>OU612039.1:6277500-6567500 GCA_914767945.1 Eilema depressum
ATAAGATTTAATTTTGTTTAAAGATTGTAAAATCCGGGATGCCGTCCGTTTGGTGGGGTTGGACCTTAAGGGTTCCATTATTATTATTACATTCCATAACACGCACACATTGACAGTTTAATGAACAATATTGACATTAGTTTACTCACACGTAAAACGCGTATACTGTGTCTTTACATGATATAGTCGAAGGTATAGTATAGCGTATACTCACCGATATCCCAGTTACATTTTCATAGGCCTGTTTCAACTTTTTATTGTTGATGGGATACAACTTCAAATTCGTTGCTAGGCAAATTCGGCAAGCCTAAACAAGAAAAACATATTATTAAAACAGCCAAGTGCGAGTCAGACTCGCGCACGAAGGTTTCCGTACCATTACGTTTTTAAATTAAATATCTATGCGCGTGGGGCATTTGTGTGAGCAAAAAAAAAATTTAAAAAATTATAATAATTTTTTTTTATTATATTTATAATTTTCTTTTTTTTAATCTAAATCTAATCGAATCTCAGGAATCTAATCTCTGGCCGGTTTTTTTTTCAGTTTGAACCAGTAGGTTCCAACAGCATTTTTAAAGACCTATCTATAGATACCCGACACGTATGGGATCGATGGAAAAAAAATTTTTGAGTTTCAGTTCTAAGTATGGGGACCCCCAAAATTTAATGCTTTTTTTCTATTTTTGTATGAAATTCTTAGTGCGGTTCACAGAATACATCTACTTACCAAGTTTCAATAGCATAGGCCTTATAGTTTCGGAGAAAAGTGGCTGTGACATACGGACGGACAGACGGACAGACGGACAGACAGACGTGACGAATCTATAAGGGTTCCGTTTTTTGCCATTTGGCTACGGAACCATAAAAACAGTCTTAGCAATATGGTTTTCACCCTTTCGGTATGGAACCCTAAAAAGGAATGTTAGGTATACCTAGTACTTACAAGTAATGTAGCCCGCTCTCTGTTGTTGCCTACATTTGATGCACCCTGCAACAACCATGCACCATTTAGGGATACAACACTAATGGACTAGTAATTAGACAAACAAGTAGGGCTCTGAAGTGTAGTATACTAATAATATAAAGCTGAAGGTGTCTCCTGATTGTTTGTTTGAATAAACGCGCTAATCTTAGCAACTACTGGATCGAATTGAAAAATTCTTTGTGTTGAATAGTCCATTTATCCAGGAAGGTTACTTACTTACTTACGTGATCAAGGAAGGTTATACTCAAAATATCATCACGCTACTACTAAAGGGCGCAGAGCAGTATTAAAACTGCGCCTCCTGCATAGCGGTCGCGTTCGCTACCGCTACGCCACAGAGGTTTTCTAGTAGACGCTTTTTGGAGTCACTAAGCTACAAACTAATAAAATCGGCCAAGTGCGAGTCGGACTCGCCCATAAAGGGTTCCGTAGTAGCAAAGGCAAAAATTGCCGTTTATGACGTATTAAAAAAAAACTACTGACTGGATCTCGTTCGAACCAATTTTTGTAGTTTGCATGACAATTTACATCATATATTTTTTTTAGATTTATCATTCTCTTATTTTAGAAGTTAGAGGGGGGGGGGGGGACACATTTTTCCACTTTGGAAGTGTCTCTCGCGCAAACTATTCAGTTTAGAAAAAAAATATGTTAGAAACCTCAATAGCATTTTTAAAGACCTATCTATAAATACCCCACACGTATGGGTTTAATGAAAAAAAAAAAAAAAATTGAGTTTCAGTTCTATGTATGGGGACGCCCAAAATTTAATGCTTTTTTTTTATTTTTGTGTGAAATTCTTAATGCGGTTCACAGAATACATATTCTTACCAAGTTGCAACAGCTTAGGCCTTATAGTTTCGGAGAAAAGTGGCTGTGACATACGGACAGACGGACAGACAGACAGACAGACAGACAGACAGACGGACGGACAGACATGACGAATCTATAAGGGTTCCGTTTTTTGCCATTTGGCTACGGAACCCTAAAAAGCTTTTCTCACCTGTGTAGCAGCACTCTTAGCTCTCGGCACCCAGTCCTCCACACCCAGGGAGACCACCCACCCGGTGCGAAATTTGGGTGCTGTTGGATACCTGGAACAGAGAATAAATATTTGATTAGCGTTTAATTGGAGAGAGATAATGTGTTAAAGCTTCGAACGCTTAATGTCATCATTGGGTTGTGGAGGGCAGACAGCGGTCACTGCTTGGAAAATATTGAAGTCCAGCTGAATCCACAGTTAGACCGGTAAAGCAGAACTCAGACTCAGTGTGGTACGTCTGTCTATAATGGTGACCCACTTTTCCAAGACTTGACTTGACTTCAGCTTAGCATCACTGAAGGTGAAGTCAGATAAACATGTTCAATATATTTAAATTCTCAGATTGGAACTGTATTTTGTATAATACTTACGTGCGATATGTAATACCATCAATCGTGGTGGTTGTCTTCATGATGTTGGTGGCATTTGGAATGTTGAACCACATTCTTATGGAATTCCTTCAAAGAAAAGTCTAATTATTTACAAAATAAACACAATAGCCTGCATCTAAGTTGCCTAGGTAATATAAAAAAAAATATATTTAAAAAAATTTATTCAGTACATAGCGAAGCCAAGTGGATTGTGCCTGAGTTGGGCTGAGACACTGATCAGCCTGAGGCTTTTGTATGTATCACAAAGAGGGCGAGCGAATTGTTATAATAATATATTACCTACTTTAGTATTACTTCAGGCGGCTTCACACGCTAGGTCTGTGCGTTCCATTCCATCTATCTATGTTATTCTTTTAGTCTGAGCCTGCGTCAGTAAGTGATTAGAAAAACGACTATAGGGTGAGTTTCCTTCGTAACCGTACGTTCTACAATTCTACAACAATAGTGTCAGTGAGTTGGTCGTTGCAGTTGGAGTATCAGAGAAAAGGGACGCAGGAAGAGAAGCTTGGGATTTGGAGAGAAAGGTTATCAAGAGGGTCAAGGGGCTTTGTACTACTTTCAATGGCTATAGTCATATAAATATGCATTCAAAAGGACAACACAATACCTTACACCACATGAGAAAGCTAAATAAACACTTTGTTTTGTTAGTTTTGTTAATATTTTAATAAAATATTATTGTTTCTTTTTTTAATTAATAGATCTGTGCTGATCTGTCACTGCTGTCAATTTCACTCATTCGCAGTTCAGTGAACTGATTAAGTAGAGCAAAGTCTTTTAGCTCACAAAAAAAAATTAAAATATTTGTATTCATGTATTCATGAAACCAATATATATTTAGATTTTTTCAAAACTTATATTGTAATATTTAAAATATAATAGAGAAAGATTATCTACATAATTATGGAGTATAGCTTAGAGTATCTATCTTACCTGTAGAGCGCGTCTTAGCAAGTATGAACTGCTATCACGGGTGTGAACAGTACCTAGAATTTTTGACAACTGCAATCAGTAGCAAAACAATATCTGCCAAAGTGATTTCTCAAATAACAGTTTATTTCATTTTGTGGTAATAATGGTGAACTGTGCATTGCCAGGCTCTCAAAACGATTCCCGAAAGAAAAATAAAAAGAATGATAACATTTCATATCACCCGTGAGTAGTATTATATGACTAATTTATTTGTTTTCATAAAATTTATACGGGTCTCCTAGGGGGATGCGAGAAACGCGGGGCGGGTTACAGCTGACGGCTGTCACCGGCCATATTTTCTTTTAAATGAATAGTGATGTAGCACATGCACTTTCGGTTACGATAATTTTCTTTTTGCAGTAGAATTTCATTGTAGGTTTATTTTCTTTTATAGTATAGAGTATTTACTGCATAAACAAATAAATCTGCTCATTTTACTTTTATATATTATGCACTATTATTTTTGTTAGGTTTACAAAAATATTAAGATGCATAATAATAGATGCATGAGTGAAAGCTAAAAGCTATAAAGAGGCCTGATTGGGAGCCGAATATTCGAAGTTTCATCTGTTCTATCTATTTTAAGCTTGATTTCAAATAAGTAACTAAGAAAGGGCTTTGCAAACTGAATGACGATGCAGTACCAGAACTTTACCTCCACGTAGGTAAATGCTTATGCAAAACTTTATATTTCAATTAACCACTGGCCTCTTCCAAAGTGCGTCAAAACTTTATAATATGCTTATCCATACTAATATTATATACGACTCTGTCTGTTGGTATGTTAGATTTGTGGGATTTTAATTTCTATAATTCATTAAATGATACTAATATATTTGTATCTTGGTTTTAATTTTATCCATTCATCCACGCATGCGTCACACTAAATTCACAACATAACCAACTATCGATAATTTTGGTAATATGTACATGAAACATCACTATAGGCGCTTTATACCACAGATAAAAAACTGCTTACACTCGGCACAATGGACCATAGTGTTAGACTTGCTCTAGGGAGTATAGACTTAAAAGAAAGCTATAGAGTGATGGACACATAAATTTTGGATGGACAGCATGACCACTGAACTCTACTGTCTGTGGTATAGATAATAAGATATCTATGGCGTGGCCGAATGAGATAGTAGAAGCCTTAAGCCCGCTACAGACGCTCCAATTCGGTCGGGTCCAACCATCCGACAGCCGACGCCAACCAACCACCATTGCTTCCAGACGTTCCGACGGTCGGCCATCCAACCGTATTTCACCATCTCCCTCTGTTTTAGGCAAATTGCTGTGGAGTGGGCGAGATAGCAACAGACGTCCCGACGGTCGAACATCCAACCGTATTTCACCATCTCCCTCTGTTTTAAGCAAATTGCTGTGGAGTGGGCGAGATAGCAACAGACGTTCCGACGGTCGGGTCCAACCATCCGACAGTGTTGCCAACTTAGTGGATTTTCCACTAAACAGTCGTCAGTGATGCCGTTTCGGGAAAAATAAACTTTACCAAAATGTCACTAGATTGTAAGGAATAAAATAAAAAAATTAAAATTAACATTTAAAAAACCCCCGACCCAAAAAAACCTATAAAAAGTAAAATAATAACTATTACATTATAACCTACCCAAGGTATTAACCCTTTTCTCATTTGTCTCATCGGGGGACCGCTAAGTACCTTGGTGTGCCCTATTACCCCCGAGCGACGGTCAGACGGCGGTCCCCCGACGAGACAAATTAAAGAAGGGTTAAAACCTTGGGTAGGTCATAATGTAATAGTTATTATTTTACATTTTATAGGTTCTTTTTGGGTCGGGGTTTTTTTAAATTTATTTTTTTTTATTTTATGCTTTTCTAAATTGAAGCGTCGCCGTCGGTAGCTTAGTGGTTATGGAGTCGGTACCATAGTCGGTCCTATATTATTACTATTACTCTTGAGTCAGACTTACGATGAAGTGGTCCCGCCCGCCCGAGTTCGAATCTTGGCCATTACACTATCGACGTGAACCCACTTCAAGTAATTTAGCTTAGCTGGAGGGGTTAACCGTTAACGGAAATATATAAAAAAACAATTTCACATGCTAGGTTAGGTTAGGTTAGTATGCTGATAAACAATGCCCGAGCCGTGCGAGCCAAGCGAGCGTGTCGCGGCAGCGGCCGGCGAAGTGCCGGAACTAAATCGCTTTTATTTCACTACACATGGCATTTAAATATGCTACATCGGTTAGGTTAGAACTGCGACCAACAATGCACGAGTGAAAAACAAATTAAATAATAATAACAACTTGTATATAATTTGCCTCAAATAAAAAAGGCATCCTTGTAAATAAATTTCTTCAAAATTTGATCGAAGACTCAGGATTGCAGCTTTCCAATTTTTTTTTTCGAAATATTAAGGTATGATTCCGCAGCCGACCGCATACGACAACTGCCGACGCATGCCGTTACCATTACTTGTCAAACTCCGGTACGGATAAAGGCCACCATTGAGAAACCGCAATGAATTACGCGCATGTGCTGCGTGCGTCGGCAGTTGTCGTATGCGGTCGGCTACGGAATCACAGCTTTCCGCAAACTAAAACATTCGCTACTTGAAAGCTGGCATTTTGAAAAGTGTCATTCTAAAAGGAAAATTGGCAACTGTGAGGTTGGGTAATAAAAACAAAATTATATCACAAGTTGGCAAATGATTATTATGCGAAATAAAATTCTGCGAAACGTTAGTTGGCAAGTGATAATCGGCCAAACAAGTTTCGGCGAAAAGGCAGAGATCCATTTTATTATATTATTAATTTCTGTTTAGTGGAAAATCCACTAAGTTGGCAACACTGTCGGATGGTTGGACCCGACCGTCGGAACGTCTGTTGCTATCTCGCCCACTCCACAGCAATTTGCTTAAAACAGAGGGAGATGGTGAAATACGGTTGGATGGCCGACCGTCGGGACGTCTGTTGCTATCTCGCCCACTCCACAGCAATTTGCCTAAAACAGAGGGAGATGGTGAAATACGGTTGGATGGCCGACCGTCGGAACGTCTGGAAGCAATGGTGGTTGGTTGGCGTCGGCTGTCGGATGGTTGGACCCACAGGGGGGCCCCGTTCAACATATAGAAATTCTAGTTATACAAATATGAGGCAAACATGAATTGAACCTTGAATATATCACTTTGTCTCTTTTTTTCCAATATACAGTTGTGTCTGCTAAAAAGAGACAAAAAATTTAAGTTATTGCTCACTTGGGAAAATGAGTATGAGAATTTGACAGCGTGCCAACGGTATCAACATTTATGAATGATTTGCGCCAACATTATGAATGATTTGCGACAGCCATTGTTGAATTTTTCTAGAACATACTACTACAAGCATAATAGTGATGTACTCTAATAAAAGATTTGACGACGAAACTATTCTTGCTTTACAAAAATGTACTCTTTTGAAGAAATACGAATAGACAAAATTGTAATGTCTTCTGTTTTTCCGTATTAGAACTGGGCAATTGTGGCATTGTTAGAAACGTCTTGATCATCCGCTGGTTATAGGCAATATGACGTATGAATGACTATCAGAAACTCTGACTATAATAGAATAAAACTTGAGATATATAGAACGTGTTTGGTATGAAATTAAGGGGCTCTATTAGCACATTAAAAACATGTATACATTATTGGGTGTTGCTTGCACCAAAACAATACAAATAAAAATCAAGTCTAAAACTAAAATCCGACTACTGCAAATCACGCCCTAAGAAGTATTAAGCAAGAAAATATCAAGAATAACCGTGGTCGCATACCATTTACTCTAACAAAACAATACATTCTAGGGATTCGTGATTCTGCAGTAGTCGGGTTTTAGTTTTATAGTTGCGCCACGTATCTTGAACCTAAATCATATGACATACGAGGCTCTGGCTGGCGCCCGCGGAATGCTTTGTAATATTCTATGCTGGTTGAATTTGAGTTCGTCTACCGCAGTAGCATCCCGTGCTATCCTCAATAGACACCCAAGAAATGTGTACTGCGCGTATAGGGCACGTTTAGAGCACATTTTAGGTCCAAGATACGTGGCGTGGGTTATAGTATAAATAGATATCGACAAATATTACGATAGTAGAAGGTGCATCCCTAGCATAGTAACCGTCGTCAAACGTTCATTCATAAAAATGGAACATAGGTATACACGTCAATTCTGTAGGTATACCCTGTCTATAGTATCTATGTCTATGGTTGGACCCGACCGAATTGGAAGGTCTGTAGCGGGCTTTAGAGTATTAAAGAGGTGGCATACCTACGAAAAAAAACTGTATACCTAAACTTGGATTGGAACATTAAATGGCGTCTATAATAGAGAAGCCCAGTAAACTGTCGATAACTACTTATCGATATAAAAGAAGCACAGACTAAAAATGTAAGCAAGGGTTTAAACTATTATCTATCTATACTATTATATAATTGTAAATGGAAAATGTTTGTCCGCGATGGACGTAAAAACTACTAAAATGGATTTTGATGCAGTTTTTTTTGTTAGAAAGGTCTTGTTTGGATTTAAAATCTTACGTCTGTTTTACTGCAATCGGTTGAGTAAAACCGAAGATAAGAGATCCACGAGGGCGAAAGGATAGTATTTAGCATATATTTGCTAAATATAATAGTTTGAACCATTGTAAACCTATGAGAATGCCGTAAGGCGAAACCGGTTAGGCAACAAAAAATTAAATAATTGTGGAAGAGTACAAGTGCTTTAATTCAATATATCCTTTATATTACAAAGAAGAACGGGCAGTTCGTTACATAATGTTGTAAAACTTTTTACTTAAATCACAATTTTATTGTTTCGTTAAAATGATAATTATTGTATGTTTAAATACATATTTTTCAGTGCATAGTTATTAATACTGTCTGAAAATAATTATTACTGTTATAATAATAAATAAAGAAATAAATATTGTAGGACATTCTACACAACGCTATCTAGACCCAAAGTAAGCATAGCTTAACTAGCTTGTGTTATGGGTTCTAGAATGCGGATAATAAATAATAATAATAATAATAATCTGGCAACACTGGTTGCTAACGGTCGCATATATTTTTCTCATCCATTATTTTTGTTTTTTTCTTCGAATACCAATATAAATACCACTGTGCTTTCTATAATTTCCCCAGTTCATAATTTCCAAGCAATAAAAATAATAGCTACAATGAAGTGGACAATAAATAGAACGAAATATAAAAATAATCCCAAAAACTTGTGACAGACAGGAGATGTCAAAATCCGACCGAACCAATGAAGAAATATTATGTTGACCCGAGCAAAAGCCAGAGAGATAGTACAGAATGCACAAAATACACCTACGGACTCGTCGTGCAGCTCCGCCTCGCAGCCTCCGGACACCATATCTCCGAGACTAGCTACTGCTGAGGCGTCGAGCTCCGACGAGTATTTCTCTCCGCCGACGACGCCAACACCTGTGCGTCGGCCGGGGAGAGGCCGACCACCGGCCAGCTTGGGGCCCCGAGGCCTACCGGCCTCGAATAGGGCTCTCGCTACCGGTGGCAATGTGCGCCGCATGGCATGGACACCAGCAATAAATGAAAACGTCATGCGGGCATATTATGTGGCTACAGAGTTGGGAACCAACCTCACTGCGTATCGTGGTCGTTTACTGTCTCTGTTTCAGGAACTTGAACCGGCTGTCAACGTATCTGCACAAAGACTATCGGACCAGGTTCGGGCTATTCAGCGTTGTAACTTGCTGGATGGTGCCGTACTTGAGAGGCTATTCTCTGACGTACAGAATAGTCTTGTATTCCCACTTCATCGCAAGCTGTGCCTCCGGTGGAAACCAGTGCGCCTACGCGTGTAAGCTCACCACAGCTCGGTTACGCTGATGAAGTGGAGGAAAGTGAGACTATATCCGTAAGTACCCAGTATAATGAACTATTAAGGAGCACTTTGGAAGATGCGATTCTGGAATACCGATCCATGATACCAAGCAGTCGACCTCGCTTGCCTCATTTGCCTATGCATAAACGCAATATAGCGCTGGTATGTGCCCTAGATTCGATATTACCTAATTATTTAGAAAATAGCGAAGACCTCGGTGATACACATTCAATTTTGTATTGTGCGGCCGTTGCAGCGTGCCGAGTGGCAGGTGTCAAATTTATTGTCACTAAACCTGCTACTCGACCTAAGCATGCTGTGCCGGCCTGGCAGTATAGGATTGAGTGTCGTATTGCCGAGGCTAGGGCACTTATTGGCAAGCTAATCTGCTTCAGATCGGGCAATACGCGCCCGAGGGTGATGCGCTTTGTGACACAGGCATTTTCAGGCACTAACGTTAGTCCTCAACTGTACGCGTCATGTGTCACAGAGCGCATCGACTTTCTGAAGCAGAAAGTTTATGCATGGGCAAATCGAATCCGTCGCTATAAAAAGCGCGTGGATAGGTATAATCAGAATCGCATTTTCCAGAAGGATGAGAGGTGGGTTTATCGGAAATGGGAACAACCCGAGTCAGGTGTGGATGACATTGCTCGACCGGATGCTGATGCTACGAATACATTCTGGTGTAGCATCTGGTCGACACCTGTCGTCCACACAGAAGGTGATTGGATAGGGGAGGTTGAACAAGCATGTGAGAATATACAGATTATGGAGCCAGTAACCATAACACCTGATGATGTTGCAAGTGCAGTCCGTTCGTTACCGAATTGGAAATCGCCAGGGCCGGACGGATTGCACAACTTTTGGCTGAAGTGGCTCCGTAACTCACATGCTTGTTTAGCAACTCAATTCCAATCGGCTTTAGACTCGGGTTCACTTCCTAATTTCGTAACAACTGGCATAACCCACTTACTTCATAAGTCCGGTAGTGTTACGGACCCCAAAAATTATAGACCAATTACTTGCTTACCGACGGTCTATAAGCTTCTTACTTCCATTCTGAGAGTCAAAATTAATTCTCATTTAGAAAAAAATTCGGTCATCTCTATCTTTCAGAATGGATGTAGAAGGGGGGCCCGCGGCACTAAAGAGCTCCTTTTAGTTGACATGGCCATCAGTCAACAGGTGCGTCGTAAACGTAGGAATCTGGCAACGTCCTGGATAGATTATAAGAAGGCTTATGACTCTGTACCTCATACATGGCTTCTGAGGGTGCTAGAGTTGTATAAAATTGATACAACTCTGGCTACCTTCTTGAGGTCATGTATGGGGCAATGGAAGACGGTTCTTCGCTATCCAGGATGTTGTCAGACAAACGATGCACCCATAAGAATCGAGAGGGGTATATTCCAGGGTGACAGTCTGAGTCCCCTGTGGTTCTGTCTAGCACTGAATCCTCTTAGTACAATACTGGAGAATTCAGGGCTGGGCTATCGGTTGCGGAGAGAGGGTCGAGTTATATCCCACCTTCTCTACATGGATGACATCAAATTATTTGCTCCAAATAATACCCAATTGATAGAACTACTAAAGATGACTGAAAGCTTTAGTAGCTCTATCAAGATGGAATTTGGTTTGGACAAGTGTGCGGTCATGCATGTGGAAAGGGGTGGAATAGTGGAATCCGAAGGCTTAATACTTTCGGATTCCATTAAACTTAAATCTCTTTCTTCAACCGAAACCTACAAATATCTGGGTATGTCACAGGCATTAGGAATTCCTGAAGCTGGCGTGAAACAGGCATTGCGGGAGCGTTTCTTTGGCCGCCTGAAAAAAGTCTTAAAAAGCTTTTTATCGGGCGGTAACAAGGTGCGCGCCTGCAATGGTTGGGTCATGCCAGTCCTAATGTACTCCTTTGGCATACTTAGATGGACTCAGACTGAACTAGACGCCCTGGATAGAAAAGTTCGTACACTGTTAACCACATTTCGGATGCATCACCCACGATCTTCCGTAATGAGGTTGTATATCCCGCGGAAGTTGGGGGGTCGTGGCTTTCTTAATATTAAGAACCTCCATAACCGTGAGATATACAACCTCAGACAATATTGTCTACAGGCAAACACGGATATGCACCGTGATGTGGTTGCAGTGGACAACGGTTTAACCCCTCTTGCGTTGGCTAAAGAGAACTGGCACAAACCTGTAGTACTTGGTACTGCTGATCGCAGGGAGGTATGGATGGGCAAAGAGCTACATGGACGGTTTTATCGGGCCTTAAATGGGCCCGATATAGACTTAAAAGCGTCCGTATCTTGGCTACGGTTCGGTGATCTCTTTGGAGAAACCGAGGGTTTTGTCTTTGCAATTACGGACGAAGTTATCATGACGAAAAACTACCGGAAGTATATTCTGAAGGACGGTACGGTGGACATCTGTCGGGCATGCCACCGCCCCGGTGAATCACTCAGACACATTATCTCTGGTTGTTCTCGTCTTGCCAACGGCGAGTATTTGCACAGGCATAACCAAGTGGCCAAGATTGTACATCAGCAACTTGCCCTGAAATACAACCTTGTGACTTCGGAGGTGCCATACTACAGGTATGTGCCCGACCCAGTTCTCGAGAATGGTCGTGTCACATTATATTGGGATCGATCTATTATCACTGACAGGACTATTGTCGCCAATAAGCCTGATATAGTGGTGATAGATCGATTAGAGCGCCTTGCAATGATTGTTGATATCACCGTTCCTCATGACGAAAACCTCATGAAAGCCGAAAAAGACAAACAAATAAAATATTTGGATCTGGCTCATGAGGTTGTTGACATGTGGAATGTTGATACGGCAATCATTGTACCGATAGTCATATCGGCCCATGGGCTGATTGCTAAGAGCCTCGACCAACACCTTAAGAGGCTCTCGTTAGGCAGCTGGATCAAGGGCTTGATGCAGAAGGCGGTACTCCTCGACACGGCTCGTATTGTGAGGAGGTTCCTCTCTCTGGAGCCCTAACCACCGGTAGCTTGGTCCCTGTACCCGATACCGGTGGGGCACTATTTTTTATATTTTTAAATATATGTTTTTGTATGTATATGTATTTAAAAATATAATTTATAAGATTTTACAACTAATAAAGAGGAATAATAATAATAAATATTCTACAACATTCTACACAACGCTATCTAGACCCATGGTAAGCTTAATTAGCTTGTGTTATGGAATCTAGAATGCGGATATAAATACTTAGATACTTTTTTTTTGTAAATACATACATATTATACATAGAAACACCCAGACCAATGCAAATATTTATATTCAAGCATACAAATATTGGCACTGAGCGGGGATCGAACCCGCGCCTCCTGCGTAGCAGCCGCATTCACTACCGCTACGCCACAGAGGCTGTCAAACATACTTAGATACATTTTTTTTGTAAATACATACATATTATACATGGAAACACCCAGACCAATGCAATAGTGCATAGTGCAACACTGTTACAGCTTTTTGACGTCAAATTCTGCTTAAAACTAAGTTTACCACCGCTTCCTAGGCGCTAGTGGAGAAGAAATGGTGCAACAAACTCCACTGCGGCATTTTTAAGACGTCAGTTTACAAAATGTGGTTTCTTAAGACTAAATATGAACGTATGTACATTTGTCTCGCGTCAAATATATAAAGGAGCGATGTGCCAGACTCTATCGAAACCTTTGGCAATGTCAAGACTTATTGCCAGTAACTCGCCTTACTTGTCCATAGCCTCACCCTAAAGATGGGTAACGTACGCCAGAAGATCACCAGTTGACTGTTTCGGCCTGAAACCATATTGCGGGTCGTTAATTAAAGAGTAGTACTCTAGGTGACGCATGAGCTATGTGTTAACGATTATGTGCTTGAATACCTTGCACAGCACTGAGGTAGATAGATTGTTAATTTCATTAGGGTGCTTGTTGATGCTTGCTGCATGCTGCATGCCTGATGCTTGCTGCATGATAAATGCCTGATGCTTGCTGCATGCTGCATACCTGATGCATGCTAAATGCCTGATGCTTGCTGTATGCCTGATGCTTGCTGCATGCCTACTACATGCAGGGTTTATGCTTGCTTGTTTGCATGCATGGATTATGTTAGCTTTTTTATATAGGATTTGTATGCCAATTTGTTTGAAGATTGTGCATGTGAAATGTATGCCAAGTGACGATTCTGCGTGTAAATTTTCTGCGACATGACGGTTCTACTTTTTGATTATTATGCTTTAAAAGTTATGCCAAAAGATGATTCTGACTTACAAAATTATGCGTTATGAAAGTATGACGAATGACTGTATGCCAAACCTTTTTCTGCGAAATGAAGTTTATGCTATGCGTTGTTATGCGAAACAAAATTATGACATAAAAATTTCGGTGAAACGGGGGGGAAACGGTTTATAATACTAATAGAATTATTGACTACTGATATTTACCATACTATGAGCATCAGCTTGAGACAGTGCCATACAAGGACCTGCATTTCTCTCACTTAGTACATTTTGGGTATTCATAATACCGGCACATCTCTGCAAAAAAAGAACATTGTACATGTGACTTAAAGTATTGTGATCGATGGATGTTACTTTCTTATACACTAACATGATATTTGAGTACAATAAAGAGTTATCTATCTTGATATTTATCATATTATAACATATGCATTTAGGCACGTAATGACACCTATTATCAAACTGAGACTTTTTCATGGCTATTATTCGCAAGTGAGTTACAGATTCTTTTTTAAATTTTATGGTTTAAGTTTCTATGTTCTTCAAAAAGTTTCGATACAAAAAATAACGTGTTTAATAGTACGAATAAATTAATATGCCTATTGTATGGTCATTTGATGCATTTTCGTATTTAAATAAATTATTTTGAACTTGTAATAAGACTTGTATATAATAATAAACAAAATTTTCACTCAAATTCAACTTTTTTGTCTCTAAGTACAGAAAAAAAAACAGAGTAAAAAAAGTTAAATTCAAACCTCACTCTTTTAAATATGACCGATCGCCATTGTTAGATGCGCGCGCATAGGAAAACTAATTAACTTTTAGTATTGTTTATTTAGTATGTGTAGTATTATTTTATTCGCAAGTGTGTTGTAAAACGTCGTATGCCACGCGTGAGACCAACTTTACTCACTTATACCATAATGTACTATTATATGACTTACGGTTAATCGTCGTGAAGGTAGAACATTATCATGCAGCTTCGCATAATTCAAAGTGCGATTGAAACACGAATCTTCAAAATGCAGAGAACAAACATAGATAGTTTTGTGTGACTTTAAATTTTCCACCCATATACTTTCTAACCAAGCATTTCTTATTTTAACAGCCGCCGGCAATCTAAAAATATTAATACATTTTGTACCACCGAGTTATACAGGTAATAAAATAAATTACCCGACTGCTGCTGGAAAGATGGGTAGATTTAGTGTAGATATAACTATGTATAATAACTGTATGAGCGAATGCCTACAAACTGCTGTAGCAGTTTGGTGAAGAAAATTTTGTGAATATTATGTATCTATTAATAAATAAATTAATACATACAAAAAAAAGTACATACATATAATATACGCGTGTAGAAAATTTGCCTCGTGGGCCAGTCGAATAACAATACGGAGTAGATATTAATTTATGAATATATAAATTACAAAAAAAAATATCGATAATCAAAATCGTATCACCGCAACACTAGCGTTTTCCATACAAATATGTTTTATTGAATTTTAGAAAAATACGACGTAATTATTGATTTAAATTGTGAGTTTTACAAGCTCGTTTGCTTTACAGACAGACAAAACGAACTATTGATGTCGTAGGTCAACAAATAACAATGATATCTCGATGAGAAGAATACGTACTTATGTAATGTTATTTCTGGCTTATTCCTTGCTTAATATGATCCACATCCAACAATTGAGCAGGTAGGCATCTTCGTCACACGTATTTTTTCACATTTAACACGATTAACACACCAAAATCACTGGATTACACGTTTATTTGCTAGATAATCGTAGTAAACAAAGGTAAACAAGCCTCGAATGACGTAACTATGTACTTGTTGCTTGGAACAAAAGATGGCGATTTGGCGTCAAACTTCAGTCGATTTTATGAATGAAATCGTAGTAGTTTCGTCTCTGTATACTATATACTCAAAGGTAGAAGCCTAGAAGCTAAGTCTATGGATAGAAGAGAAGATTTTCCAGTGTTGCTATAAAATACGATTTTCCTCAAGACTCGAGAGGTTTCAATACTTACTAATCCTGTTTCCAAATAGATGGATTATAGGACATGCTTATTTTTTTCGTGCGAAAAATCCCCACGGATACCTCCCTCGTCGGAGCCGGAGGAGGAGGTTATGTCGGACTTGAACCGACTAAAACGCACGCCGTCTGTGGGCCGTCAGTTGCCGGAGGTGAGACTGTCGTAGCCATATCCCTCGCACCCCGGCCGACCCAGGGCCATATTTCTCGACCTGCCCCTCATCCGGTGTGGGGACTACAAAGTCCCCAACTCGCCCCCGGGTGTGGGGAGGCACGCGGCCTACTTCTGTTAGGGTGACAGGTGGCTCCACCCGTCATACATTCGTACATACAGATGCGGTCAATGCAAATTGCGTAATTGCCAGCTGCAAGCTGTCAGTTGTTGTATTGACCGCCACCGCAGACCGTGTCTGTGTGTGACTCTTTACCTGGCTGGAAGAAAATTCATGAAATAAATAAAAAACACGTGTGGCACTCGGGGACTGCCGCGGTAAAGCTATTTTGCATAGCATTTTTTACAACACACCTGCTCATAAAATTGCTATTATTTCACCGCAATTAGGCACGTAATGACACCTATTATCAAACTGTGACTGATTGTTAGATGCGTGCGCATAGGAAAACGAATTAATTTGTAGTATTGTTTATTTAGTACTAGCTGACCCGGCGAACTTCGTACCGCCATATTTTTCGCCCGCGTGGTATTCCGATCCCGCTGTACCTTCTATTCAAATTTCAATGTTAAATTAAAACCCGTTCCCGGTGTACCTTCTATTCAAACTTCCATGTTAGATTCTGATCCCGTTCCCGCTGCACCGTCCCCGACCCAACGTATTACTTTACTCTATGCCCCGACCCGTGAACAATGTGAACATGCCACATATAATTGACCATGGGAAAAACATGGATTTTCTAGATTCCGACCACATACTTTTAAGGATTGTCCTTGTGATTTGTTTATGGTCATGGCGAATGCAAGACGGATCGGAAATTGAAGTCATTTAAATTAAAACGACATGTTGATTGGGATCATCGGGATCCTTGGAATGTGAACTTCCTCACCTTTGTATTTACCTTTGAGTGAAAAAAAAATTAAAAAAAAAAAGACGTGTGGCACTCGGGGACTGCCGCGGTAAAGCTATTGCATAGCATTTTTTATGAACTTGTGCAATTATAATAAATAATAATATAATTTGAATTTGTGTCTGAATTTGAATTTGAAAACTAACAACTTATGCAATTATAATTACTTACGTTAAGCGGAGCTACTTCGGAGCAGCTCGGCTCGATTCGTGCGAGCTCGGAGTTGGGGGTGTTAGGTTTTTTTCGTTACGGAATTTCTGGATTCGGTATCCACGCTCAAGGCCCGCGATAGAAGCTATGCAATAGCTTAAAAAAAGTGTCCTATGTCCTTCTCCTGATTCTAAGCTACCTCCCCACCAATTTTCAACCAAATCAGTTCAGCCTTTCTTGACTTATAAGTGGTGTAACTAACACGACTTTCTTTTATATATCGACGGTGGAAAGGCAGAACACTTCAAGCGACACTTTGGTCGAAAATGACTTAAATACATAACTGGAATCCACATTAAATTCTGCGTCGATTGGTCTTAGTTTCATAACGATCTGAACACTTTGATGTCGCTTAATGTATTGCAATTTGGTATGGCATTTTTTTTTTGCTATGATTGAACCGACTCAAAATTTTATCTATTTTGATGTTATTTTCCTTGATTTAATATACAAAATGTATGTTTGGCATTTAGGTTATTTAAGCTTTCTTAGTTCAACTTATAACAAGTACTTAATTTGTTTTTGCGTACCCTAAAATGCCCCTACATGACCACTTAATGCGTTTTTCTATGGTTGCCTAGTCTGTCGATTTGTCGTATAAATTGTTTTCCCGTTAAACATTATATTCACAGTATGGATATAATGTGTTTTGCTAATATCTCGATACAATGAGCAGTTTTCCAGTAGGTATTTATAGGGTTCCGAAAGACGCGCTAGATGGCGCATTCGGCACTTTTGGTAAGAAGAGTGTGGTGTCACATCTAGTGTAATTTATGGAAAAAATGTTCTTCGGTTTTGTAATGATTTACTTTACTTAAATATTCTGTCATTTTTTCTGATACAATGAAAATACCACTAACAAACAGCAGAGTACATTAAAATTACCAAAAGCTATGCTAGCGCCATCTCTTGATGACTTAAAAACCAACTGATTATTATACCTACTGGAAAACTGCTCATTGTCATGAGATTTAATTGGTTTTGGCAGTCATCTAATAATACACAAGTGTCGCTTAATTTACCTATGTTAAAAAGAACACGAATATTTTAAAATTAACCGACAGTACTTTTTTCAAATAAAATGTCGCTTAATTTATAATTTGAACCATTTCGAATGTATAAATAGAAGAGACAAACAAATGGCGCTTCATTCATTGACGACACGCGCTTTCATGAATAGACCGAGCGTCAGATATTTTCTTATTATTTTGTTAAACCTAGTTTTAAATTGTTGGGTAACTGGGTAATTAAATAGTATGATTAATACGAGTAGGTATGATAACTGTGTAGTTAATAATAAATTTGATGCTTATTCATTTTGTTTAAATTGTATGTTACAGTTTTAAAATGGATCGTAAAACTTACTTTAAACGAAAAATATTCGAAATGACTGAATCACAGTCAGTTATGAAAAAATCATGCCGACGTAAAATAACATTCGAAAATGAATTAATCAATCAATTAGCCTACTCTGCAGTAGGCTACTGCTGCAGTACTCCACTGCTGGACATAGGCCTCTCCCAATACACGCCACGTTTGCCAATCCTCCGCCTTCCGCATCCAGTCCGTCCCAGCCACCTTTCACAGGTCATCAGTCCACCTAGCTAGGGGGTGTCCCACCTTCCGTTTACCTTCGCGCGGTCTCCACTCTAGGACTCGTTTGCTCCAACGGCCATCAGTCCTTCGGCAGATGTGGCCAGCCCACCGTTGATGTTGATGCCCAGTCCAATCCAGAGTCTTGAAGACGTCCTCCAATGCGTTGGTGAATAGTTTGGGAGATATAACATCTCTCTGTCTCACTCCACGTTGGAGGCTAATGGGTTTCGTCTTCTGGTCTTGGAGCTGGACGGACATTGTGGCAGTATCATACAGGCATCTCAGCGCCTCGATGTATCGCCAATCAACACGGCACCGCTGCAGGGTATCCAGCATAGCCCAGGTTTCGATAGAGTCGAAGGCTTTTTCGTAGTCCACAAACGCCATACACAGCGGCTGGTTGTACTCCTGCGTCTTTTCTATAATCTGCCGAACAGTATGGATGTGGTCCACGGTACTATAGCCTTTTCAAAACCCGGTTTGCTCAGGTAGCTGGAACTCGTCGAGCTTACCCGCGAGGCGATTTGTGACAACTCTCGAGAACAACTTGTAGACATGACTCAGGAGTGAGATAGGCCTTTTTTGAAAACAGTACCACCGCACTCCCACTTCATGCCCTAGGTGTTAGCCCTTGCTGGATGACGGAATTAAAGAGGCTTGCTCGCTCTTTCAGAATTGGAGCGCTACCTGCTTTCAGCAGCTCAGTAGTAATTCCGTCATCACCAGGACACCTGTTGTTCTTCAGTTGCCTGAGAGCCGCCTCTACCTCGCACTGTTCAACATCTGGCAAATCCTCGGTGTAATGGCGCGTGAGGGGCTCTGTGGTCCTCATCGCTGTGTTCCGTCGGTTTACGCGTCCATGATGAATATAGCTGTCCATAGAAGTTCTCGATCTCTTCGAGTATCTCGAACTTCGAGGTAAGCGTTTTGCCATCCCCAGTTTTAAGTTTCGTCAGATGGGGCCTTCCCAACTGCTGAGCGAACACTTTCGACCCTCTATTACGCTCAATTGCCTCCTGAATGGTGCGAGTGTTGGAGCGAAGATGAAATGTCTGACATATCCCAGGAGCCGAAAAAGCAATATGACGTACTTGGAAAACACTATTGGTCGGGGGTTGAAGTTAATAGGTCCGTGCATTGTATAATAACGCATTATTGGACATGCAATGATTGTATTGATAAATTATCAGTAGTAGTGCATTTTAGTTTCTAAAAATGAGGAACTCCTTAGTGCCTGTGCCTACCTAAAATAGAGTAGATGACTGATATGATATCGCACCTCTCGTCATAGGCGGGGAGTTCATCCTCACACATTGCGACCGGAAACGGTGCACACTGTGTGGTATGAAAGGAACTTCACCCCTCGCACACTCAAGCTGTGGAATGAACTCCCCGCGATGGTTTTCCCAAGCGACTACAATATGGGGTTCTTCAAGAAGGGCATTAGAAGGTTTCTTCAGGGTCGGCAGCACGAGTGTGACGCCCCTGATGTTGCATACGTCCATATGCCACGGTAACCACTTTCCATCAGGTGGGCCGTGTGCTTGTCTGCCACCTAAGTGGCATAAAAAAAAAAAAAAAAACTAGAGTTAAGTTATAGGAGATGAAGATATGTTCTGTTGATATCCTAAAACAAAAAATTACCATGCATGTTCCTGGTTAGTTAGTAAGCGAAACGTAAGTTTTCTTAATAAAAAGAGTGAATTCTGAAATTTGTTTATTTTCACTGCCTTAATAAAAAAATATTAGGAGCTTAAATTATTTCGTTGGTTTTACATTCTAATTTCTCAAGCACTTAAATGGTTTACCCTAAGTTAACCATACAGACATTGCGACACTTAATTTGTTTTGCCCATACAATATTAATATAAATTAATGTTGTTAAATTCTATTGCTTGTATTTTATAAACCAAAATAGTGGCGGTTAAAGTATTTTCCCGTGATCATTTATCGTAGCTCGGATTGCCTTAATGTGTTTTGCCGTAAACTATTATATCGGCAAAAAACATTAAGCGCCACCTATTTTTATAAATCTTTTAGGCTTTGTTTCATTAGTAGATTGAAATTATGGACTTTTAAAAAATAAAACAACTGCTATTTTTGATATTCTTTTAGAAGTAATATTTTTTTTTTTATGATCATTGTACCTCAAATTACAAAGTTTTTTGGGTCTGCTGTAAAGTTTGAAAAATGGCGCTTACTTTAATTTGCTTTTCCACCGTCGATATATAGATTTGTAGTATTATTTTATTCGCAAGTGTGTTGTAAAACGTCGTATGCCACGCGTGAGTATGATGATTATGGTCCTCGGCTCTCTTAAGACCCTCGCCAGGCGGCTCGGGTCTCAATGGCGCCTCGGCGGTAATCACCAACTTTACTCACTTGTACCATAATGTACTATTACAACACACCTGCTCATAAAGGTGCTATTATTTCACCGCAAATAGGCACGTAATGACACCTATTATCGAACTGTGACTTTTTCATTGCTATTATTCACAAGTGAGTAACAGATTCTTTTTTAAATTTTATAGGTTAAGTTTCTATGTTCTTAAAAAAGTTTCGATACAAAAAAGAACGTGTTTAATAGTACGAATAAATTAATATGCCTATTGTATGTTCATTTGATGCATTTTCGTATTTAAATAAGTAATTTCAACTTGTAATACTTGTTTCATAAACAAAATTTTCACTCAAATTTACCTTTTTTTAACCGACTTCAAAAAAGGAGGTTCTCAATTCGTACCCAATTTTTATTTTTATTTTTTTGTATGTTTGTTACGCGATTGTGAAGCCAATTCTAGACGGATTTTGAAAATTCTTTTTGTGTTCGTAAGTAGATTATTCCGAAGTGGTCCCATTTAAATTTCGTAAAGATCTGATGATGGGTTTCCGAGATTAGACCAAGGAACTCTTCAAAAAGTACCAGGAAATCAGCCGCGATTGCTGCAATGGCATATTATTGCAATGTTTCTGCCATTACATATCATAACATCACGCCTGAGTCCTTTGAAGGGGTACGCAGAAGTGTTCAGAATATTCAGCTATATTTCCGGTGTATATGCATTGATTTTAAAAATTCTTTTTGAATAATGATTTAATTTTATTTTTGTAGCGTGGCCGGTTCGATCTGAATTGCAGCGTCAGCAGCGCATGTACAGTCAGGTCACTATACATGCGATGTACAGTCGTGAGACTGTACAAACTCACTAAAAAGAGAAAAATAAATTCATTTTTAACAAAAAAGTTTAACCGACTTCAAGAAACGAAAAAGAGGCACTGAAAAGGGAAAAATAACTTAATTTACAGACTTACTGATTTATTAGAAGTCGGTGCCAGCCAACTTTGTTTGTTATGTCTGAACTACTATGATGCAATCAATTGAAATATGGCCTCTCTTGGGCTAGGTACCGACTTCTAATAAATCAGTAAGTCTGTAAATTAAGTTATTTTTCCCTTTTCAGTGCCTCTTTTTCGTTTCTTGAAGTCGGTTAAACTTTTTTGTTAAAAATGAATTTATCTTTCTCTAAGTAAAGTAAAAAATAACAGTAAAAAAAAGTTAAATTCAATCCTCATTTTTTTTTTAAATATGGCCGACCGCCATTGTTAGATGCGCGCACATAGGAAAACGAATTATTTTTAGTATTGTTTATTTAGTACTAGCTTTTACCCGCGGCTCCGCCCGCGTGGATGTCGGTTATCGCGACCAGACATAGCCTATGTCTTTTCTCAAGGTCTAATCTACCTCTATACCAAATTTCATCAAAATCGGTTCAGCGGTTTAGTCGTAAAAGCGAGACAGACAGAGAGACAGACGACAGACAGACAGACAGAGTTACTTTCGCATTTATAATATTAGTAGGGATTTGTAGTATTATTTTATTTGCAAGTGTGTTGTAAAACGTCGTATGGCACGCGTGAGTATGATGATTACCGTCCTCGGCTCTCTTCAGACCCTCGCCTGCTAATCACCGACTTTGCTCACTTGTACCATAATGTAATATTATATTAATATAATAGGGTACGAATTGAGAACCTCCTTTTTTGAAGTCGGTTAAAAACTAAATGCAATTTGAACCAATTGTACGGAAATAAAAAACGAATTGTAACGGATTCTTTTATTGTTATTTCTATTTTAATGTAAATATTTTTACTAGACGTTGACCATGGCTTCGCTTGCATGACATAATAGAGATCCTGTTTCCGCTCACGAGATCTTAACGTTGTAGTAGGGCGCTCTGTCCACCATCATGTGGTTGATGTCCAGGAGCTTGAAGTCGCACTGAGGCGGTCATTACCTCACGGATCTATTTCGATCTTCAAAACCTGAAACGGACGTTATTTTAAGACTAATTTGTTGTGTGCGATATTTGTATGGACAAATATACAACTTATATGTATACAGTTAGTTCACACGAGTATCGGTAGATGGCTCTGAGATGTATGTATAGAAGCTTCGGGCGAGCCTCGGTGGCTCAGTGGTCAGAGCATTTCCCATGTAAGGGAAAGATCGCGGGTTCAAGTCCCGCCTGAGGTGGATTGGCTTTATTCTATCTTAAAATTCCTTCAGAAAATAACTTTTCGACAGACTTTTCAATTAGACGTTTTTGGGGGGGCTTATTTCCCCTGTGATCTCCCCCCCTCCCCCGGACCGCGCATGGATTTAGGTCCAAGATACGTGTCCCGAGGTACACATACCAGTGTGGGGTCCGCTTGTCTCTTCCCCCGGACGCGCTTGGGATAGGGCATCTTGAGGTGCACGTATTTGGTGTGGGCTTTCCTCTCGACGTCGGACTTGAAGCCCTTACCGCATGTTTGGCATTCGAACGGCTTCGCGGCGGAGTGGACCTGTGAGAAACAAGATGTCTTGTTATAGGAAAGGAAGAGATACTGTGTTATATTACTAACTAGCTGTTGCCCGCGGCTCCGCCCGCGTGGAATTCGGATTCCGGTCCAACTTTAATGTATGGAAATCTGCCCGATTTATTGACATTTATGCTCACTGCTCCACTCCCTTTAGTAGTAGCGTGATGTTATATAGCCTATGTTACTCCCAGATAGTGTAGCTTTCTATAGGTGAAAGAATTATTGAAATCGGTACAGTAGTTCCGGAGCCTATGACTATGTCAATAGATGTCACAATTCCTACGATACTAACGTCACTCAATTGTCTTGCTTGCCCGGAACCTCTCTACTAACACTTGAACTTTATGGTATTAGTATTATTACGACTCGTTTGTATGGGAGTATAGAAAAGTGTAGTTTTTAAACTTTTTCAGACAATTTTTTACATTTTACTCTCCCTTACGGAGACCATCCTCGTACTCCAAGGAAGAAAAAATGAAATTAAGAATTTTAAAAACCCCCGACCCAAAAAGGACATAAAAAATTTAAAATAATAACTATTACATTATGACCTACCCTAAGTATTGACCCTTTTGTCATTTGTCTCGTCGGGGGACCGCTTAGTAGGTACCTTGGTATGCTCTATTCCCCCTGACGGTCAGACAGCGGTCCCTCGACGAGACAAATGACAAAAGGGTCAATACTTAGGGTAGGTCATAATGTAATAGTTATTATTTTACTTTTTATAGGTCCTTTTTGGGTCGAGGGTTTTTAAAATTTTTAATTTTTTTTTATTTGATGCTTTTTATAGGTAACCGCTAAACCGATTTCCATAAAACTTGCTGTATCGTAATGTATAATTTATGACCTTTTTCAACACACTTGCTTATAAACAGGCTTTTATTTCACCGCAATTAAGCACGGAATGACACCTATTATAAAACTGTGACTTTTTCATTGCTTTTATTCACAAAAGTGAGTTATAGACTTCTTTTTTTTAATTTCATTGATTAAGTTGCTTTGTTCTTAAAAAAGTTTTGATACAAAAAAGATCGTGTCCGATATTACAAACGAATTAATATACCTATTGCTTGCTCATTTCATGCAACTTCGTATTTTAAAAGACAATTTCAACTTGTAGTACATACGTGTTTAATAAACAAAACTTTCACTAAAATGTATTTTTTTTCTCTGTGAGTATTTACAGAGAAAAAACAATCATAATTCAAATAAGTAAGTAGATGACAAGGCAGCATGGTGATAGCACCTTAGCCTGTTCCGAAAGGAACAAATGAAAAAAATGTAGCATCTAGCGCGCGCATATTTATGACAAGTATGACAACAAATAGATTTTTACAATTGTGTTTTGATTGTGTTATGTAGTATTAGTATTATTTTATTCGCAAGTGTGTTGTAAAACGTCGTATGCCACGCGTGAGTATGATGATTACCGTCCTCGGCTCTCTTAAGCAATGGTGCCTCGGCGGTAATCACCAACTTTACTCACTTGTACCATAATGTACTATTAGCATATCGAATTAAATATAATTTGCGAAGTTACTTGGACGGGTATTGTTAAGCTACTGATGGCCGAATTGCCCGAATCCTCGGTACTGTTCTTACCCGTGCCAACGTTCATACTAAGTAAGGCGTGCTCTATATATTTATACTCCAAGTATGCTAGTGACACTACCGGTATACTCACCGCCATGTGACGCTTGCGGTTACAATGCAAAGTGAAGTGCTTCCCGCAAATCTTACACGGATAGGTTTTTCGTTGCTCCGAGTGAACTTGAAGATGACTCATTAATAGCACCTTCATACGGAACGCTTTGCCGCAAGTGTCGCACTTGTAGGGGGCTTCGCCAGTGTGTGTGTATCTGTGGTTTTGTAGGAGGACCTGGGTCTGGAATAGATGAGGCAATTCATTAAAAAAAATGTTTTCTTTGCCTACCCCACAAGTGATGATACAGTGACAGCTACAAACAATAGAATAAGAACTATCCTACTAACATTATAAACGCGTAAGTTTGCAAGTATGTGTGGATGTATACATGTATGTGAGTATGTATGTATGTGAGGATGTATGTATGTGAGGATGTATGTATATGAGGATGTATGTATGTGAGGATGTATGTATGTGAAGATGTATGTATGTGAGGATGTATACATGTATGTGAGGATGTTTGTTACTCTTTCACGTAAAGTGTCCAGTCTTTGATAGTGATGATGAATTATACAATGCATGTGTGTGCGTGTGTGTGTGTGTGTGTGTGTGTGTTTGCGTGCGTGTGTGTGTGTGCAATCTATGCCAATTCACAACTTACTTTAAACATTTTACCACAGACTTCGCACATGTAAATTGCGTTCGCCGGGTAGGTGGCTTGGTGCTGGTCCGGGTGCATCTGCCGGAAGTGCGCGTAGTGCGCTCTAGAGTTTGGCAGCTGCAGGCCACACTGTTGGCAACGAGAATACTGTCATGGAGAAGCAGTGACACATACTAGCTTACATATAATCACGCCTTTATCATCCCCGAAGGGTTTGCCACCTTTCACTAATCATTGTATTAGGTCTCACGTAATAAGGTGTGAGCCTATTGCCATATTCCGGGCACTATAATATTGTTGACTCGAGACATGCCTCAGATAGGCTGAATCTGGGCTATATATATCTTCTTTTTCATCCTAGCGTAGCGTTAATTCCCAGTCTCATCTGAAGCTTTTACCTGGGAGTCTGGGGGTCCGCTTTACCAGTCTTAACTGCGGATTTGGCTGGACCTCGATATTCGAAGCATTGCAGCTAGTCCATTGTTGTCGGACTTTTATGGGCTCTAACTACCCGTAACGACTGCCATAGATGTTCGTATGGCAACCGGGACCGACGGCTTAACGTGCTCTCCGAGGCATGACCAGACCAGTGCAAATACACAAATTCATGCATACCAATATTTGCACTGAGCGGGGATTGAACCCGCGCATCCGAGTGTTTACCCGTGGTCCCGGTGGGTCGACCCATTACCGGGTCCATGGGTAATTTTAATTACCCGTGGTCCCATGGCATTAGGGATTGGCAATGATATATCGATAGAAAATGAAAACCATCAGTTACATACTACAATATTTTACTAAAAAAAAAACTCCATCCTTGGGAACAAAAACATACTCATACCAGAACTATAACTAAAACGTAAGGTAAACGTAATGGTAAAAAATAAGGAAAACGTAAGGTGGACTGATGACCTACGAAGGGTGGCTGGGACGGACTGGATGCGGAGGATCGGCAAACGTGGCGCATATTGGAAAAGGCCTATGTCCAGCAGTGGACTGCAATAGGCTAATTGATTGACCAGAACTACATTATATTGAAAATTATGAATTCATAACCGATACACTAATGAATGACTAATGAATGACTCATAAACTATCTTAACATTTCTAATGCGTATCCAACTGATATTTCACCAGTAATTAATTCCTTTAGCGCAAGGGTGCCCAACCTTTTTAGCCGTCGGGCCAAACTTACGATTTGGACATTTTTGGCGGGCCAGTGCAACTTTTTACTACACCCCCCCCCCCCCCCTAGATTTCGGAAGATGAAATTGGCTGATCTCTCGTCGCCCATCTCCTTCGAGCTGGCTCTCTTCGGGTATGGGGACGACCATGTCCCTAGCCCCTAGGAAACTGCCGACGCCTGCGTCCCCTACGCTCGTCACGGGCTGTGCGGGCTGCGAATCTCCTCCGTTCCTACCCCGCCATCTTCTTTTGGAGTATTACTTGCTCACAGAAGGAGGGGCAGCAGCCCACGCACTTGCGCAGCGTACCATCGCCGTGAGCAAGGTGGCAAGCGAGAGAACTCTCACTCCTAGGGTGATGGCGTCTCCCGCGTCATAACGATGGCATTCGGAGGTTGGCTCTTACCGGATCCGACGCAGAAAATCCCCGAAGTATCCGTGCCCGGTGATAATCTGCAGGATGGAGGAGTCGCTAGAGAGGCTACATGGCGGCCTCTCTAGCTTTCCCCCATGACGGCTCGGGTTCGTGTCCCCGTTCCCGCGCCTTCTTTCGGTAACGATATGGGACCGAAAGAACTTTTTTTATATATATGGGACAATTTGACTTCACCTTGCCTGAAGGTAAGCTGAAGGCAGTCTTGGAAAAGAGGTTCACCATTATAGACACGTAAGTATCATGTTACGATGGTGGTACTCAGCTTGTCGGCCTAATCAGATGCTTTATCGCGCCCCGCTTTATGGATCCGGGACTGTAGGAAGAGGGAATCTGGTAAGGAATTCCAGGAGTTAATGGTACGGCAGAGGAAGGAGTCCCGAATATTTTGCACCATATGTGGGTGACATTTATGTCCTGCACGGGTTGTTCGGGGTAGGAAAGGATAGGGTGGGATTAATTGGAAAAGCTCATCAGAACATTCACCATAGCAGAGACGGTAAAATACTGCCAAGGATGCACAACTCTACGCATCTGCAGAGACTCGAGGGTGTTAGTGATCTCAGGATTCCCAATAATGCGGACCGCACGACACTGGAACCTGTCGAGTGTATCAAGTAAGTACTTTACGAAGCCATCCCAGAGATTCGAGCAGTATTCCACGCAGGAGACAGAAGACACCGCTGCTCCGGCGTGTTAAAACATCTCACTTTGTTCAGGACTCTGAGTTTACGCGAGACTGTTTTGATGATACTCTCAATATAATTTTTGTTGTTCAGTAGGCAGCGAACATCCATACCGAGAATACTGAAATTGTCCTGCAGTGGCAGTGGCGTGGCAGAGCGAAGGAAAAAAGATAACTTTGCTGTAAATGCACATGCCTGCGTCTTGTTGGCATTGAACTCGACCAGGTTCTCAGGCCCTATTGCGAAAAATGATTCAGGATCTGGTCGAGCTCAGTAACAAGAAGCTGATTTTTTCCTGCGATATCAGACTGCTCGGCCGCAGTATGCCCATACTTAATAACTCCCGTGTAAGATGCTATCGTCTGCATAGCAATGAATGCTGCCGGATTTTATTTTGAGCTTTTTAGTTATGATATGAAGAGATATCATTTTGATGAATACTCGATAGATTTGAGTGAAAAGAAAAAATAGTATAGCATTTGCGACTGCGACTGCGACTAATGCAATTGCTTTTGTACAAGCTTTATTTTTATTTAGCGTATCGGTTATGAATTCATCATTTTCAATTGCTATTTTTGTTCTAGTTCTAACTGGATTATTCTTTTTATTTTTCGATAATTTGACCAAAACGTTTAGAAGACGCATTATGTTTGTGCCATTTGCCAAAAAAAAATTCAATTTCAGTGCGTACTTTGCTTATAAATAATTATGTCAAAATGACAAAAGAGAATAAACAACATGACTAATTTGAGAAAACGATTATATTGTAATACTAGCTGTTGCCCGCGGCTCCGCCCGCGTGGATGTCGTTTATCGCGTGGTGTTGTAAATAGTGCTGAAAGTTGAGCGTTGAACGCTGATTAGACATTGTACTCGCCTCTCTATTCGTCTCGAGGAGGTAGGTACACCACGGTATATTCGTCCTAATGGAGCAGTCCGACTGGAGAAGTATCTCCGCCCTACAGAAGGCCGCGGCTTAATAACCTCGTGTTGTGTTTCCGACGGTGAGTAGGGTGGCCAAAGCTCACTGGAGTAGCTTGTGCTTTGTGCTATCAGTGGGAAAACCAAAGGCTTTGTCCGACTAATCTTTTGCGCTGACGGCACAGATTCTCTAAGTTCTTACAGGGTAGGCAGCACGAGTGTGACTCCCCTGGTGTTGCACTCACCCATAGGCCACGGTAACCACTTACCATCAAGTGGGCCGTGTGCTTGTCTACCACCTAAGTGGTATAAAAAAAAAATTCTACCTGCATTATTTACTCGAGTCTCTACTCCCCATACCTTTGCCCTTCCCCCACCCTCTCCCCTACTCCTTCCCCTTCCCCGTTGTATCTCTTGTCTACTCCACTATATCCCTCACCACGCTCTAATCCAGGAATGGCGAACCAATGGCACGCGTGCCAAAGGTGGCACGCGGCACAATTTTTTGGGCACGCCAGCAGTGCCACCACAAAGTACCTAGGTATTTAGATGCGCCCGTGTTATACGATAGCCACAAAAAAGGTTCGCCATCCCTGCTCTTAGTTCTTACAGGGTAGGCAGCACAAGTGTGACTCCCTTGGTGTTGCACTCACCCATAGGCCAAGGTAACCACTTACCATCAGGAGGGCCGCGTGCTTGTTTGCGACCTCATGACTACAGCTGTACGACTCCCGACTATTATAGTATGGGGTACTTCAAGAAGGGCGAGTGTGACGCCCCTGGTATTGCATACGTTCATAGGGCACAGTAACCACTTTCCATCAGGTGGGCCGTGTGCTTGTCTGCCACCTAAGTGGTATAAAAAAAATTTGTTCTACCTGCATAATATCTACTCGACTCTCTACAGTCTCTACTCCCAATACCTTTGCCCTTCCCCCACCCTCTCCCCTACTCCTTACTCCTTCGCTTCCCCGTTGTATCTCTTGTCTACTCCACTATATCCTTCTTCACCTGTTCACCAAACTCTAAGTAAAGTAATCTGTCTTTGTGTGGAAAACGATTTTGTAACTGATCTTAAGACAGTACCGACATCTATTTCATACCTGACCAATTTAGAAAATTGAAAAAAAAAAATGATTAAAAATGTTTATATACGTCCAGTTGGAACGAAACCATAGTAAGTTCAAAACCGCGTTAACGCCATCTAGTTATGCAGGTGGAAATAAATTCATTGATAAAAAAATAATAATTTCATGATTAAAATCGCATTTGTTTACACAACTGTAAATGTAAATTAAAGTCTATTTATTTACATACTTGCTCGGATGTAATAAGATATAAAATTTCATCCATAAGAATAAAAAAGCGCCATCTATATTTCCGCTCATATTCCGTATAATATCAATATTGTTCACAACTCCGGTTCTACTCAACCGATTGCGATCAAACAAACGTAAGATTTTAAGTCTGACCAAGCCCTATCTAACAAAAAAAACCGCATCAAAATCCGTTCAGTAGTTTTTGCGTCCATTGCGGACAAACAGACAAACAGACAAACAGACAAACAGACAGGAAATGAAAAAAATATATTTTCGTGTTCAGTATCGTTAATATAACATAACCCAAGTAATTTTTTTTAAATATCTCCAATGTACAGACACGACCACTTTACAATTTTATAATAGTATAGATGTGATCTCTTTTGACGTACCTATTTGGTATGCTGTTAATACGGATTTTATCGACAGTTAGAATTCCGCGAACAACCCCTAATGGAACCACGGGTAATTAAAATTACCCATGGACCCGGTAATGGGTCGACCCACCGGGACCACGGGTAAACACTCGCGCATCCTGCGTAGCAGCCGCGTTCACTACCGCTACGCCACAGAGGCTGTCTGGGCTATATGCTGTATATATCTGTCTAATGTTAAACTACCCTATCCCTTAGTCCCCTTGTACGACACCGCGTGGGAGGAGATGGGGTGGCCCAATTTCTACTCTGCCGGGAACTGTCACGACTCACGAATAAGTTAATATTCAGAAGAATGGTAGAAATGAAGCCGAAATAAAATTTACCTCTTATAGAACGACCATAGCATTTTTGTATGGAATTCTCTTAATACATAAATAAATTAATTTTAACAAAACAGCTTAACCGACTTCAAGAAACGAAAAAGTGGCACTGAAAAGCGAAAAATAACGTAATTTACAGACTTACTGATTTATTAGAAGTCGGTGCCTAGCCCGAGAGGCCGTATCTAAATTGATTGCTTTGTAGTTCAGACACAACAAACAAAGTTAGCTGGCACCGACTTCTAATAAATCAATGGGCCTGTGTCTGTAAATTACGTTATTTTTCGCTTTTCAGTGCCTCTTTTTCGTTTCTTGAAGTCGTTTAAACTGTTTCGTTAAAATTAATTTATTTTCCTCTTTTTAGTGAGTTGTAATCGATCCATCTTTCACCCTCTGCTTAGATTCCTATCATCAGCAATCACGTGAAGATAATTTTAAAAGCCAAATATTGTGATTGTGAAATTAAATATGTTAAATCAGCAGAAACAGTGTTTTGCCATCATTTTGAGCATTTACCTAGATCCCATAATCCAATCCTGACTTCCTGAATCCTGTCATACGATTCTGGCTCTCTGAACCACCTTTCTCTCTCCAACAAAACAAAGATCATAAAAATCTAGACCTATAAACGAAAGGTCGAACGCTGAATGTTCTTAGGTGTCTTTTGAGGATAGCGCAGTGTGCTACTGCGGTGGACGAGCTCAAATTCACCAAGCATAGAATATAATAGGGATGATGACAAGGTCGTCCGATTCTACCAAATACTGCTTAATATCATAGGTTTTGCTGAAAAAATATGCCTTGCAAAATAAAATATTGCTAACTTAATGAAAACTATAACTTTTTATTATTTTTAGTTCCCAAAGTAGGTCAAAATACAAACAATCGAATTAAGTAAAAATTTATAACTTTTTAGATTCCTTATTAAATTTCAAATGACTTTTATTATGAACTATATACGTGTAAACGCAACGCAGACCTAGATAAATGCGTTATTCTCCACACAAGCATGACGTCATACTTTTGTAGCGATTTTGTATAGAGCGTTTTCGGACAGTTCGAGAAATTGAATTTTCGAAATCAAATATCTTTAAAACTATTTGTTGTATAAAAATTTCACTTTAGCAGTTCATTATATTATTATAAACTTCAAATTTTTCAAGAATTAAAAAATAATAGTCATCATCCCTATTATTACAAAGCAATGCGCGGGCGCCAGGGCATCGTTTGTCTCGCGCTTTAGGTCCAAGATACGTGACCCGAGGTATAAATTGTACCAACCTGCTTACAAGTTATCGGTCCCTCGGGCTTCTTCTTTGACTTTGATATCAACCGATAAATCTTTGCCTTCTCAGTGTTTACGTTCCTCACGCTGCGATCTTGTCCTGTCGAGAATATGTCGAAGTATTAACTTACATCGTGGTCTTATGGTTAAAAAATAAAATCGGCCAAGTGCGAGTCGGACTCGCCCATGAAGGGTTCCGTAGTAGCAAATGCGAAAATTGCGGCTTATGACGTATTAAAAAAAAACTACTGACTGGATCTCGATCGAACCAATTTTTAGTGGTAGTTTTCATGGCAATTTACATCATATATATTTTTTAGATTTATCATTCTCTTAGTTTAGAAGTTAAAGGGAGGGGGGGGGGGGGGGGACACATTTTTCCACTTTGGTAGTGTCTCTCGCGCAAACTATTCAGTTTAGAAAAAAATTATGTTAGAAACCTCAATAGCATTTTTAATGACCTATCTATAGATACCCCACACGTATGGGTATGATGAAAAAAAAAAATTGAGTTTCAGTTCTAAGTATGGGGACCCCCAAAATTTAATGCTTTTTAATGACAGACAGACTGACAGACATGACGAATCTATAAGGGTTCCGTTTATTGCCATTTGGCTACGGAACCCTAAAAACCGTACAGAAATCCCCACGGATATACCGCCGGAGTCAGCGGGTAGTGGTTATGTGGGATATGTTAAGGAGGTAGGACACGACGGTATATCCGTCCCGATAGAGCAGTCCGACTGGGGAAGTACCTCCGCCCTACAGAATACCGCGGCTAAATAACCTCGTGTTGTGTTCCCGGCGGTGAGTAGGGTAGCCAGAGCTCACCGGAGAGGTTTTGTGCTGTCAGTGGAAACACCAAAGGCTTGTCCTACTTATCTTCAGGGCTGACGGCACAGAATCTACCTGTTCTGAAAGGGTCGGCAGCACGAGTGTGACTGCCCTGGTCACGGCCACGGTAACCACTTTCCATCAGGTGGGCCGTGCGCGTGTCTGTGATCTCCTGCAGTTCACGGAATTATTGATTTTACTATACATTACCCGCAGTATGTTTCGGAGATATACTAAGATGTCGCTTATACGCCTCGAAGCATACGAAGCGCACGTTGCACAACTCGCAGAACGGACCGTCCTCTGGTATCTACAACGAATACCGCAAAACAAAATTGAGAGTGATCTCCCTCAACGAATTCCGAAAAAGAAAATTCCTACTAGATTTTTTTCTATAGCAAATTCTAATTCGCTAAGGCAAAGATTCAGTATACCTGTAGGTATACTGAAGCCTTAGCGAATTAGAAGTGTGTGTTCGCGCAGCGGAATGTTGTTGAATTTAAAGATTTTAATTATGCAGATATTTAGCACATGACGTCGTGTAAATGCTTATGGTAAAAAAAAAATTGTGCATGCAGCCATTGTGGAGAAATTCGCTAAAAACAGATTCCGCTGGGCGAACGTTGTCCTGGCGGCACTTTTTTTGAATTCATGGACTTAGAAGAAAAAAAATGTGTCCAAAAATTAGCGTGTATTTGCGTGTAATTGTGTATGTATGAATAAAATTAATGAATGCATAAACTTCGGAGAAATTCAAGTTTCCGCCACGCGAACGTTTGGCCATTAGCTAGTTTTCATATAAAGCGCTTATATAGAGAGCTGTAGATTTTTACATACGTTGTTTTGAATTTGCTTATATTTGTTTAATAAAAAGATTTAGAAAAAATCGAAGGGTTTAACAGATAAAAATATAAACGTAAAATACGCTTATTAGGTCTTAGTTCGTAAAGTATGCACTTTGGGGTCTAGATTTATACGTTTATACAAACCTTGTAAGTGTCTGCAACATGTTGCCAAGTATCAATGATGTTCCGCTAGTAATTAAAGAGCAATAGGACAATTTACCATGTATAGACCACTGTTTACAAAGCAGTCAAATATCACGACGTTCTAAAGGAATTGCATAGTAAAATATATTCCAATAATTAGCTTACTGATTCAACTATTCACATGCAAAATTTCATCTCATTATATTCAGTAATTAAAGATAAACAATGAAAATACTGACAAAGCATCGAAACCCTACATAACCCGACCAAGTTCGGATGGCTACAAAAAAGCGGCCGTGCAATATATTTAGGTAACATTCTAAAATTTACAGTATAATACCGGTATTGAATTGGTACAGGTGATAACACAATTGTTATTTCGATTTAATTTATAGATCATTTATTTTTTCTACACCTACTTTTTTAATTGTATTTGACTAAGATTAGTAAGTACTATTTACGTAGGCGGTAGGTATTTTATTTAAGTAAGCGCTTGAGACTTGCGTCAGTCTCAGTATATGATATTAGCATTGTACCTACTGGTACGGCAGTGACTTATGTATGTGAGCGTGTTCCCGTGCACCCCACCAAAATATGCAGAATTATTTTGTTCGAAGCGGTACGCTTAAGGCTAGACCTTTGGTTAAATAGTCTAAGTATAGTAGATATGAATTGTTCAAAAATATTAAGCTAGAGAGAAAAAATAGATAATTTGCCAATTTTTGGGTTTCTACGTTTCTACGTTTCCACATTTTGCCAATTTTTGGGTTTCTACGTAACAGGTGGCGAGAAATAAATTGTAGACGGATATTTAATTAGAGAAGTACCCACCTACTTGTTAATTGAAGATTTATTTTTATCGTAGATAGTGGCGCTATTAATAAAAAAATATTTTTCATTCAAGAAATGCAATTTATTGTTTTATTTTTCCTAACGCTTGTGTACGCAACTGTACCATATTAATGAATACTATACTGGAAGGTTAAGAACGTTACTTAGATATATGGTACGGCCGCTTTTTTGTAGCCATCCGAACTTGGTCGGGTTATGTAGGGTTTCGATGCTTTGTCAGTATTTTCATTGTTTATCTTTAATTACTGAATATAATGAGATGAAATTTTGCATGTGAATAGTTGAATCAGTAAGCTAATTATTGGAATATATTTTACTATGCAATTCCTTTAGAACGTCGTGATATTTGACTGCTTTGTAAACAGTGGTCTATACATGGTAAATTGTCCTATTGCTCTTTAATTACTAGCGGAACATCATTGATACTTGGCAACATGTTGCAGACACTTACAAGGTTTGTATAAACGTATAAATCTAGACCCCAAAGTGCATACTTTACGAATTAAGACCTAATAAGCGTATTTTACGTTTATATTTTTATCTGTTAAACCCTTCGATTTTTTCTAAATCTTTTTATTAAACAAATATAAGCAAATTCAAAACAACGTATGTAAAAATCTACAGCTCTCTATATAAGCGCTTTATATGAAAACTAGCTAATGACCAAACGTTCGCGTGGCGGAAACTTGAATTTCTCCGAAGTTTATGCATTCATTAATTTTATTCATACATACACAATTACACGCAAATACACGCTAATTTTTGGACACATTTTTTTTCTTCTAAGTCCATGAATTCAAAAAAAGTGCCGCCAGGACAACGTTCGCCCAGCGGAATCTGTTTTTAGCGAATTTCTCCACAATGGCTGCATGCACAAATTTTTTTTTACCATAAGCATTTACACGACGTCATGTGCTAAATATCTGCATAATTAAAATCTTTAAATTCAACAACATTCCGCTGCGCGAACACACACGAATTAGAATTCTTAGAGAGATTTGATCCTTATGATTGACACTATCGATTGATGCCATAAAAATACAGGCTGTTACTTTTTCGAATTTAGTCAGTTCGATTACCGGGTGTGGCAAGCTAATTTAAAAAAATCTTTGAATGCAGTTTTGTTTCTTTTTAAAAATAAAATGATGTCTCCTTTAAGTAAAATGAGCTAACTTAAGGATTTAAAGTACTTTCCCTCCATGTGGCATCGCCGTGGAACGCCCTGTATAGCGTCACATCTAATCTAACAATACAAAATTATACATATCTCGCTCTTACCTGTGCATTGTCAAATATGTGTGTAAGTTTCTTGTGTTGTGCTATCCCTTTCGCACTCACGAACGAGTAGCCGCATATCTCACACGAGAAATCTGACGGGTGTACAATCCTTAGGTGGCCAAAGTATGTTGTAGATGTGCTGTACACACAAAATGCATACATATTAAAGTCGCAGCCAACTAGCTCAATCAGCCGTGCAATTAACGGCCTGAGTGATATTCAGCCATTTCATTAAACGGCTAGGCAAATGGCTTGAATCGATGAATTGATTGATTGAGGCGAGAACAGTAGGCAAAAGCCTATGTCCAGAACAGAGGCCTATGTCCAGCAGTGGACTGCGATAGGCTTATTGATTGAATGAGGCGAGATAAATATATATTATACTTACAGGAACTCGCTGGGACAATGCGGACAGCTGTACTTAGTACCCTTGTGAAATCTGAAATATTATATACAAGAACACATTGCTTAAATAAACCCGACTACTGCAAAATCACGCTCTAAGAGTATTAAATAAGAAAATATCAAGAATAGCCGTGGTGCGACCACGGCTATTCTTGATATTTTCTTGTTTAATACTTTTCAGAGCGTGGTTTTGCAGTTGTCGGGTTTTAGTTTCCACTTAATTTTTATTTATACTATTTTGGGGGCAAGCAACGCCCAATAATTTATACATATTTGAAATGTGGTAATTGAGCCCTTGAATTTGATACCAAACACGGTATATTTATTTAAAGTTTATTTTTGAACGTGGTACTTTATGACCGCTATTATTGACCCGAGTCATATAATCTGAGGCTAACACATACATAGCCAATCAAAATCATAACCCGCCTTTGGCTTTGCCGTAGTTGGGTAAAAAAGAATTCATCTCGGCTCTTGTATCTCTTGATGCGCACAGGATTCTATATAGAATCCCTCGCTACGTTCGGGATTCTACGGTAGAAACCTTCACTCCTCTCGAGATACAACTATCCTTTTTAGGGTTCCGTAGCCAACTGGCAAAAAACGGAACCCTTATAGATTCGTCATGTCTGTCCGTCTGTCTGTCTGTCCGTCCGTCCGTATGTCACAGCCACTTTTCTCCAAAACTATAAGGCCTATGCTGTTTAAACTTGGTAAGTAGATGTATTCTGTGAACCGCATTAAGAATTTTACACAAAAATAGAAAAAAAGCATTAAATTTTGGGGGTACCTTAGAAATGGGAATACTTAACTGAAACTCAATTTTATTTTTCATCAAACCCATACGTGTGGGGTATCTATAGATAGGTCTTTAAAAACGCTATTTAGGTTTCTAACATCTTTATTTTCTTAACTGGATAATTTTCCGCGAGAGACACTCCCAAAGTGGAAAAATGTGTCCCCCCCCCCTCTAACTTCTAAAATAAGAGAACGATAAATCCAAAAAAAATATATGATGTACATTGCCATGCAAACTTCCACCGAAAATTGGTTAGAACGAGATCCAGTGTAAGTAGTTTTTTTTTTAATACGTCATAAACCGCTATTTTCGCCTTTGCTGCTACGGAACCCTTCATGGGCGAATCCGACTCACACTTGGCCGGTTTATTCTTCACTTGTTGGGTAATCTACTATTGTCAAACTGATTTGATCACGAGGAAAAAAATCCCTGTTGGTTAAATATCTTGGATTGAATCCTCGTGATCAAACTACACATTCTGTCTAACAGATTTGACCACGAGGAAAGTTCTTCTTCGTGGTAAAACTTTTTTAAGTTTAAGAAAAGTACAGTCATTTCGAAAATAAACTGATATTGCTCCAAGTTCGGTGTGCAAGAGGCAGATAGAGCGCCGTGTACCTCACATGCTTCTTCGCTGAATGTCTGATCGGAGTCACGTAAGGGCACTCGTTGCAGCTGTACCTCTGCGTGTGGTAGGCCTTTATATGTTTTCTCAAAGCATACATAGTTTTGACGTGAACCTTGCAAATTTCACATTCGAAAATACCAAGTTTCTGGAAATAAAAATTTCAAATTACTTTCTTAGAAAGTAAACGTTTTCACACACACACACACAAACACGCGCACGCACGCAAGCATGCACACATGCACGCACCCACGCAAATACGCGTACGCACACACACACACACGCACGCACCCACGCACACACATGCACACACACACACGCACACACACACATTATTTTTTTTTTTTTTTGGTGTTTTATCTGCGATCAGTCTCTTGACTATAAACAGATCTGTTGGGAGCTGGTTTCGTTATTAAGAGTGTATCTCCCAGTGGAGATATCTACTCATTAGGTTGCAGAGATCAGCTAGGCCCAATATGCAGCCCGAGTATGTCCTTTCGTTTCAGCCTCTTAATGTAGCTCTGACGTGTTAGCCCGGCAGCAAGCGCATTGGGGTGGTTTTCCAAACGTTTCTGGTACTTCAGGGCACACATTTGGATTTCCTCCTTTACAGTGTTCACCTGGAGGTTTTTATGAATCTCGTCGTTGGTGACAAGCAATGGGGCCTGTGATATTGTTCGGAGTATAATGTTTTGCATCCGTTGCAGTACTGATATATTTGAATTGCTGCAGCTGCCCCACAGCTGTATTCCATACATCCAAACCGGTTTTAATATTGACTTATAGATTAACAGTTTGTTGTCTGTGGACAGTTTGCTGTTGCGTCCAACTAGCCAGTGAAGGTCTCTGTACCGCAGTTTTAGCTCCTCCCTTTTAGCTTTTATGTGGTTTTTCCATGTTAATCGCCGATCAAGATGTAAGCCAAGATATCTGACGGTGTCACTATGTGGTAGTATTGAATTCTCCAATTTTACAGGTGGACAGTTCCCATTTCTTAGGGTGAATGTGACTTGGACTGATTTACTACTACTAGCTTTGATTTTCCATTTGTGCAACCACTCTGTAACTAGATCGAGGCCTTTTTGCAGTGTTTCGGTGGCTTTCAGTGGGTCTTTGTTACTAGCAAGAATGGCTGTATCATCGGCAAATGTAGCAGTTGTAACATTCTCGATTTGCGGAAGGTCTGCAGTGTAGAGAGTATACAAGACAGGTCCCAAGACTGATCCCTGTGGGACCCCTGCCTTTATTTCACAGAGTGCTGATAACGCTCCCGCTTCCCTCACTTGGAATGATCTCTCAGATATATAGGATTGCATTATTAGAAAATAGCAGTGTGGTAGATTCTGTTTGATTTTACTGAGCAGTCCATCATGCCACACCCTATCAAACGCCTGTTGCACATCAAGGAAGACAGATGAACAATATTCTTTGTTTTCCAGGGTGGTTCTTATTTGGTTGCAAACCCGATGTACCTGTTCTACTGTTGAGTGTTGCACGCGAAAACCAAATTGGTGGTCTGGTATGACACAATGTTCCGATAGGAGTGGCGAAATCCTTCTCAATAGGACTTTTTCAAAGACCTTCGAAAGAATTGGCAGCAAGCTGATAGGTCTGTACGATGTCACGTCGTTGGCTGGTTTTCCCAATTTGCGTATCATCAGGATCTCGGACAACTTCCACAGCTTGGGAAAATACTGGACTCTAAGAATGCCATTAATTAGGATAGTTAGATACGTAATTGCTTTTTTTGGGAGCTGTACAAGTACCTCCTTCGTTATTAGGTCGGCGCCTGGAGCTTTCTTATCTTTTAGTCGTCGTATAATCCCGTATATTTCTCGAGGTGTTGTTGGTTTTGGTGGTAGCGAAAGTTGGAGATCGCTATTTAAGGTCCGTTCAATTTCACATTCTGTGTCTCGATTACCAGAGTCGTGAGGGATGAAAACCTTGGACAAGTGTGCAGCAAAGGTCTCAGCTTTTTCTTTTGGTGTTCGAGCCCAGGTGTTATCGGTCTTTCGTATCGGCGGTTTCATTTCCTGGGGCCTATTATACGACTTTGTGAACTTCCAAAGCGAGTAGTTGGTCGCCTCTGTTGCAGTGAGAGAAGCCAACTTTGTCTCTAAAGCTGTATTGTGCCAGTCCTGTATTGTTTTCTTTAACTTGAATGCAGCAATATTGAAAGCCCTCTTATCCTCCACCTGTCTGCTAATATGCCAAACTCGTCGCTGTCTGCGTTTCTCCAAAATTTCCTTCCTAATAGACATTGGAAAATTTTGTATCGCTGGTTTGTGCAGTATATTTGGAGTATTTAACGAACACGCTTGTTGGATAAGAGTGGTGATTTCTTCCGCAGCCTTTTCTAGATCTTCGGGAGTTTTTAGTGACACTTTTAATTCCACCCTTTTCTCCAAGAATTCACGAAAAGAGTGCCAATCTGTATATTTATTGTACAGTCTTTTGGGTCTCTCATACTCAATGGGGAGCGTGCTAATTGTCAAGAGTATTGGAGTATGGTCCGAGCTACCGTCATAGCATGATGTGGCTTTGAAATATTCTTTGGGCATTCCCTTGATAACGAAGAAGTCCACCAAGTCTGGGATTCTTTCTTTATCAGTAGGCCAATAGGTAGCTTCAGAAGTGGATGCTGCGGTTAAACTATCCTTGTCCAGGCTTATTTTGAGTTGTCTACCTCTTGTATTTGTTAACCTAGAGCCCCAGTGTGTGTGCTTGGCATTCCAGTCCCCACCTGCCACAAAACGATTTCCGAGTGTATGAAAGTAGTGTGTGAACATACTATTGGAAATCTTGTGCTTTCCAGGGCAGTAGATGGCGGAGGCATTGAAGTTCCCACATTTCGTTTCTACCGCTATTGTGGTTGCCTGTAAATAGTCGGTTTCGAAGGCAGGCATTAGGTGATGTTGGATACTCTGCTTTATAATTATTGCAGTACCAGCGTGAGCAGTACCATCAGGATGACCAGTTAAGTATGTTGCATATCCCGTAATGGCAATCTCAGCAGCAGCAGTGCAGTGGGATTCCGATATCAGGATTATGTCCAGATTGTGCTCCCTTATCAAAACCTCTACTTCGTGTTTATTCGGTTTCAAGCCGTTTATGTTCCAGGTAGCTAGGTTGAGTGTAGTCATTTTAGTAAGTTTTCTACAATTTTAGTCATGAGCCCCATCAGGGTACTCATTTGTTGAAGGATTAAATCAAATTTTTCCGACTGTTTGATTAATAGTAGCTCTAGGGTTTTATTGGTTGAGGTTGTATCTTGATCTGTTTTTACAGTTTCGGCATATGTTTTTTTCGGCTGTGTGCCAGTATCGAAATTTTGTTGTGGGTATTCAGAGGTCTTCACAATTAAGGGTGTATTTGGGATTGTTTTAGGCATAGGTCTTGCTTGTTTAACGGCCCTCCTAGCAGATATTTCTTTATACACCTCGCAACCTTTATAATTGGCCGGATGTGGTCCATGACAAAGTGCACAAAGTGCTGGTGTACATCGATCTGATTTGGGGCATTCTGAGGTCTTGTGTGATTGAGCACATTTGACGCAGCGATATGGACGCATGCAATAATTCTTGGAGTGGCCATACTGTTGGCATCTCTGACATTGGACTATTGATTGTCTTTTTCTGGGATCCTCAACTACAATAATCTGGCGGTCGATAATTTTAATGTCTTTAGCAGCCTTGTTGTTGGGGCCTGGTGCAAGATTGACAAAAAATGTTGACGTTGGTCTTTTATCTGGGCCATACTTTGCGTTTATTATTTCGCCAGATACTGTGTTTCCAGTGTCTTCAATAGCCTCTCTGATTGCAGTCAATGGGGTTGTTGGGTGGAGGTTCCTGATCACAATTCTGAAGACTCTTTCATCTTTTCTATTAAAAGTATGTCCGATCAGTCCATTTCCTCTGACTACAGCAATAAGCTTCTTATAGACATCCATATCTGTGCAGTTTATCCTCAATTGGTTTCTATTTATTATTTTAAATGAGAATTGTGTTTTTTCTACTGCCGTTACCAATAGTTCAGTTAGCTTACTCACATTTTCCACCCCATAAAGAATTATTGGTGGTGGTTTGTACGTTTTTCTTTGAGAAGCTTGTACACAGTCTTCCTCAGTTAAATCAATGGGTAGTGCATCAAAACTGTTAGATGTGCTGATTTTTTCCGGAGATGGTGTATTTGATAATCTCTTTCTTTTTGGGTTAGGAACTCTTTGCCATGATGGGGGGCCAGCGACTTTTTCTCTATGTTCCTCTGTGGATCTGCCATCATTGTCTCTTGTAGAAGAAGTGGGCCCAAGTGATGCACTTCTAGGTTTAGTAATAAATAAGCTTCGGTGAAAAGCTTGCTGTACCAATTTTTTGTTACCCGTACTTATTACAGGGGCCTGTTCACCTTTAGCGCCACAGTCACGAGAAGATGACGACAAGCTTGAAGGACGTGCTTGTTGTGTACTTTTCTTGTTACCAGTAGCATTTACTGTTACAGAAGCCTGGTTACCCGCTTCTGTAGAGTCTTCAGGTACAACAAAATCTTCACTTTCGGGTCGCAAAACTATGTCCCCCCCAGAATACGTGGGACTGCCTGAGGTTTGCTCAGGGAAGGATTCTCCGACTTCGCCGGTACCTTCCTGGGGTAGTTTCTTTTTTAATCTTGCTTCCATTTGCTTTGCTTACTCTCCCATAACTCAAGACTTTTTAGGGGTTATTTTAACCCCAAGGCTCGCTTAAGCCTCCTCCAACTAGTCACCTGGTTGGGGGTATGGTTATACCGCCATTTGTTCGGGTGCTAGAGTCCCGTTCATTGTCTAGCTAGGTATGCCAAAGAGAAACGCCGCTGCTGGTAGTTTCTGTTAACTGTAGTTACTGTTTGTTTGATGATTGAGTCAGGATAGGTCTTGGTCCGTTTTTTTACTTGCGGGCATTTACTGCCATTTGCCACAGACTTTTCTGTTGTCTGGCTAGGGGGTATTCTCATCATGACGACAGGTAGAAAAATAGTGCAGTGCTTTCCCAGGGCACTACACGTCAGGATATCGGGGTGACGCCCTAGCCTTTGATGAACCAACATCTTACCACAAGGCAGCGGTTACTTTATTATCGGAGTTTGTCTCTCCTAGACCCATAGCCATCCAAGGCTGACGAAGTGGGTCTCTCCGGGTCCGAGCTTTGATTTGAGTGGCGGCTCCAACTCGCCACTGTCATCCCCTGTCATTGGGTCTCGTGCCTTTTTGTAGAGAAATCCCCGCCGTGAGAATTTCCCAGCACCCCTCCAGATGGATCGCCCTGTTGTCCGCGACTGCCAAAGCAGCTAACCTCCATATCTGGAGGCCGTTTCGCTATCCGCAACCTGCGACGCGGTGGGTGGCATAGGGCAGTGCCCCTGGGAATGGTGCCCAGAGCACACACACACATACACACACGCACACACATACACATACACACACACACGCACGCACTGAAAATACATTAAAATCACGGCTATCTGACACTTACATTAGTATGTCTAATCATATGATTTCTATAAGCGTCTTCATTAACAAACCCTTTGAAACACTCGTTACACTTATACACACAGTTCTTATAGTTAGAACTGTCTTGTCTCTTCAATATGTCAGCTACTTGCTCATCATAACTCAGATCTGTGATCGTGAACATTTCATCCAAACCATCATCCAACAAGAGCTGTTTCCTCCGTATAGTCTGCCGTTCATCAGCCTTCGATTCAGCCGGCTCTATTACTTTCTTCACATTTTGTATTCTTTTTTTGACCGTGACCTCACTTTCAGTTTTTAATTTCTTTGCTACACTTTGTAAAGTCACTGATAATTCATTTTTATCTGATGCTATGTCAAATTCTTTGTCTAAATCGACCTGAATGTCTTCGCTCAAGAACTCATATGCTTGTAACTCATTCTCTAGGAAATCATCAGCCTGTTCTACAATAATATCCTCGGTTTCAATGCTCATATGCTCTTGCTCAATAGCTATTGTAGAGGAAGCAAGTTCTTCTTGTATAACAGGTGCAGGAGGCTTTTCCTCCTCTGTGACATGAGTTTCAGAACGGTCTAATCTAAAGTTCTTCACTGATAATGTTCTGATGTCTTGGAGGGTAAGCTGAAAAGAAATACGAGTGGTCATTTTTTTTCAAGCTAAACATATTACCACTCCTTTGCGTCGCGCAGTCGGGTAAAAAAGGAGGTGCTACTGAGCGACACCCAAAAATATGTCAAGTAAAGTATCAAAGCAGTGCACTCACTCGCTCCTGCTTGCTCGCGAGCTCCCTCATGAGCGAGTTAGCTCGCAGCGCTCTGCTCCTGAACCGATCGCAAGACAACACTCTCTGAGCACACTCCGCGCACAGCTTCTGGGGGAGACGGTCTTCTGCTTGCAACTAGGACAAGACAAGTAGGACAATAAAAAAGTCGGCCAAGTGCGAGTCGGACTCACGCACCGAGGGTTCCATAAATTAAGCTACATAAACCGCAACATTATTTTGATTGCGTTGACATAGAAGTTTGACTTTTGCACAGTTTCAAGAAGTTATAGACTTGAGTATGTGGTATGAATTTCAAATTGATATATTCATGCGTTCTTCAGAAAAATGTGTTGACAGACACATACTGTTGTGCATACAATGAAGTGATTCTATAAGGGTTCCGTGATTATTATTACATCGAACAACACGAACACATTGACAGTTTAATAAACAATATTGTTATTAGCTTGCGTTTGTTTACCGTAGTACCTACTGTGGCAATTTTGATTTGCCGTAGTACCATTATGTCAATGGTACTATGGCAAATATTATTTTGTGTTAACCATGGTACCATTATGTCGATGGTACCATGGTAATAGTATATTATGGTACAAGTGAGCAAAGTTGATGATTACCGCCGAGGCGCCATTGAGACCCGAGCCGCTAGGCGAGGGTCTTAAGAGAGGCTCTCTTAAGACCCGAGCCTGGCGGCTCGGGTCTTAAGACCTTACATTCATAAAATAAATAATGAAAAAATGTAATGGAATGACATTATTTAATTTCTTATCGAACTGCGATGCATTTAGTAGTATCTATACATTATGTAGTCGAAGGTATAGCGTATACTCACCGATATCCCAGTTACATTTTCATAGGCCTGTTTCAACTTCTTATTGCTGATGGGATACAACTTCAAATTCGTTGCTAGGCAAATTCGGCAAGCCTAAACCAGAAAAACATATTGATAAAAGAACAGCCAAGTGCGAGTCGGACTCGCGCACGAAGGGTTCCGTACCATTAAGGGGCTGTCCGTTATTCACGTGAGGCTCAGGGGAGGCGGGAGGAGGGAGTTTCAGAAAAAATCACGAAATATCACCAGGGCTCCCCCCTAGGGGTGTAGTGAGATATCATGAGTCCTTTTTCCATTCTCCTTGCAGAGCAGGCCGGCAGGAATCGGACCCCTCGACTGTTTTCAGTTTTTAATTTTTATTATTATGTAGATTATTGTTCTATCACGGTTCACAAGGTTCTTGGTGATAAGACAGACAGACAATTTTCACCCTTTGAGTATGGAACCCTGATAAGGAATGTTAGGTATACCTAGTACTTACCAGTGATGTAGCCGGCTCGCCGTTGTCACCCAGATTTGCTGTACCCTGCAACAATCACGAACCATTTAAGGATACAACAACATAGGGCTCCGAAAAGCCCAGGATTTCTCATTAATCTGTTATATTCGGCAGCGGCGACTCTGGCGGTCCGCTCATGGTGGACCGATGAGCGGGCCTGTGGGTGACAGGCCGCCTGTCGCCCTCACAGAAGCAGGCCGGGACGATGGCGTGATGCCCTCCCCCTCTCTCTTTTTCTGGGGAAATGGGGACGGTGAATTTCTTTCCGGAGTCTTACCAGGCCGGGCCCGCGTTTCGAACCGACGGCGACGATGGTCCATTTGCTTAACTGGTCTTTAATAAACATTTTTTTGTTTGTTAATTTTGACGTTTTGTAAGTTCCGTTTTAATGGTCTATACAGAATAAATGATTTTTGACTTTTTTTTGCCAGTTTGCGTAGTCCACAACCTGGGTCAGCCGGGTTGCGCGAGTGATATGCCAGAGGCAACCGATGGCCACGTCACGAGTCACTCGTACACTCGTGTACGTACACTTGTGATTCAATCTTAGAAACCCTTGCTTGCTCGGGACTCAAAATCAGCACTCGCAGCAAAAAGCAAAAATCAATTTTGCTCACTTGTTGCACATATAACTATAAACTTATCATTGAAAGTTTTATAGGCTAAATACACGTAAAAAAAGTCAGACTAGGGGAGGGTATCCCCCTTCCCCTTCTGAGGGGATTTCCACACGTAAACAAAAGCCTGACTAGTATGCGAGCTACTAAGCTACCAACATTATCCAGCTTCTCTCACCTGTGTAGCAGCACTCTTAGCTCTCGGCACCCAGTCCTCCACACCCAGGGCGACCACCCACCCGGTGCGAACTTTGGGCGCTGTTGGATACCTGGAACAGAGAATAAATATTTGATTAGCGTTCTTTTTTTCTTGATGGAAAGTGGTTACCGTGGCCTATGGAGGTATGCAATACCAGGGGCGTCATATTTGCGCTGCCATCCCCATAAGAACCTAGTAATGCCCATCTTGAAGATCTCCATACTGTTGTCGCTTTCACCATGGCAGGGAGTTCATTCCACAGTTTAAGCGTGCGGAGGGTGCATTTAAGATAATCTTTTATTTTGATTTTGCACTGCAATGCTTTGATAATAATATTGCCTAATGTCAATATGTATTATGTATGTTTTATGTAGGTTGTGAGGGTCAGACAGCAGTCGCTTCACAGAAAATATGGAAGTCCAGCTGAATCCACAGTTAGACCGGTAAAGCAGAACTCAGACTCAGTGTGGTACGTCTGTCTATAATGATCATCCTCATTTCCAAGACATTACTTGACTTCAGCTTACCATCACTGAAGGTGAAGTCAAATAAACATGTTCAATATATTTAAAAAAAGACTCAGATTGGAACTGTATTTTGTATAATACTTACGTGCGATATGTAATGCCATCAATAGTGGTGGTTGTCTCCATGACTTCGGTGGCATTTGGAATGTTGAACCACATTCTTATGGAATTCCTTCAAAGAAAAGTCTAATTATTTACAAAATAAACACAATAGTCTGCATCCAAGTTGCCTAGCTAATATAAAAAAAAATTAAAATAATTCAGTAGCGAAGCCAAGTGGATTGTGCCTGAATTGGGCTGAGAGCCTGAGGCTTTTGTATGTATCACAAAGAGGGTGAGCGAATTGTTTAGTTATAATAAGATAACTTAGTATTACTTCAGGCGGCTTCACACGCTAGTTCTGTGAGTTATTGATATGATCCGTCTATGTTATTCTTTTAGTCTGAGCCTGCGTCATTGTGTTTGGAAAAGCGACTATAGGGTGAGTTTCCTCCGTAACCGTACGTTTTCGGGGTTACGTATCAGAAATACTCCAAACTACCTTAGCGAATAGTGTCAGTGAGTTGGTCGTTGCAGTTGGAGTATCAGAGAAAAGGGACGCAGGAAGAGAAGGTTGGGGTTTGGAGAGAAAGGTTATCAGGAGGGTTAAGGGGCTTTGTACTACTTCCAATGGCTATAATCATACAAATATACATATAAAAGGACAACACAATACCTTACACCACATGAAAAAGCTAAATAAACACAAAATAAACACTTTGTTATTACATACAAGTTATTATTGTATTTTTTTTTAATTATTAGATATAGTATAGATAATGTGCTGAGTTGCTGAGTGCTTTCACTCATTCACAGTTCAGTTCAGTGAACTAATTAGAGCAAAGTCTTTTAGCTCACAAAAAAAATCAAAATATTTGTAATCCATGAAACACATTTATTCTTTCTCTCTATAGTTATATATGCTCTATAGGTAGTTATTCTTTCAAAGAATAACTATAGAAATAAGATAAATACGCTTTTCATCCCACCATCTCGGAAAGACTATTTTTGCTCTTCGATAACTGAGCGGAAAAGTCGTTTTTATCCTCTAGAGAGGTAAAGTAAATTTGAATTTAGAACATCGTGTGTACTAGGTTTGTGGACTCAAAACATCATTAAACCTATTTACTTCTACCTCTATGGTGCCGAATTTATCTATCATACAACTTTTTTTTAATTCATGAAAAACTCAGACTCGTAACCTCCTTGGTGTACTTTTTTTTTAATTTGCTTTGCGCGCATCAATTTTTTTCACGTCATATTGTTGACATTGTTGTTGAATTTTTATTTTGTTGTATTTTATTACTAGTATTAATACACATATTATACAGCCTCCATGGCGTAGTGGTATTGAACACGGCCGCTACGCAGGAGGCACGGGTTCGATCCCCGCTCAGTGCAAATATTTTTTATGCATGAAAATGGGTATTTGCATTGGTCTGGTCGTGCCTTGGAGAGCACGTTAAGCCGTCGGTCACGGATGCCATACGAACACCTATGGCAGTCGTTACGGGTAGTTGGAGCCCTAAAAATTTCAACAACAACGGTCTGGCTGCAATGCTTCGATATCGCCTAATGTCATCATTGGGTTGTGGAGGTCAGATGGCAGTCGCTTCACGGCAAATATCGAGGTCCAGCCAAATCCGCAGTTAAGACTGGTAAAGCGGACCCCGGACTCCGAGGTGAAAGCTTCGGATGCTGACTGGGAATTAACGCTAGGAAGGAGAAGCATTTCATTATTTCCTCGCTGAGGTGGGATGAAAAGTTACGTGTTGCACTCGAGTGCAAAGATTTTTCACCTTGTGCTCTTTTGATTCCCTCGCTAACGCTCAAGATTCTAATTTGTGAATCACTCGCTACGCTCGTGATTCAAATTTAGAATCTTTCGCTTGCTCGGTCATCAAAAATGAGCACGCGGTTAAAAAGCAACTTTGCACTCTTGTATAACAAATAACTATTATTGCACACCAAACATAGGATACATACAGTGATTTAATGTGTTATAGAGTTGTACAATGGGCGGTCTTATCGCAGATCTGTGATCTCTTCCAGACAACCAGACTTAAAAGAAAGCTTAGAGTGATGGACACTTTGAGTATCAGGATGGACAGCATGGCCCACTGACTGAACTCTACTGTCTGTGGTATAGATAATAAGATATCTATGGCGTGGCCGAATGATTTTCCAGGATTTTCCATTAAGCAGTGTTGCTATAAAATACGATTTTCCTCAAGACTCGGGAGGTTTCAATACTTACTAATCCGGTTCCAAAATAGAACTGTGGATTATAGGACATGCTTTTTTTGTATCGTGCGAAAAATTCCCGCGGATTCCTCCCCCGCCAGAGCCGGAGGAGGTTATGTCGGACTCGAACCGACTAAAACGTACGCCGTCTGTGGGCCGTCGGTTGCCGGAGGTGAGATTGTCGTAGCCATATCCCTCGCACCCCGGCCGACCCAGGGCCATATCTCTCGACCTGGCCCTCATCCGATATGGGGACTAAAGAGTCCCCAACTCGCCCCCGGGTTTGGGGAGGCACGCAATGCGTGCCGCTTCTGCTAGGATGACAGGCTCTTGTGTCTCTTTACCTGGCTGAAAGAAAATTCATGACATAAATAAAAAAACGTATGTAATCATTATATAACCATTTATTATATTATGTACCGGTACTATGGGGTGAATAGGGATCAATGGGTGAATAGGGATAAAATGGTCAGCTAAATTCGGTAGTTATTTTCTTTGAAGTGAAATTATGGATTAGTTCAATGTAATAATGAGCAGAGTTTTCAATAATGTCTGGTTAGATACTTGGGGTTCGGGAGAGAAATTATTTAAAAAAATCTAATGACCATTTTATCCCTATTCACCCTTTGATCCCTATTCACCCCATTTTACTATATCTAACACATTTTTTTATTAAGGTGCGAATCTCTTAAGTCCTAATTTTAACATTGTTCGCCACTAGACTAGATGTCAACAAAATAACCCAAGGTTTGGCATAACTTATAACCGTTTGAGCTAGTTTCATGAAATTTGGGCTTCTAGATGTCCTTATGGATATAATTAAACACACGTAGTTTTATTATGTGTTTATTATAGAGGTTTTGAGTTGTAGAAGGGTCAAAAGTGGCACCAAGTGGTTCATGTAATATTACACTCGGCGCTGGCTAGACAGTTCCTTTGCTTGAATTTGGCTTGACGCGCTACGGCGCGCGGCGTGTCTAGCTCTAGATTTGTTACTTTATTTTAATGGGCTGGCATTGTTACTAGTCTTGAGGATTCCCATTCTCCTGATGGACATCCCAAGTTACAAAGTAAGGCAAAAGGAAAGGTAGCCCACTGGCACGCTAGACGGACGAGATCGTTGGCGTAGCTGGGCTTAACTGGGTATGGTATGGAGGGCCCAAGACCGAGACGATTGGCAGTCACTGGAAGAGGCCTATACCTCATGAGAGGATACAGGTGTGGACTATGTAAACTTAGATAAAGAAACCTAAGTATCTAAACCAGAAATAAAAGGTATTTGAGCGTGGAGACCGAATCCAGAAATTCCGTAACGAAAAAACCTGAGCTGACACTCCGAGCTCGCACGAATCAAGCCGAGCTACTCCGAAATCGGGGGGGGGGGGATAATTGCATAAGTTTATAAAAAATGCTATGCAATAGCTTTACCGCGGCAGTCCCCGAGTGCCACACGTCTTTTTAATTTATTTATGTTACTGCCTTTTATTACAACCATACCTGCAAAATCAAAGGCACGGCTCCAACTTTGACCTTTCAGAATCTACATAGAAATTTGAATAGAAGGTACAGCGGGAACGGGATCTGAATACCACGCGGACGGAAAATATGGCGGTACTAAGTTCGCAGGGTCAGCTAGTATACTTATAAAAATAATCTACACGAGTCGGAAGTATAATAACTGATTTATTATGTGAGTGATACGCGTGTTGGTAAATATGCGTCAAAAGGAATATTTTCAACTACAATTTTTTATATATACTAGCTGTTGCCCGCGGCTCCGCCCGCGTGGATGTCGTTTATCGCGTGGTGTTGTAAATAGTGCTGAAAGTTGAGCGTTAAACACTGATTAGACATTGGAGCCCTAATGGAGCAGTCGGACCGGGGAAGTATCTCCGGCCTACAGAAGGGCTACAGAAGGCCGCGGCTTAATAACCTCGTGTTGTGTTTCCGACGGTGAGTAGGGTAGCCAAAGCTCACTGGAGAGTAGCTTGTGCTTTGTGCTGTCAGTGGAAAAACCAAAGGCTTTGTCAGACAGATTCTCTAAGTTCTTACAGGGTAGGCAGCACGAGTGTGACTCCCCTGGTGTTGCACTCACCCATAGGCCACGGTAACCACTCACCATCAGGTGGGCCGTGTGCTTGTCTACCACCTAAGTGGTATAAAAAAAACCTTCTATATGCATTATTTACTCGACTCTCTACTCCCCATACCTTTGCCCGTCCCCCACCCTCTCCCCTACTCCTTCCCCTTCCCCGTTGTATCTCTTGTCTACTCCACTATATCCCTCACCAAGCTCTAATCCAGGAATGGCGAACCAATAGCACGCGTGCCAAAGGTGGTACGTGGCACAATTTTTTGGGCACGCCAGCAGTGCCACCACAAAGTAGGTATTTAGATGCGCCCGTGCTATACGATAGCCACAAAAAAGGTTCACCATCCCTGCTCTTAGTTCTTACAGGGTAGGCAGCACAAGTGTGACTCCCTTGGTTTTGCACTCACCCATAGGCCACGGTAACTACTTACCATGAGGAGGGCCGCGTGCTTGTTTGCGACCGCATTACTACAGTACGACTTACGACTATAGTATGGGGTAGATACTTCAGGAAGGGTGAGTGTGACGCCCCTGGTGTTGCACACGTTCATAGGACACAGTAACCACTTTCTATCAGGTGGGCCGTGTGCTTCTCTGCCACCTAAGTGGTATAAAAAAAAACTCTCTACCTGCGTATCTACTCGACTCTCTACTCCCCATACCTTTGCCCTTCCCCCACCCTCTCCCCTACTCCTTCGCTTCCCCGTTGTATCTCTTGTCTACTCCACCAGTACTCCACTCCACTATATCTTTCACCACGCTCTAAGTAATCTGTCTTTATGTGGAAAACGGATCTTAAGACAGTACCGACATCTATTTCATACCTGACAAATTAGAAATAGAAACAGAATAAAAAATGCTTATATACGTCCAGTTGGAACGAAACCATAGTAAGTTCAAAACCGCGTTAACGCCATCTAGTTAAGTATGTGGAAATAAATTCATTGACAAAAAAATAACAATTTCATGATTAAAATCGTATTTGTTTACACAACTGTAAATGTAAATTAAAGTCTATTTATTTATATACTTGCTCGGATGTAATAAGATATAAAATTTCATCCATAAGAATAAAAAAGCGCCATCTATATTTCCGCTCATATTCTGTCTTCTTCCTCTTAGCGTTAATTCCCAGTCGCATCCGAAGCTTTCAGCTCGGAGTCTGGGGTCCGCTTTTACCAGTACCGCTCATATTCTGTATAATATCAATATTGTTCACAACTCCGGTTCTACTCAACCGATTGCGATCAAACAAACGTAAGATTTTAAGTCTGACCAAGCCCTTTCTAACAAAAAAAGCCGCATCAAAATCCGTTCAGTAGTTTTTGCGTCCATCGCGGACAAACAGACAAACAGACAGGAAATGAAAAAAAAATATTTTCGTGTTCAGTATCGTTAATATAACATAACCCAAGTATTTTTTTTTAAATATCTCCAATGTACAGACACGACCACTTTACAATTTTATAATAGTATAGATATATAGGTTAACATAATTATATTTATCCCTTTCACTTTCACACTAGTTGCGAGCTTCACGGATGACGTCATTGACGTCCCGGTTGGCGATAACAGCGATATTATTTTGGAGAAAAATTCAGTGTGGCGTATCATATGAAAATTTTCCCTAAATAATTATTAAATTACATCTGAAATATCTATCACGATTAATTCTTTTTTTGGATAAAATCCATTTGGCTACGGAACCCTAAAAACTAAAGGCAATTTGAACTTAAATTAGAATAAAAAACGAATTGTAACGGATTCTTCTATTGTTATTTCTATTTTAAAGTAAATATTTTTACTAGACGTTGACCATGGCTTCGCTTGCATGAAATAATAGAGATCTTGTTTCCGTTCACGAGATCTTAACGTTGTAGTAGGGCGCTCTGTCCACCATCATGTCGTTGATGTCCAGGAGCTTGAAGTCGCAATGAGGCAGTCATTACCTCACGGGTCTATTTCGGTCTTCAAATCCTGAAACGGAGGTTATTTTAAGACTGATTTGTTGTGTGTGTGTGTGTGTGTGTGATATTTGTATGTACAAAGATACAACATTATCTAAATATACATAACTCAAAGGTGACTGACTGACTGACATAGTGATCTATCAACGCACAGCCCAAACCACTGGACGGATCGGGCTGAAATTTGGCATGCAGGTAGATGTTATGACGTAGGCATCCGCTAAGAAAGGATTTTGATTAATTCCACCCCCAAGGGGATAAAATAGGGGATGTACAATAGGGTGTCCCGTCGATGTATGGAGAAAAAATTTTTTTGAGCTACGGCTACGCAAGAGGTATCAAAAGTTGCGTTTTGACGCGTACATTACGATTATCATTAAACTTTATTAGATATCTGTCATCTTGAGGGCTCTACCGGACCTTGAAGTTTAAGAAATGTGCAATTTTTAGGGGTTCCTAACAGCTACAATTCATACAAAAATAACATTATAATCACCAAATTAAAAATTTAAAAAACCGACTTCAACCGATTTTTGTTGATATTTCATAAATTGCTTGACCGATTTTGATAAAATTTACCTGGGAAGTATAACCTATCAAACAAAAAAATAATTTTGCAAATCGGTCCAGGCGTCTTTGAGTAATCGGTGAACATACATACATATCTACCTCAAAAGTAAACCAAAACCAAATTAAAAATCAACGCTTATACACCGGAAATATAGCTGAATATTCTGAACACTTCTGCATACCCTTTCAAAGGATTCAGGCGTGATGTTATGATGTGTAATGGCAGAGACATTGCAATAATATGCGATTGCAGCATTCGCGGCTGATTTCCTGGTATTTTTTGAAGAGTTCCTTGGTCTAATCTCGGAAACCCATCATCAGATTTTTACGAAATTTAAATGGGACCATTTCGGAATAATCTACTTTCGAACAAAAAAAGAATTTTGCAAATCCGTCTACGCATGGCGGAGCTATGAGCGAACAAACATAAAAAAAAAAAAAAAACATAGAAACATCCGAATTGAGAACCTCCTCCTTTTTTGAAGTCGGTTAAAAATGGTTTTTATTAGATTTAAGAGTACAAAAATGAGTTAGTCCAGTGTTAAAAATAGTTGAAATACAATAAAATCAATAAATATTTAAAAAAAACGAACTGGTCTTTGTGTCAAAACAAGGTATTTCCGCGTGACATTTTGATATGTTCCTAATGAATCCATCCCGAGCTGTAGCATTCATGACGATTTGAGAAGCCTCCGTTACTAATTTAAAACAACTTTCTATTGTCTGTGTGTGACAAGGAAAGTCAACGATATCAAGGTTTAGTTCTTTAGCCTTAATTCTGAGTCCATCATTGGAGATGTGTCGCAGGATCAGTGGAGCTGAGATATCTCTCACCAAAGTATTCAATCTCGTGTTAAGAGGTTAAGTTTTAGTGCTTTAAATACCTTGAGAAAAATGCTCTTCTGCAGCAGCGAGAACCAGTTCTCTGGCCTTAATATTTTGCGAGATGTAAGCTCTGGAATATGGTCTCAGTCAGCTAATAACATGGCAATAAGCAAGTTTTCTGAGTGCGCGAAAAAAGCGTTTTCTTCCATCACTGCATCTATAAGTAGATCTCTGTCTATCAGGTAAAAATTGAGAGTACGTAATAATTTAAGAAATATGCTTGCCTCCATCTTTAAATTATAGGTTTTGCTTAACAAGAAGCCAAACGCCATCAGCATACTCAGGCCGGTATTCTAGAACGGTACTCAGTTTTGAATATCGATTTATCTGAGGACAGGTTGTAACGACAATCTGTGAAATCCTTCAGTCTATCCATACAATCTGTCCTAAGGTAAATTGAGATTCAGGACTGAGTTTCTTTCTAGAATACGGGCCTTAGACTTAACATAAGTACTAACTGTTTCGCCGTCAGAAAAAATTGCAGCTGCTTGAGAATTATGTGGTCTCGTTTGGTTTCTCAACAAGCAAAAGCCATCATTTAAAGAAGGAGTCAATCATATTTCTCAAATGATTACTTATGTGTAGATATTTTCGACGGTTACCTGATAGACAGAGATCTATAGATTCAGTGATCGACGTTTTTTACGCGCACCCAATAAAATTGCTTATAGTCATGGTATTTGACGATAGAGACCATATTTGAGACTTTGCATTTAGCAAGATATTAAAAGTCAGTGAAGCAGAAAAGAGCACCTGTCCCAGGGTATTTAAAACACCAAAATTTGATTTCTTACCACGAGATTTTGGTTTTTATTTTGGACAAGTACCTAGTCTCACTTCGTGTTGAATTTAGTATTATTTATATTATATCTACAACTGAAACACGTAATTTATCACAAGAAATTACGGCGTGACACCTTTTTCAGCAATAAAACCGCAACAGAAATGAGACGAACTGCCTCACCATTGAAGTAGAGAATTTGAGAAAAACTAGTCAAAACATTAAATTCGCGCGTTCGAGCCAAACCTATTCTTTATAGGAAACTAGCTGTTGCCCGCGGCTCCGCCCGCGTGGAATTCGGATTCCGTACAAACTTTTCTTTCGTGCTAAAATTGCCTCGGATACCATCCCCGTCAGCCATCAGGAGTGCCATGTGGAATTCGGACCCACTAAACAGCATGCCATCGCGGGTCTTCACTCTTCAGTTGCTGGAGTGTAAAATTGCCTAGGGCATTTTCCGCACCCCCCGGCTGACCCTGGGCCATCTACAATTTTAAGATGGCCCTCTCAGAAGTGGGAAGCACGATGTCCCATCGAATTCCGGAAAGGGAGGAGACGGGCGTGAAGGGATGACAGGAGGCCGGACCTATAATCCTCACGTCCGCGCTCGGTGACCAGCCCTTCCCTTTCCTGCTCTCTACTGGGCCTCCTCGTAGTCAGAGGGACATGTGGGAAGCCTTTGAGCAGCCCTCTATAGAGCTGCTCCCGTTGCTGTATGTATTTGCCGTAGGCGGTAGCGCCTCCCCTGGGTGAGGGGCGTTAATGCCTCCGTTACCCAGGATGCATCACATGGAGGTTCCAATCCCGCATTCGGATCCCGTTACCATTGCATCTTGTGTTCAGCTGACCTTCCCTGTCTTCGCTCGTGAAATACTTCGAACACCCGTGGTTGCACCCTTTTAGCCCATGCCCGTAATAATAATTAGTTTTCAAATAATGTATGGTAATTTACCGGATTTATTGACATTATAATTTCGTAATATCTTTTGAATAGAACGTCCGATTTCAATAATTCAAAAAGTAATCAACAGGTATTGAAACAATCTTAAATACCAAATGATTTATTTAGATAAGAATTAATATAAAGGTATAGATTCCGTGGTCTGACTTTGATCGGCATTTCGGCTTGAATTTATATCGTCGCGCGTTACTTTCATACTGCAATAGATTCTAAAATATTCATTATAATTATACAGTGTACAGGGCAATTTTGATCTACATTAAATGTACAATGTATCTAACGTATTTAGTCAGATAAGGCTTAACACTATATTGTTAAAAAATAGCTTCGAAAATGACACATATTTTTTTTATAATTTGTAAAAGATAAAAATGGTTATTGTGAGCTACCCTTATTAGATAGACATATGCTGTCGCGGACTTTTATGTAGACCTTTTTAAGTTATACATTTCTACAGTACATTATTTTGTTCCATCTTCAATAGTTTTCGCAGCGTACGCGATGTAAGGAATTTTTAGGTCATTTTTTTTACACCTTGGGTTACATTATTGAAGTTTTATCCAGGATCCCTATTTTTTTGGAAATTAATTATAGCCTATGTTAGTCAGTGATAGTGCAGCTTTCTAATGGTAAAAGAATTTTTGAAATCGGTTCAGTAGTTCTTGAGTTTACTCGAATACAAAAATACAAATCTAATATTAGTAAAGAATGTATGGAAATCTGCCCGATTTATTGACATTTATGCTCACTGCTCCGCTCCCTTTAGTAGTAGCGTGATGTTATATAGCCTATGTTACTCCCAGATAGTGTAGCTATCTATAGGTGAAAGAATTATTGAAATCGGTCCAGTAGTTTCGGAGCCTATTCGTTACAAACAAAAAAACAAACAAACAAACAAATCTTTCCTCTTTATAATATTAGTATAGATACATTTTTTATTACTTGCAAATCGTAAATTGGTGTCTTAATATCATTTTAATTACAAAATAAAATGTGATTAATGTAAAAAAATAATAATAGACGATATGCACTGAATCACTTAAGTGATTTTTTGAAAAATAAAAGTGCCGGTAGAGCCCTCAAGATATTTTCATATATTTTTTTTATTATTTTTACGGTAATCTACAACTCATTACGCATCTTTTGGGGTCTTGTGTAACGAAAATCGAAAAAAAATATTATCGGGACACCCTAATGTACAACATTCCGTACTTCACGCGGACGAAGTCGCGGGCAACAGCTAGTTATGTATATAGTTAGTTCATACGAGTATCGGTAGATGGCTCTAGAACAGACAGACTTTTCAATTAGACGTGCACAATTTCGCGGTCCGTGGGGGTCATGTCCCCTATGACCCCCACGGACCGCGCATGGATTTAGGTCCAAGACACGTGTCCCGAGGTATACCTAGTGCTACATACCCGTGTGGTGTCCGCTCGTCTCTTCCCCCGGACGCGCTTGGGATAGGGCTTCTTGAGGTGTACGTATGTGACGTGGATTTTCTTGTCGACGTCGGACTTGAAGCCCTTGCCGCATATTTCGCATTTGAACGGCCTCGTGAGGGAGTGGACCTGTGAGAAACAAGATATATTGTTATAGGAAAGGAAAAGATACTGTGAGACACGCAAGGTTCCCTGTTCTCCACGTCAAGGCTGTCTATTTATGCTAAGTAATCTGGGGTACCCCACTTATGTGCCCCACCTCCTCTGCGTAATTTTAATCAGTTCGATTCCGACATAGCCGCGTCTACGCTAACCCCGGTGTACCACCACCCATGGGAGATACCGGATATAGACGAATTGAATAAAGAAACGGTCAAGTGCGCACCGAGGGTCCGTAACCTACATAAACCGCAATATGTTTTGATTGCGTTGACTTTGAAGCTCGATTTTTATAAAAAAAAAAGACGTGTGGCACTCGGGGACTGCCGCGGTAAAGCTATTGCATAGCATTTTTTATGAACTTATGCAATTATAATAAATAACAATTTGAATTTGAATTTGAATTTCGGATTTCGGATTTCGGATTTCGGATTTCGGACTTAGGACTTCGGACTTCGGACTTCTGACTTCTGACTTCTGGTCCGAGGTCGAGTCCTAGTCCGAGTCCGAGTCCGAGTCTGAATTTGAATTTGAATTTGAAAACTAACAACTTATGCAATTATAATTACTTACGTTAAGCGAAGCTACTTCGGAGCAGCTCGGCTCTGTTCGTGCGAGCTCGGAGGTGTTACCATTTTTCGTTACGGAATTTCTGGATTCGGTCTCCACGCTCAAGGCCCGCGATAAAAGCTATGCAATAGCTTAAAAATAGTAATTTAATTTTAACAAAAACTTTAAACGACTTTAAGAAACGAAAAAGAGGCACTGAAAAGCGAAAAATAACGTAATTTACAGACTTACTGATTTATTAGAAGTCGGTGCTAGGCCGAGAGGCCATATTTCAATTGATTGCATCATTGTAGATCAGACACAACAAACAAAGTTAAATAGTAGATTGTTAACCGAGACTAGGGTTGCCATACGTCCCGGTACGCCTGGACATGTCCCCGTTTGAAGCCTGGTGGCCCGGCGTCCCGGCCGATAAGCAAAGTGTCCCGGTTTAAAAAATATAGTTTTATATTTGAGGGCTGGACTTGGTAAAAAATCAATCAATTAGCCACCGTCGCAGGTCGACCGTCCGCCTGGTTAGGAGGTGTCCCCCTTTCCGTTTTCCTTCTCGCGCTCTCCACTCTAGGACTCGTCTGCTCTAACGGTCATCAGTCCTTTGACAGATTTGGCCAGCCCACTGCTACTTCAGCTTGATTATTCTGCGAGCTATGTCGGTAGCTTTGGTTCTATGTCGGATGACCTCGTTACGAATTCTATCCTTCAAAGAAACTCCAAGCATAGCTCGCTCCATAGCCCGCTGTGCAATTTTTAGATCGTGGACTAACCCTACCTTCAATGGCCAGGTTTCGGCACCTTAAGTTATAACAGGCAGGACGTACTGGCGAAAAATTTGTTTTGAGGCATTGCGGTAAGGGCAAGAAGAAGACCCGACGTAGTTTGACAAATGCGAAGTTATTTTTACCGAGTTGGATAACCTGCCCCAGGTAGACATATTTTTTGAACAACTTCGAGTGTCGCCCCTTCGATGGCAATCGGTCTCGGTGACATGTTCGTTGAACATCTTGGTTTTATCCAAGTTTACACCGAGGCCGACGACGTGGCGAGAAGCTCCATTCAGGCTGTGCAGCATTTCGCCCAGTTGTTCTAGCGATTCCGCAACTATGACGATGTAGTCGGCGAACCAAAGATGCGAGATGTACTCACCATTGATGTTGATAATTCTGGCCTATCCAATCCAGAGTCTTAAAGACGTCCTCCAACGCGTATAGCATGCTCACTCCACGCTGGAGGCTAATGGGTTTCATTTTCTGGTCTTGGAGCTGGACAGACATTGTGGCAGTGTCACACAAGCATTTCAGCACTTCGATGTACGCCAATCGACACGACACCGCTGCAGAGCAAACACTGCCCCCAGGTATCGATAGAGTCGAAGGCTTTTTCGTAGTCCACAAATGCCATACACAGCGGCTGCTTGTAATCTGGCGTCTTTTCTACAATCTGCCGAACAGTATGGATGTGGTCCACGGCGCTATAGCCTTTTTGAAATCCGGCTTGCTCAAGTGGCTGAAACTCGTCGAGCATACCCGCGAGGCGATTTGTGACGACTCTCGAGAACGGCTTGTAGACATGGCTCAGCACTGCAATTCACTAAGCGAGCATAGCGATTCGAGTCGCAACGATGTGCTTGATAGAGATTGTCATTGGTCGGATTGGGTCACGTCACTGGAGATCGAGCAATGGCAATCTCTATCGATCACAACGTTGCGACTCGCATCGTTGTACTTGCTTAGTAAATTGCACAGCAGGAGTGAGATGGGCCTGTAGTTCTTCAGTAAGGTCTTATCACCCTTTTTGAAGAACAGTACCATCCCACTCCCACTCCATGCCCTATGTGTTGGCCCTACCTGGATGACGGTATTAAACTCGCTAGATCTTTCAGGATTGGAGCGCCAGATGCTTTCCTGAAAGCAGGTGGCGCTCAGTCGTAATTTCGTCATCACCAGGGCACCTCCCTCTACCTGAGAGCCGCCTCTACCTCGTACTGCTCGACATCTGGTATCTTCTCGGTGTAATAGCGCGTGTGTGACAAACAGAAAAACAGGCAAAAATTCCAACAAACGTTGTTTTGGCTTTTATTACGTAAATACTTAGTCTGGCCATAAATACTGTTACAATTAAAAATAAGAAAGATATTACATTTGAATTTGGAATCTGTCATTTTTATACGATTGTTCATTGTGTTTTCTAATTTTGGCGCCAATTCATTGTACAATATTTTGCTATATTAAAATGGAGTGGGGTGATAAAGAAAACCGAATCGCTGTGATTGCATTACACAAAGTTGGTATGGAGCCGAATGTAATTTTTAAAACTCTCCATACGCTTGGTATTAGTCAAATGTTTGTGTACCGGGCTATTAATATGTACAATGAGACCTCCTCTGTTTGTGACAGAAAAAGATCTGGCCGTCCACGTAGTGTTCGTACGAAAAAGGTGGTCAAAGCAGTAAGGGAAAGAATTCGAAGAAATCCTGTCCGAAAGCAAAATATTTTATCTCGGGAGATGAAGATAGTACCCAGAACCATGTCGCGCATTTTAAAAGATGACTTAGGACTTGCAGCCTATAAGAGACGCACTGGTCATTTTTTAACTGATAATTTAAAAAAGAATAGGGTGGTAAAATCGAAGCACCTACTGAAGCGGTACGCAAAGGGAGGTCACAGAAAAATTTTGTTTACGGATGAGAAAATCTTTACAATTGAGCAACATTTTAATAAACAAAATGACCGTATTTATGCTCAAAGCTCTAAGGAAGCTTCCCAATTAGTCGACAGAGTGCAACGTGGGCATTATCCGACTTCAGTGATGGTTTGGTGGGGTGTTAGCTATGAAGGAGTGACTGAGCCATATTTTTGTGAAAAAGGTATCAACACATCGGCACAAGTGTATCAAGATACCATTCTTGAGAAGGTAGTTAAACCCCTTAACAGCACCATGTTCAATAACCAAGTATGGTCCTTCCAACAAGACTCAGCGCCGGGTCATAAAGCTCGGTCCACGCAGTCTTGGTTGGAAGTGAACGTTTCGGACTTCATCAGAGCTGAAGACAGGCCGTCGTCTAGTCCCGATCTTAATCCGCTGGATTATGATTTATGGTCAGTTTTAGAGAGTATGGCTTGCTCTAAACGCCATGATAATTTGGAGTCCCTAAAACAATCCATACGATTGGCAGTGAAGAATTTTCCCATGGAAAGAGTGCGTGCTTCTATTGATAACTGGCCTCAACGTTTAAAGGACTGTGTTACAGCCAATGGAGACCACTTCGAATAAGCTTTTTATATTTTAAATTGTTTTATATTTATGTATTAAACTAACACACTGTAAAAGTAATAAATATTATTTACAACACACCTGCTCATAACAGTGATATTATTTTACCGCAATTAAGCACGGAATGACACCTATTATAAAACTGTGACTTTTTCATTACTATTATTCACAAAAGTGAGTTATAGATTCTTTTTTAAATTTTATAGGAAGTGTCTATAATTGTCTATGTTCTTAAAAAAGTTTTGATACAAAAAATAACGTGTTTAATAGTACGAATAAATTAATACGCCTATTGTATGGTCATTTGATGCATTTTCGTATTTAAATAAATAATTTCAACTTGTAATACTTGTATAATAAACAAAATTTTCACTCAAATTTAACTTTTATTTTTCTCTAAGTACAGAAAAAAAAACAGAGTAAAAAAAGTTAAGTTCAAACCTCATTTTTTTTTAAATATGGTCGACCGCAATTGTTAAATGCGCGCGCATAGGAAAACGAATTAATTTGTAGTATTGTTTATTTAGTATTTGTAGTATTATTTTATTCGCAAGTGTGTTGTAAAACGTCGTATGGCACGTGTGAGCATGATGATTACCGTCCTCGGCTGTCTTAAGACCCTCGCCTGGCGGCTCGGGTCTCAATGGCGCCTCGGCGGTAATCACCAACGTTGCTCACTTGTACCATAATGTACTATTACAATAAAAAAAAATGTTTTTTCTTCGTAACAATATTTATGGCTAGACTAAGTAAAGTGCCCCTATAGTAGTTTTTCTCATTTCCATGCCATGTACAGACACCGATCGGTTACAATTTTATTATATTATGTATAGATATGGATCAGATGGATGGGTTGGAAATTTGAGTTAAAATGCTTTATTTTGCCAAATTAAATTTATAACTTTAGGTTTCAAGGATTTCCTTTCATTTAATTTACCATGTTTATATGAGAGATTTGATACTTATGATTGACACTATTTTTTCGGAGTTACTTTTACGGATTTTATTCGGTTCGATTACCGGGTGTGGCAAGCGACTTTTTAAAGATCTTTGTATGCAGTTTTTTTTCTTTTCAAAAATAAAGGAATATCTTCTTTGAGTAAAATGCGCCAACTTAAGGATTTCAGGTACTTTGCCTCCATGTGGCATTGCCGTGGGACGCCCTGTATACTAAAAGTATGCGAGTGACACATCCGCTATACTCACCAACGTGTGCCGGCTGCGGTTGCTATCCGTAGTGAAGTGCTTCCCGCAAATCTTACACGGATAGGTTTTTCGTTGCTCCGAGTGAACTTGAAGATGATCGACTAAACGAAACCTCAAACGGAACGCTTTGCCGCAAGTGTCGCACTTGTAGGGGGTTTCGCCGGTGTGTGTGTATCTGTGGTATTGTAGGAGGGCCTGGATCTGGAATAGACCAGGCAATGCATTAAAAAAATGTCGTTTTCTCTGCGTACCCCAAAAGTGATGATACAGTGACAGCTACAATAGAATAACAACTATCCTACTAACATTACAAACGCGAAAGTTTGCAAGTATGTGAGGATGTTTGTTACTCTTTCACGTAAAAACTACCGAATGGATTGTAATAAAACTTTACAATAAAATATAGCTTCTACATCAGAATACACATCTATACTAATATTATAAAGAGGAAAGATTTGTTTTTTTGTTTGTTTGTTTGTTTTTTTGTTTGTAACGAATAGGCTCCGAAACTACTGGACCGATTTCAATAATTCTTTCACCTATAGAAAGCTACACTATCTGGGAGTAACATAGGCTATATAACATCACGCTACTACTAAAGGGAGCGGAGCAGTGAGCATAAATGTCAATAAATCGGGCAGATTTCCATACATTATTTACTAATATTAGATTTGTATTTTTGTATTCGAGTAAACTCAAGAACTACTGAACCGATTTCAAAAATTCTTTTACCATTAGAAAGCTTCACTATCACTGACTAACATAGGCTATAATTAATTTTCAAAAAAATAGGGATCCTGGATAAAACTTCAATAATGTAACCCAAGGTGTAAAAAAAATGACCTAAAAAATTCCTTACATCGCGTACGCTGCGAAAACTATTGAAGATAGAACAAAATAATGTACTGTAGAAATGTATAACTTAAAAAGGTCAACATAAAAGTCCGCGACAGCATATGTCTATCTAATAAGGGTAGCTCACAATAACCATTTTTATCTTTTACAAATTATAAAAAAAATATGTGTCATTTTCGAAGCTATTTTTAACAATATAGTGTTAAGCCTTATCTGACTAAATACGTTAGATACATTGTACATTTAATGTAGATCAAAATTGCCCTTTACACTGTGTTGTGGCGGGTGCTTATCGATCCGATAGTTTGTCCGAGCGAAACTTATGGAATATGAGGGTACTTGCGATAACATGGTATGCGGGTATTTCGAGAAAGAGAGATTGGCAGTGCCGCGCGCGCCACCTCTCGACCGCACCAGTCTCGCTTCGACATTCGTATTAATTGGAGGTCTCAGCAGCTCACCGCATCACGAGCATTATTACAGTGCAAGTGTTACAAGCATCCCGACACCTGGACCAGTTGGTGGCCACCAACAAATCACCAAAGGAGCAGCGCGCGGTAAGTGACTTCTCTTTACCCGTGTACCTAAGTGTTGCAGTGTGCCCATATTGTTCCTTAGGGATTGCTTCGGATAGACAAGTTGGATCGATACGCACTCCACGTATTCATCGTAATTGTTCTGCATACCGCGAAAAAGGGGGGCAATTATCCTACACATTGCCACCCCATTTAATGGTCCTTCGAGCCGGATAGGTTATCAGCTACATACCTACTTAGTGCATAAAATTTCCCAACCGCGTTTATTAAATTCCGCATTTAATAAAAAATTTCATATATATTGATTAATATAGAAATTTTCTACCCGCATTATAAATTTCGCATTTAAGCAAAAATTTCATATTATTTTATTTAATATCAAATTAAATTATTTAGTACCTAATCCAATTCTAATTTTAAAATGCCCACTGCTAAACTTCAAAGCAAGCTATTACAGCTAACGGCTAAAAAAGAAGCGATTTTCGTACGAATTAATCGGATATATATATTATGCAAAAATATTTCCAATTATGATTCCCGTTCTAATGAACTATTCCTTTCGCAATCTGAATCCGTTACTGAGCAATACAGCAGATTTGAAGAAATAGTAGATGAAATTAATGAGGTAAAATTTGCAATTGATGGTACCCCGCCAGACTATTCCAGCTTGAGCTCTATTGAGGACTTATATTCCACGATCAAATACAAGCGGAATCTCATTAGGTCAAATAATACAACGGCATCTACAGCCGATAATAAAAAATCTAAGATACACTTGCCGCCAATTCCCATACGTACCTTTGACGGAAAGACAGAGAACTGGCCAATATTTTTTGAGATATTTCGTAGTAATGTGCACCTTAATGCCGATCTCACGGATGCACAGCGCGTACAATACCTAATAAGCAATTTAACGCACGATGCGTTAAAAATAACGGCAGGTATTGTTCCATCGGGGGATACCTATAGGATACTTTGGGATAGTCTTGTAAAAAAGTATCAGGACAATCGCAGTTTAGGTGAGCATTACCTTAATAACATTTTTAATATTAAAGGTTGCACCGGTAATGCTATCAGTTTGAATAACTATATAGAAAAATATTCGGCGTCTGTCGCGGCATTGAAACAATTAGACATACCTGACTTATTAGATTTTATTCTATTATATTGTGGGTTGCGAAAGCTTGATTCGCAAACAATACAGCAATTTGAAAATAGCGTAAGCAAGAAGGAATTCCCTTCCTACCTAGAATTAATCTCATTTATGCAGGATTATGTCAAAGTACTTGAAAGGTCGAATAAAAATAATTCACAAGTCGAGCCGCGCGCAAGAGCTAGTGTTAGTAATTCTAAAGCTTTCATCGCGAGTAACGAACCGGTTTCCGAGACGGCTTCAATGTGTCCTTTGTGCAATATAGATAGGCATCCGCTGTTTAATTGTTTACATTTTAAAAACTTAGAATCACCGCAAGCCCGGTTTGACTTTATTAAATCGAAACGTGGTTGTGTGAACTGTCTGAGCCTATCTCATTCCATAACCAAATGTAAATCGCGTAATGTTTGCAAGTATTGTAAAAAGCAACATCATTCGTTATTGCATTTTTCAAATGATAATAATACGGATTCCTCGAGCAAGAAGCGGTCCGCGCCCGCGGCGCAGCCGGTTCGAATCCAGGCCGCTGAAAAAGATGACACATTAGACAAGACGCAATCGATTGCCTTGACGTCCGGTAGCCATCCACATAATTATACTATACTGCTAGCTACCGCTCAAGTATACGCGCATTGTAATAATCGAGATAAAAATCGAATGACGCTTAGATGTTTGATTGATAACGGATCTCAAAATAATTTGATTACCATGGATTGTTGTAAGCGTTTGAACATTCCGGTTATTAAGTTGTGTAATTCGTCGTTGCAAGGTGTTGGTATGACCACGCGACCCGTACATGGATTTATTCATTTTACAATTGAGTCTCGAATTAATCCTAACAATAGATATTATATTCATGCGCTGGTAGTTGACTGCATTACGGACAAACTACCCTCTAATTACATTAAAATAAATGATGATTTGTCCTACTTGGATAATTTACCGCTTGCCGATTTAACCTGGAATTTACCGGGAGAAATTGATTTAGTTCTTGGTGTTCAACTATTTCCGTATATTTACTTGGGAGATAGGGTCGATTCGGGTAATCGCGCACCGCCCGCCATATTGACTAGTTTCGGTTACGTACTCATGGGGGACATTCCATGTCTAAATGATACGAAACCTACCTCTTCGTCATTTACCTCGCTTACTGATATTGATTCGAGTTTGCAAAGATTTTTCGAATTAGAGGAAATCCCAACACAACGAATCATCAGTCCAGAAGACTTGGAATGCGAAAATAGTTTTAATTCTTCAGTTTTATTTAGGGACGGTAGATATTTTATCGATTTACCTTTCTCGCGAGACCCTTCTGAGCTAGGCAATTCTCGCGGAGTGGCTCATCGGCGTCTGCTTGCACTCGAGCGAAAATTTGCTCAAGTACCTACCCTACGCGAAAATTATAATAAGACCATCGCCGATTATATAGCTCAGGGTTACTTGGCGGAGGTACCCGATACTGAAGTAACTGAGGAAGGCTACTACATGCCGCATCACGCCGTTATTAGGCCGGATAAGGACACCATTCGGGTGGTCTTAGACGCTAGTGCGAAAACTCACTCAGGGTTGTCACTCAATGATATTTTGCATGTCGGACCTAATTTACAGGCCGATTTATTTTTATTATTACTTGATTTTCGCACGTTCCCGGTAGCTATGACCGCAGACATTAAACAGATGTTTTTGAGGGTAGGTGTAAATGAGCACCATAGGAAATACTTACGAATTTTATTTCGTTTCAATAAAACCGAACAGGTACGCACCTTTAGTTTCAAGCATTTACCTTTCGGATTAAAGCCCAGTCCGTATTTAGCTATGCGCACTTTACATTGTCATTTAGCGGGTGAGCATAGTGACCGCTTCCCTGAGGCTTCTAAATTAATAGAAACTCAGTTTTACATGGATGATTATGTTTATTCAGTTCCCGATATACCTTTGGCAAAGGAATTATCTCGCGAACTAATTGACTTACTTAAAATAGGTTCATTTGATCTGATCAAATGGGCAAGTAATAAGCCCGCTGTATTAGAGACGTTGCCTGAATCTCATCGCTCGCCGGTATGTTTCTCGCCGGTAGACAACAATTCGAATAATTTCAAGATCCTTGGCTTATCCTGGGAACCCGCTGACGATCAGTTTTTTCTGACTACCGTCATAATGGAAAATAAATGTACGAAACGTACCATTCTATCGCTGGTAGCCCGCTTGTTTGACGTGCTGGGTCTTGTGGCTCCGGTCGTTTTGTACGCTAAAATCCTCATCAAGGAACTTTGGTTGGCTAAAATAGATTGGGATGAGGAACCTCCGGCACATATCGTCAGTCGCTTCACCGCATTTACCCGGGATTTTACGGCACTCTCTTCTTTAAAAATACCGCGACATATTGGAGTTTTTAAGGACTCTGTGGTAAATATTGTAGCCTTTTGCGACGCCAGCTTCAGTGGTTATGGTTGTTGTATCTATCTACACATAACTGACCCTGATGGTAATATTACTGTCCGACTCCTATGTGCTAAGTCTAAAGTTTCCCCCGCCAAGATTACGACGCTGGCGCGATTGGAACTTGTCGCAGCTTTGCTTCTATCCAAGCTTGTTCGCGTGGTTAAAGAGAAGCTTTCCGTTCGCGTACCTATTCAGGGTGTTTACGCTTTTTCGGATTCCACCATAGCTCTCTCGTGGATTCACTCATCTCCCCATAGATGGTCTGTTTTCGTAAGCAACCGTATCGCTAGAATTCAGGAAAATTTACCTGCGGCTTGTTTTACCCACGTATCGGGGAAAACGAACCCTAGCGATTGTCTTTCACGCGGAATGCTGCCATCAGATTTGATTGCACATTCGCTCTGGTGGGACGGCCCTACTTGGCTTCATCAGCTGTAGCGTATTGCCTTGTTCTATTATTTAACTGTAACATTTTATATCTAACAGCAACATTATATTGCATACTCATAAGTTAATGCTGACGCACGGAATTGGGTCCCTATGTATTTCATGTCAATTCCATACAAGACACCGAACTATGTAGACGTTTAATATACCTCTACTCCTACCATGATGCTGTCGTATCATTTACCGACCTCCTAATCATCTACCAGTTACAACATTACCACATGGCGACCCATAGCCAGAAGAAATTGGAAAGGCGTTACGAAGATGTTCCTGTTATCATATAGAAGACGATCGTGTAACATTATGGAAGAGCTGCCGCTACAATACACAACCATATTCTACTGCCACAATAATGGAGTGCTGCTGCGAAATGCTGACATACTGCAATGGAGACGAGTCCAGGGTATAGCCCGGCCAGAACGAGCGGAGTCCAGGGAAATCCCGGCCCACGGTATCCAGGGTATAGCCCGGTCCAATCATCGTTCTTCATGTCACAAGCCACGTCGTCGACACCTCATGGCCTCGGCAACGTGCATCGGTCATCGCCCGCACCACGTGTCACGTCAGCGAAATGAACACCGGCACTAGTTCTAGCTAAGTTTTATAAAACTTCGTTTTACATTTTTTTTTACCATTTTTTTTTTGTAATTTTACATGTCAGATAAAATTTGATAGCATATTTTTAGAAGCTACAAAAAGCTAACGCATTATTTACACAAGCGAAGTACATTTTCGTCTCAGATTGAACAGTAGATTGTAAATTATACTTTTTTTACAGATTATAGATTCGAATAGGTAGAGTCAACAAAACATAATCATGGCTGAATTTGATATCAAAACCGCCATAGCCTTGTTGCCTATGATGACAGGACAAGAGCACGTAACTAAACAATTGATTGATTCAATTTTATTTTATAGTAGTATGCTTAGTGATTCCTCTCAAGTATTTCTAATAAATTTTATTTTGAAAACCAGACTTTCAAGTAATTCAAAACTCAGATTAAAATCTTCATATGACAATGTTAAGGTTTTAGTTAATGATATGCAAAAGTATTTGCTTCCTAAAAAATCAGCCGTAGCTATACAGTCGAAACTATACAGAACTGTTCAAGGAAATAGGTCTATAGAAGCTTTTGGGAACGAAATAGAAGATCTATTCGTCAATTTAACCCTAGCTCAGTCAGAAGACGATTCAACTAAATATGATTTGTTGCATTCTATTAATGAGAAGACTGCCATCAAACTTTTTGCAGATGGGTTATCAGACTCTAGGCTTAGCACAATCATTGCTTCGAGACAGTTCCAGTCACTTCCTGAAGCCATCAGAAGTGCTTTGGACGAACAAACTTCGTCCTTTAGAGGAAAAGAAATAATTAATTTCAGACATAGGAATTATTTCTCTAGGTCGAATAATTATCAGCAAAAGTCTACTTATACTGAAAATTATAAAGGAAATAATAATTACAAATCTAATTCAATTTACACGTGTAGTTATAAGAATTCAGGTCAAAGCGGTAAACAACCTCAAATATGGCAAAAAGATCGTCGTATTTCAAGTCATGCCACGCGCATTCCGCGCACTCAGCAGTATGATGACACCGAATGCACGCGCGCTGATACTACTAAGGTAGAAAAATTTGTTGTTCCTAAATTGGAATGTAATATTTTTAGTTACAATAATACTAGCATAGTTAATTGTACCGTAGATAATACTTATCCCTTACAGCTTCTTGTAGATAGTGGAGCTAGTTTATGCGTCTTAAAGTTTGAATGGTTACAAAATAATAATTTCATAGAACACATATGCCCAAATAAGCTGACAATTAAGGGAATAAGTGGAAATTTAGTGTCCGAAGGTTACATTTATTTGAATTTATTTTTTAATGGAACACTTTTTAAAGAAAAATTTTATGTGTTCCGTAACTTGTCTTGTTTAGCCGATGGTATTTTAGGTCATAATTTTTTTGAGAAGTATAATGCGATAATAAATTATAAAAGTAATTCATTAATATTAAAAAATGGTAGTAAAGATATATCTATAAATATCGAAGGTAATAATTGTTGTAATGAAAGTAGATACTTAATTACAATTCCGCCGCGTTGCGAAATTGTCAGGTGCATACCTACAACCTTTATGGAGGATTGTGTTATACTATCACGTGAACTAAGTAAAGGAGTGTTTATAGCTGGTATGATTTCCAAACCGAAAAATAATGAAATCCCAGTCAGAATTTTGAATACCACGAATAGTGAAGAAATAATTAATCTAAGCGATTTAAAGGTACATAGCGTACAGAGCTTTGATGTATTAAAGTTTGAAAAGTCAGCATCTCATGCTGATAGAGTGAAGTCCTTATTTAGTTTATTAAATTTAGGCAAATACTTAAATAAAGAAGAACAAATAAGTATTGAGAAAATTTGTGCTAAATATTCTGATGTATTTCAATTACCAGGTGACAAACTCAGCACAACTAATTTATTAGAACATAATATTACACTGAAAAACAATACAACTCCAGTGTATATGAAGCCTTATAGGATTCCTCACGCGTTGCGTAGTGAAGTAAAAAGACAGATTCAAGATATGCTTGATAATGACATCATAGAAGAGACCACGTCTGAGTGGTCCAGCCCCGTTCTTCTTGTGCCAAAAAAGTCAGATAAGACAGGCGAGAAGAAATGGCGGCTTGTTATAGATTATCGTCAATTAAATAATAGGATCGAGGATGACAAATTCCCATTACCAAATATTACTGAAATCCTAGATAACCTTTCTGGTAGTGTTTATTACTCTAAACTTGATTTATCTCAAAGTTATTATCAGATTAATTTAAATGAAAATTCTAGGAAATATACAGCGTTCAACCTTGACCGTATGTATCAATTATCGTTACAGAAAGATTCGCGAAAGTATACAGCGTTTACTACTGACAAAATGTATCAAATGAAACGTTGTCCAATGGGACTGAAGACCAGCCCAAGCGTTTTCTCTAGATTAATGACAATCGCTATGTCAGGATTAAACTACGATAAATGCTTTATATACCTAGATGACTGCATAGTCATAGGAAAATCACTAATTCATCATAATAAAAATCTCACTTGCATACTAGAGCGTCTAAGAAAAGTTAATTTAAAGCTAAATCCGTTAAAATGTGAATTTTTACGCAAGGAAATTGTATATTTAGGTCATAAAATTACTTCAGAAGGTATTTATCCAGATCCAGCGAAAGCTCAAGTGTTAAAAACGTATCCAAAACCTTCCAATGCCGATGAAGTAAAAAGATTTGTTGCGTTTGCAAATTATTACAGACGTTTTATTAATAAATTCGCTGTCATAGCGTATCCTCTCAACCAGTTGTGTAAGAAAAATGCAACCTTTCATTGGTCTCCCGAATGCGAATCGGCATTTAATGCCTTAAAACAAGCCTTATGTAATCCACCCGTATTAGGCTATCCTGATTTTTCACCCGAAAATCAGTTTATTTTGCATACAGATGCTTCAAAGATAGGGTTAGGTGCCGTGCTGTCTAACAGCAACGGACAAGTAGTAGCTTACGCGAGTCGTAATCTAAAGCCTGCCGAAACGCGTTACCCTATTATCGAATTGGAGTTACTAGCCATAGTATGGGCTATTAGACATTTTAAACCATATTTATATGGGAAGAAATTTAAAGTGGTCACTGACCACAAGCCCCTAGTATATCTATTTGGAATGACTGATCCTTCGAGTCGGTTAACTAAATTTAGATTATTTCTAGAAGAATACGATTTTGATGTCGAATATCTTCCGGGTCGACATAATGCAGCTGCAGATGCATTGAGTCGCCTTCCTGGAAATATTACAGATTTAAAAAATTTGAAAGAAAATGTAGTATCAGTCATGACAAGAGCTCAGTCACGAAAACTACGTTCTCATTCAGACAATGACACTGACTTGACTTCTGAGATTCCTTCAACTTCTGGGATTGGCCATCCTAAAGTTGTAGAAATTCTCAAACGACCTACTGACGGTATAGAATTAATTTTGAGTTTGAGAACTAATACCAACAGTTATATTCCAGGCGAATCAATAGTGTTGAGTGACAATGGTTACTTTCAATACGTAGAATTAGAATACGCTATATATCTAACATCTCGATCGTTTCCTACTGTAAAAGTGTTAGCGAGGGATTTAGAATCAATTTTTAAGCGATTCAATATTGAAGAAGTCATTTTAATAAAAAGTAACAATAATGCGCAATTAATCAAAGAATTATTACATGAAAGAAAAGCGTCGCAAGATAGTTTGCCACGAATATTAGTAATTAAAGACTTAATCAAAGTCTACGATAAGGATGAAAAGACAGTGATCTTAAACGACTTCCATCTATTACCCACTAGCGGACACGCAGGAGTAAATAGGATGTTGAATAATATAAAAAAATGGCCCTTAAAATTCATCCCAACTGAGTGGGATACATTACCAGAGTTGAAATCCAAGGCATTTGTGGCCGAAACTTCAAAGACTGAACCGCATGCTCTAGCTGCCATAGCTGATCGCATCAGCTCATGGAATAAGCTATTGCGTACATTCATTTGTATTCTTAAATTTACGAATAGATTAGGTAGTCAGGACTCTATTCAAAATATTCAAACCGCTGAAAAATTTATTATTCGAATTGTTCAAAGTATCCATTTCTCTAATGAAGTGAACCTGATTAAGGCCGGCGAACTCCCCTCTAAAAAATTACGCAGTCTGTCTGTTTTTCTGGACGATTACGGAATCCTACGAATCGGGGGTAGACTTTCAAAGTCTGACCTACCCTACGAAGCTAAACATCCCGCAGTACTACCTAAACATGACCGTGTAGTTGATTTAATAATTGATCACTACCATAATACGTACTGTCATACGGGCCCTGGACTATTGATGTCCATTATTAGGCAACGGTTTTGGATATTGGATGGTAGGACCGTTATTCGTTCGCGCTGCCGCAAATGCAACACTTGCTTTCATTTAAATCCTGTGCACCCGACGCCCAAAATGGCTGATCTGCCTGGATACCGGGTCCGCGAAGCCAAGGCCTTTGTGCATACTGGGGTGGATTTAGCTGGTCCTATTGCGTATGTACCTACTCGCCGCAGAGGACAACGCTCGCAGAAGGTCTATATATGTTTATTTATATGCTTGGTCACTAAGGCCATACATATAGAACTCGTTTCGGATCTCACCTCAGAAGCTTTTCTTTCCGCTTTCAAAAGATTTATTGCGCGCCGGGGTCCAGTGTCCGTTATGTACTCGGACAATGGTACAAATTTTATAGGTGCGAAAGCACAGCTAAATGAAATATACTCATTTTTATTAAATTCAGCTGTTCAGTCGGACATTAAGCGGGAACTACTCAAAACTCAAATTAAGTGGACTATGATCCCACCGCGAGCTCCGCACTTCGGAGGTCTGTGGGAGTCCAATATTAAAAGCGTTAAGACTCATTTGTTCCGAGTCATTGGTAAGCAGCTTCTCACGTATGAGGAACTTTTGACCGTATTGGTGCAGATAGAATGCCTTTTAAATTCGCGACCGCTTAGTGTTTTGTCATCGGACCCACACCCCGAGGTGCTCACACCGGCACATTTTTTAATGTCCAGTCCGCTTACCTACTTGCCTTCTTCTGAACTGACAGAGGAAGGTATTAATCTAAAAAACCGCAAGAGGCTTCTGGATCAGTTGGTATTGGGTTATTGGAAAAAATGGCGCGTGGAATACTTAAATACGTTACAAACTCGACAGAAGTGGTGTACGCCTGATCGTCCGATAGAAATCGGCATTATTGTCCTCTTGGGTCAAGATAACGTACCACCTTTATCGTGGCCACTCGGCATTATAACCGAAGTTTTCCCGGGTACAGATGGCATAGTTCGAGTCGCGTCTGTCAAAACCGCGTCCGGAATTTATAAACGTCCTGTAACTAAGCTGTATCCGTTGCCAACCCAATAAAATTTATTTAAATTTCCTTAATACTTATTTTTCAACCGCATTTTAATTTAATATTTATTTAAATAATTTCGTGATTAAGCCTCAATCGGTCTCCCTATGGGTATCTGCTTGGGTTATAATAATAATATACATTTTACGTTATTTACTGTTTCATCTGCTGTAACGGTTCATTAATATTATCAGAGTGCCTTACATTTATGAAACTTAACCGCTTAGATCGGAATTACCTCATTACCTAGCTCCCCCTACTTAGCTATGGACCTTGTCAAGGCGGGGAGCGTGTTGTGGCGGGTGCTTATCGATCCGATAGTTTGTCCGAGCGAAACTTATGGAATATGAGGGTACTTGCGATAACATGGTATGCGGGTATTTCGAGAAAGAGAGATTGGCAGTGCCGCGCGCGCCACCTCTCGACCGCACCAGTCTCGCTTCGACATTCGTATTAATTGGAGGTCTCAGCAGCTCACCGCATCACGAGCATTATTACAGTGCAAGTGTTACAAGCATCCCGACACCTGGACCAGTTGGTGGCCACCAACAAATCACCAAAGGAGCAGCGCGCGGTAAGTGACTTCTCTTTACCCGTGTACCTAAGTGTTGCAGTGTGCCCATATTGTTCCTTAGGGATTGCTTCGGATAGACAAGTTGGATCGATACGCACTCCACGTATTCATCGTAATTGTTCTGCATACCGCGAAAAAGGGGGGCAATTATCCTACACATTGCCACCCCACACTGTATAATTATAATTAATATTTTAGAATCTACTGCAGTATGAAAGTAACGCGCGACGATATAAATTCAAGCCGAAATGCCGATCAAAGTCAGACCACGGAATCTATACCTTTATATTAATTCTTATCTAAATAAATCGTTTGTTATTTAAGATTGTTTCAATACCTGTTGATTACTTTTTGAATTATTGAAATCGGACGTTCTATTCAAAAGATATTACGAAATTATAATGTCAATAAATCCGGTAAATTACCATACATTATTTGAAAACTAATTATTATTACGGGCATGGGCTAAAAGGGTGCAACCACGGGTGTTCGAAGTTTTTCACGAGCGAAGACAGGGAAGGTCAGCTGAACACAAGATGCAACGGTAACGGGATCCGAATGCGGGATTGGAACCTCCATGTGATGCATCCTGGGTAACGGAGGCATTAACGCCCCGCACCCAGGGGAGGCGCTACCGCCTACGGCAAATACATACAGCAACGGGAGCAGCTCTATAGAGGGCTGCTCAAAGGCTTCCCACATGTCCCTCTGACCCAGTAGAGAGCAGGAAAGGGAAGGGCTGGTCACCGAGCGCGGACGTGAGGATTATAGGTCCGGCCTCCTGTCATCCCTTCACGCCCGTCTCCTCCCTTTCCGGAATTCGATGGGACATCGTGCTTCTGAGAGGGCCATCTTAAAATTGTAGATGGCCCAGGGTCAGCCGGGGGGTGCGGAAAATGCCCTAGGCAATTTTACACTCCAGCTACTGAAGACGGCATGCTGTTTAGTGGGTCCGAATTCCACATGGCACTCCTGATGGCTGTAGGGGATGGTATCCGAGGCAATTTTAGCACGAAAGAAAAGTTTGTACGGAATCCGAATTCCACGCGGGCGGAGCCGCGGGCAACAGCTAGTAGGCTATATATCAGCGATGAACTGAAGAATTCCACGCGAGCGGAGCCGCGGGCAACATCTGGTAAATAATAATAAAATCTATTCATACTGTTGATTGATGGCACTTGGTGGAACATGTTGTTACACATACACAATACATATTGATAACACACTTGTACTTTTCCACGGTATTTATTCATACACGATGTTTGTCAATGTAAATCCCATCAAAAACTATACTTGTAAAAAAATGCCAAGCCTCGCCGACCTCGGTTCTTCTACCGCAAAAAGTTGAGAGATCCATGTAATTTCAAGTCGGTTAATTTATTCAGTCCCTACTTCAGGGACTTTCTGGCCTAACTTATTACGTAATAAGCTTTTATGTTTTAAATGTAATAAATTAACTTGGCAATCGCAATCTTATTTAATGTAATTATTGTGATGTACCTTTTTTATCGTGCGAAAAATCCCCACGGATACCTCTCCCGCCGGAGCCGGAGGAGAAGGTTATGTCGGACTCGAACCGACTAAAACGTACGCCGACTGTGGGCCGTCCGTTGCCGCAAGTGAGACTGTCGTAGCCATATCCCTCGCACACCGGCCGACCCAGGGCCATATCTCTCGATCTGGCCCTCATCCGATGTGGGGACCACAGAGTCCCCAACTCGCCCCCGGGTGTGGGGAGGCACGCAATGCGCGCCGCTGCTTGTGCTAGGGTGACAGGCGGCTCCACCCGTCACCCCCAGCCCCGCGCTCATGGGGGACGGAGGTCATTGTGCGACCTTGTGGAGTTGCCGCCGCTCCTCGCGGGCCGCAAAAGGTCTGCGATTCTCCTTCGCTCCCGCTCTGCCGCCTCCTACACGTGTGTGTGTGTGTGTGTGTGTGTGTGTGTGTGTGTGTGTGTGTGTGTGTGTGTGTGTGCGTGCGTGTGTGTGCGTGCAATCTATGTCAATTCACAACTTACTTTGAACATTTTACCGCAGACTTCGCACATGTAACCTGCGTTCGCCGAGTTCTTGGTTTGGTGCTGGTCCGGGTGCATCCGCCGGAAGTGCCGGTGGTACGCTCTAGAGCTTGGCAGCTGCAGGCCACACTGTTGGCAACGAGAATACTGTCATGGAGAAGCAGTGACACATACAAGCATGGGAGCCCCTTGTTTCGCAGACAGAAATTTCATAGAATTTCGTTTCACAGAAAATGTTTCACATAATAATTATTTGGTACTTATATTTTTATTCCGAATATTATTGTTTCAAAGACAATTTACCAGAATGAAACATATTTCACAGAAAAACAATTTAATGAATTTTTATTTAAATTTTTTTGTTTAATAAACTTATCAAACAGTAGAATTATTTTTTAAGGAATATTAAACCACCACCATAATCGAAAATAATTTGGTCTAACGTTTTAATAAATTAGAACACGTCATTATAGTTTACACCCCGACTCAGAGTACCCCGACTTGGATAGGTTAGGTTAGAAGACTAAGGCGGGAGCGAAGCGGAGCGGAGCTCCCGCCTTAGGCCTTCGTGGTTATTTTTTTTAAAACCACCCAGAAATAGGAGCCCCGCGGAGCGGGGCTCCGTCGAATTATCTTAGCGCAAATAAGTTTTATATCTTCTGGGTGGTATGTCAAACGATTTTAAATTTAATGTATGTTATGATAATAAAGAATATCTGATTTGATATTCTATAATATGACTATTCTAACATTAAACTTTATGTGAAACAAAAATCAATGATTTAAAAATCTTTAAAGTAAGTATTCTGTGTATTGATTATTCTATGAAATGATAAATTCATTTTAACAAAAAAGTTTAACCGACTTCAAGAAACGGCAAAGAGGCACTGAAAAGTGAAAAATAACGTAATTTACAGACTTACTGATTTATTAGAAGTCGGTGCCAAGCCCGAGAGGCAATATTTCAATTGATTGCATCATAGTAGGTACGAGTAGTTTAGACACAACAAACAAAGTTGGCTGGCACCGACTTCTAATAAATCAGTAAGTCTGTAAATTACGTTATTTTTCACTTTTCAGTGCCTCTTTGCCGTTTCTTGAAGTCGGTTAAACTTTTTTGTTAATAGTACATTATGGTACAAGTGAGTAAAGTTGGTGATTACCGCCGAGGCGCCATTGAGACCCGAGCCGGCAGGCGAGGGTCTTAAGAGAGCCGAGGACGGTAATCATCATACTCACGCGTGGCATACGACGTTTTTCAATACACTTGTGAGGAAAATAATACTAAAAAGTCATTTTATATAGTAGAAAAAAAGTTTATTTACAACGCAAACTTTCATACTTCTTCACTATTTCGTAGAATGGACCGTGTATGGTGAATGACCTCGGTATTTTATTTATCGTCATAGGTATCTTCACTAAAAGCATCTGACCATGGTTCTCTATGTCTTTCACAGTTATATTTGTTAATTCTTGTATCCTACATGCACCAGTTACACCAAATATTAAAGCGACCTGAAAAAGATGAACAATAATTTAAGTTCAACACACAACTCGGCAGAAGTCGCGTAGTTAAAATAAACCAAAAAAGTGAATAGTACATTAATTTAACTAACCTTAGTAGCCAGATAATGGTTATCTGGAGCATCTTTTTTGAATTTTTCAATATCGTTAGATGATTAAAACCTTTGATTTTTTTGCTTCTAAATCCATCGGATAGTCTCTTTAGATAAGCTTTCAAATTAGAGTACGTTTTTAAGTCCACTCCATTCTTTGTTCGGACGGTGTTTATACTTAGAAGATAATTCTTTAAAGTATGCCATGAACACATTTTCTGAAAAAGACTACGTATTCTTGTTGTTTTGCCATTGTATAAAATTTTTGTACGTTAATAGTTATTTGTTATACAAGAGTGCAAAGTTGCTTTTTAACCGCGTGCTCATTTTTGATGACCGAGCAAGCGAAAGATTCTAAATTTGAATCACGAGCGTAGCGAGTGATTCACAAATTAGAATCTTGAGCGTTAGCGAGGGAATCAAAAGAGCACAAGGTGAAAAATCTTTGCACACGAGTGCAACACGTAACTTTTCATCCCACCTCAGCGAGGAAATAATGAAATGCTTCTCCTTCCTAGCGTTAATTCCCAGTCAGCATCCGAAGCTTTCACCTCGGAGTCCGGGGTCCGCTTTACCAGTCTTAACTGCGGATTTGGCTGGAACTCGATATTTGCCGTGAAGCGACTGCCATCTGACCTCCACAACCCAATGATGACATTAGGCGATATCGAAGCATTGCAGCCAGACCGTTGTTGTTGAACTTTTTAGGGCTCCAACTACCCGTAACGACTGCCATAGATGTTCGTATGGCATCCGTGACCGACGGCTTAACGTGCTCTCCAAGGCACGACCAGACCAATGCAAATACCCATTTTCATGCATAAAAAATATTTGCACTGAGCGGGGATCGAACCCGTGCCTCCTGCGTAGCGGCCGCGTTCAATACCACTACGCCATGGAGGCTGTATAATATGTGTATTAATACTAGTAATAAAATACAACAAAATAAAAATTCAACAACAATGTCAACAATATGACGTGAAAAAAATTGATGCGCGCAAAGCAAATTAAAAAAAAAGTACACCAAGGAGGTTACGAGTCTGAGTTTTTCATGAATTAAAAAAAAGTTGTATGATAAATTCGGCACCATAGAGGTAGAAGTAAATAGGTTTAATGATGTTTTGAGTCCACAAACCTAGTACACACGATGTTCTAAATTCAAATTTACTTTACCTCTCTAGAGGATAAAAACGACTTTTACGCTCAGTTATCGAAGAGCAAAAATAGTCTTTCCGAGATGGTGGGATGAAATAGATATTTTTCACCATTGACACTCGAAAAAGGGCCCGTGATTCATCAAAAACAGTGAATAAAACGCTCTTTGTTTCACCGAGTGAATAAAAAAATTTGAATTTGGAACATGTGCGAATGTACGGATTCTAGTGAAACATGCAAAGAGGTTGCACACTCTCACTATAAAAACGTACTAAAAGTCACCTAAATGTAATCACTGGCTGGATGGAATGTGGCTCAGTTTAAATTAAGAAAAAAAAATGCCGCCATTTTCTGTGTAATTTTCCTTGTAAAATTTTATGTTTGTCTCATAATATGTAATCATAAAATGACTTCATCTAGTGATGAAAGTGAAACTCATATTCTCGAACGCGAAAAGACTCCAGGTCTTTTCGCGCTAAAGCGGTAGCTATTACTGATAATTTGCTGCTTCTTTTGTGTACTATCCATAACAAAATGTAATTCATAATCACAGAGTAATCGTTTTCTCGTAGTCAATGGTGAAAAGTTGAGTACCTAACACGTGAAAAAAGAATTCATCTCGGCTCTTGTATCCCTCGATCCGCTCAGGTTTCTTTCTAGAATCCCTCGCTACGCTCGGGATTCTACCCCAGAAACCTTTCGCTCCTCTCGGGATACAACTTAGTGCCTCGAAAAGAATTCACCTTTTTTTCACTTGTTGGGTAATCTACTATTTCCTTGGAGTTTTCAGGTAGTAAACTTTCCATAACGTTAAGGGCTTCACATTTTATATTGGGCGGTGTACAAAATAAATCATTTTCTTCACAACTAGTACATACTTGTAGACATTTTATAATAAATAACTATAATTTCGACACTTAAAATGAGTTGTGTAGGTAATTTTTTTCCTATCGGCGGGAAACATTAATAAGTTTTCGAATGCGCGCGCATCTAACCACAGATTAATCTAACAATGTATCGGCCATAGACTAAAAGAATGAAGTTTCTTTTTTTTGATAGCGTTTTGGACTCAACATGGGGAATTTAAAGTTTTTTGTAGACAAAATAAAATAAAAAAGTGAAAGTTTTATTTAATAAACATGTATAAGTTGAAATTATCTATTTAAATATGAAGTTGCATGATGAATATCAATTTATTTGTAGGTTACTATTGAACACGATCTTTTTGGTTACCCAACTTTTTTTAAGGAACTCAACCAATAAAAAAAAAGAATCTATAACTCACTTTTGTGAATAATAGTAATGAAAAATTCACAGTTTCATAATAGGTGTACTTACGTGCTTAATTGCGGTGAAGTAAAACGCCAGTTACGAGCAAGTGTATTGAAAAATGAATTTATTTTCCTCTTTTTAGTGAGTTATAATCGATCCATCTTCCACCCTCTGCTTAGGTTCCTATCATCAGCAGCTTAAAAATCACGTGAAGATAATTTTAAAAGGCAATTATTGAAATTAAATATGTTAAAGCAGCAGAAACAGTGCCATCATTGAGGATTTCCCTAGATCCCATAATCCAATCCTCACTTCCTGAATTCTGTCATACGATTCTGGCTCCCTGAACCACCTTTCTCTCTCCAACAAAACAAAGATCATAAAATCCGTTTCACAAAATACGGATTTTACATACAATGGTTCGTCACCTATTTTACCCCCATAGTATCAAAATTTTGGAAAATGCTGGCACACATAGGTATTCATCTATGGCTCTACTATACTCGTACTACTATAATATATTATATTATAGATATTCCCTAGCATAGCCATGTAGAACGCGTACTTATGACTTAAGTCACTGTATTTCATAAGTCACTGTATTTCATAAATATTGATTATTACGTACGTACTGTAAAGTGTCATTATTAAAGTTGTATTTTTTATATTATTTTCGCTATACTGTAATTTTAAGAGCAACGCCTGCATGTTCTTTGAAAATAAAACAACATTCATCTGATTGCTAATATAAAAGAGTAGGCGCTTGAAGGCGCATCAGTCTGGTTTCGGAGGATTTCCCTTGATTTCTCCAGGATCATAGCATTAGATCCGGACATCTTGGATATGGGACCACTCTGAAAGTATCCTCTATCAAACAAAAAAAAAATTTTCAAAATCCGTCCAGGATTGGCTTCACAATCGCGTAACAAACAAACAAAAAAAAAAAAAAAAATTGCGTACGAATTGAGAACCTCTTTTTTTGAAGTCGGTTAAAAATATGAGAAAATTTTTATGTGAAACGAAATTCTATAAAACAATTAGCTATAAAACAACGCACACCCATACAAGCATACATATAACCACACCTTTATCCCCGAAGGGTTTGCCACCATTCACTAACGTAATAGGGTGTGAGCCTATTGCCATATTCCGGCACAATTGTTGACTCAAGCCATGCATCTGAGGCTGAGTTTGGGCTGTATATATCTGCTTCTTCTTCTTCATTCTAGCGTTAATTCCCGGTCTCATCCGAAGCTTTCACCTAGGAGTCTGGGGTCCGCTTTACCAGTCTTAACTGCGGATTTGGCTAGACCTCGATATTCGAAGCATTGCAGCTAGACCATTGTTGTTGGACTTTTAAGAGCTCCAACTACCCGTAACAACTGCCAATGATGTTCGTATGGCAACCAAGACCGACGGCTTAACGTGCTCTCCGAGGCACGACCAGACCAGTGCAAATACACAAATTCATGCATATCAATATTTGTACTGAGCGGGTATTGAACCCGCGCCTCCTGCGTAGCGGCCGCGTTCACTACCGCTACACCGCAGAGGCTGTCTGGGCTGTATGTTGTATCTGGGGGCACAGTAGTGCCCCCGCCAAGTTGAGCAAAAAAGAGCGGCACGGCCGTAACACTATTTTCTCGAAGAACTTAGGCCATTTTCGACCCCCTAGAACTTCGTTGTGGATAAACCTAGAAGCCTGAATCTTCGGTTACTAGATAGGCACTGTAAAAACACTTTATATTTCAAATTTCATTAAATTTGAACCAGTAGTTTAAGAATTATAACTAGTCAAAGTTTGCAAATTCTGCAAATTTTGTCACTCACTGACTGACCGATCATCAAAACTCTAAGGCACTTCTAGCAGACGTAGAAGCCTCAAATTTAGAAGATAAGTAGTGTTTAGTGTACAACTCAAGGGAAAATTAAAATATTCTTCAATTTCAGCAATTTCACCAACTGCATAAATAACTTTGTAATCTCATATAAATATATGGGATTACAAAGTTACATTTGCAGTGAACGTTTCAGTGTAGGGGAGATCCTTGTACCTTGGGACACCTTGTACCTCGGGACAACGTCATTGTGTCAAGAACTTTGAATAGTAAAGAGGTAACTAGCGACATCTAGTAGCTATATCCGTATATCATTCGGGAAACATGCACTAAAGTCGGCCATTTTGCCTGGTGCATTGGATGTGTTACGCCGTGTGAATTTTTCGTCCGTATTTTTTTTTTAAATCCACTTCGATCTTCGATTTAAAGGATATATTTTGAAGTAAGTAATGTAATTATGTTATAATTCGATGTTATCTACATTTGTGATCATTTATTTTAATATAATTTACTAGATTTATGTAATTAAGATATTATAACAAGACTTCATTTTATACAGTCGATATTTGTACCTCGGGACAGTGAATTTTTTGTACCTTGGGACTGTCCCAAGGTACAATGTAATACTGTTTTCAATTATTTATTATGATATTGTTAATTCAGTTTTTATTCTTATTTTTTTTAGATGCCGCGTAGCAAGAATAAAGTCATCCGGCAAAAACCGGATGAGACAAAAGTAAAAAAAGCCGTTGAAATGGTTATTCAAAAACGGTGCTTTAAATATCCTGTGTAAATGCTTTAACTCCCCATACGACTAAATTTCCGGCATATAAAGCATTTAAACATGTCTACTGATAGAAATAAAATATGTTTGGGAGCAGTTTAGGTTTAAAAAATGTGTCCAATATTAGTGTCCTGAGGTACAAGCCATGATTGTACCTTGGGACAAATATCCTCAAGTAATTAATTGACATTTTCTCAATGATAACAGATGGTGGATTGTGTGTTGCATCTTAATATTGTAATGTTGTTGGTTACTTAACATTAATTTCAACGTTCAAGGATATATATCAATTCAACCCGAAGTTATGAACTTTTAAACAAAAGTGTCCCAGGGTACAAGGATCTCCCCTACATGAATCCATCCATACTAATATCAGTCTAACGAAGTATTATAATAAATGCGAAAGTAACTATCTGAGCGTCTGTTATTTGTTAGTATTACGCTTTCACGCTTAAACTAGTATCTGAATAAACTTGATGATGACGATAAGTGAAGAAGTGGGAGTGGGAGTGGGAGTGGGATTGGGAGTGGTAGTGAGAGAAACCGGAAAGGTAATCTACAAAAAGAACTGAAATCCCATCAAAAACAATACTTGTAAAAAAATGCCAAGCCTCGCCGCCCTCGGTTCTTCTACCGCAAAAAGTTGTGAGATCCATGTAATACCAAGTCGGTTAATTTATTCAGTCCCTACTTCAGATCAGTGGCGGATCCAGGGGGGGGGGTCATGGGGGTCATGACCCCCCCCTGGGCGGGTCACCTACTAAAAAATATCCCAATGTCACTGTTAATTTCAAAAAATAACACGCATAAGAAGACTGTCTCCTTGTACCTACTATTATAGGGTTGCCATACGTCCCCGTACGCCGGGACATGTCCCGGTTTGAAGCATGGTGTCCCGGCGTCCCGGCCGATAAGCAAATTGTCCCGGTTTAAAATCATAGTATTATATTAGAGAGCTGGACTTGGTAAACAGTAATATACCTACAATAAACGCGACTTACTACTTCTTTCTTTCTTCTTTCTGGATTGAACGATGTAAGCGCTGACATTTTTTTGTACACGATTAAGTGAATGAGAGACCCTGGGAGCAATCTGTTGTACGAGAAAGAAGCGGTGCCGGAGAGGTGGTGCTCATACTTCCACGACCTGTTGAATAAGCAGCTTAAAGAGGTGGAGCCACCAGACCTATTTCAGAATAATCAAAGACTAGTGCCACCGTTGACGCCCGCAGAAGTACTGCCATTCGCCGCATGAAGAACCGGAAAGCTGTCGGACCCAACGAGGTCCCCATCGAGGCTTGGCAGGCAATGGGTGGTCGTGGAGTGCATTCTAACAAATCTGAATAACCACGTACTCCTCACCGGTGAGATCCTGAGCCAGTGGAGACTGAGCATCATTACGCCAGTATTCAAAGGCAAGGGATCGGTGCAGAAGTGTCACAGTAACCGCGATCGACTCCCGGATCCGACAGGAGAGTACACCCTCGGAATGTCAGTATAGGTTTCGTCCCGGGCACGGTACCATGGATCCGGTGTTCGCCCTAAGGATTGTGGTGGGAAAATACAGGGCGAAGAACACGCTCCTGCACTGCCTATTCTTAGACATGGTGAGGGCCTTCAACTGTGTTCCTCGCGCGGAGATCTGGTGGGCACTGCGGGCTAAGAGAGTTCCAGAGACCTACATTGACACCATCTAAGACATATATCATGATTCTGGTTCCGTGGTTCGCTTTTCGACTGCTGTTGGTGACTCGAAAGCCTTCCCCATCACCGTCAGAGTACACGAAGGATCCGTCCTTATTTGTTGAGCGTGGTATTAAACGTCTTGTCGGACAGTATCAGAAACCCACATGAGCAGCCTCCGTGGTTGCTCATGTATGCTGATGATATTGCGCTGATGGACGCGGACAGGAGCAGATTGGTGCGACACGTGAAAGTGTGGAAGGAGGCGCTTGAAAACGGTGGTCTGAAGCTAAATGTAGCGAAGACAGAAAGCTTAGCGTTAAAGTCGACAGATTCCACAGCGGACGGCATAGGCGATGATTCGGTTTAAGTACCTGGGATCTGTATTTCCCTCCGATTCATGTGACCGGTGAAATCGACTACGACGTCAGGGCACACATTACTGCCGCGTGGTCCAGGCGGTGAGAAATGACTGGCATCACGTGTGATCCAAAAATGCCAGTTAAGTTGAAGGGGCAGGTCATAAGACGATCATTAGGCCTGTCCTCTTACATGGTTGTGAGGCGTGCCCGCTGCTGGAGCGACACAAGCAAGAGCTGCGGGTCACGGAGATGAAAATGCTGCGGTGGATGTGCGGCGTCACGCGTAAAGATCGCGGGAAGAACCCCGCGGCAGCCTTCATGTCCGTGACATCGGAGATAAAATGCAAGAGAGCCGCCTTCGCTGGTGCAGCCACGTCTTGCGGCAACCGCCAGGCTACGTGGGTAGCAAATACCTAACAATGGCGCCCCCGCCGGGTGATGTTTAAGTTAATGTTGATTTCGTCATAATATTTTGTAAAACCATCAGAAGTTAATTCTGATAATTTTTCACCTTTCAGAAAAAACAGAAAGCCCGAGTCGCTGCCCGCTGGTATTTAATGGCAGTGTTAAAAGTTGTGGCCCCGAATCAGATTAGCATCGAAAAATCGGTATTTTCGAAACCGTTTTTCTTTTTAACTATAAAACCTAAAGATCTGGAATTTACATCCCTGCATACTACAGGATATACAGAGTAACTTCACCTTTTCATAAATTCAATAAAAAAGAAAAAAGTAGTTGAAAAGAGGCTCTGAACATCACTCTACTCTTTCTTATGAAACCAAATATTTTCTACAATATGTATCCAAATAATCTAAAATTTCAGATATATGTTAAATGAGTGTATTAGCATGACGTGACCTTCTTAGTTTGTAATCGTCCCCTATAAAATTATCTATTAAAATTAGTTTTACTGATTTTTACGGCTGAAAAACGAGCGAATGACCTTGAGCATTTGTATGGTCAAAGTCATTCGCGTATGTAATCACCTTAAACGTTGAAAGTTACCTATTGTTGTAATAAAAGTTCAAATTTTTCTACCTTTACTAATTTTTCTGCAGATGTCCCGGTCTGGGTACCCACACTTATGGCAACCCTATACTAGTATTATAATTTTATGAGGCACCAAACATCATGAATATTATTCGCACGATTGAAAATTTCAATATGAGAAAAATCCCCGCGGATACCTCCGCCGCCGGAGCCAGAGGAGGAGGTTATGTCGGACTCGAACCGACTAAAACGGACGCCATCTGTGGGCCGTCAGTTGCCAGAGGTGAGATTGTGGTAGCCATATCCCTCGGCCGACCCAGGGCCATATCTCTCGATCTGGTCCTCTTCCGGTGTGGGTACCACAGAGTCTCCAACTCGCCCCCAGGTATGGGGAGGCACACAATGCGCGCCGCCGCGGCCTGCTTCTGCTAGGGTGACAGGCGGCTCCACCCGTCACCCCCGGGCCCGCGCTCTGCGGGGACGGAGTTCATTCTGCGACCTCCGACGCCCGAGTTGCCGCCGCTCGTCGCGGGCCGCGCGGATTGCGATTCTCCTTCGCTCCTCGCGGGCCGCAAGGTCTGCGATTCTCCTTCACTCCCGCTCCGCCGCCTCCTTCACGAGCATTAGAAGGATGCGCCGGCGGCCCACGCATCCGCGCAGCGAACCATCGCGGCGAGCAAAGTGGCGAGCGTGAGAGCTCTCACTCCCAGCATATGCCTGGCCTTACATCTGCACATTCTACGGCGTCAAGCCAGTACTTTTTGGGGCTACCTCTCCCACAAGGGCCCGCCCGGGGCGCCATTGCCAGACATTTGGTATCCACCTAGCCTGGTGCTTGCCGCAAAAGTTGCTGTTCGCATAGGCGATGACTTGGTCGAGCGCACGGACCAGGTTAAGTACCTGGGATCTGTACTTCACGTGACTGGTCGGCACGGATTGCCACTATGTGGGCCATGGGGCAGGAAATAATTGGCGTCACATTTGACCATAAAATGCCAGTCTGATTGACGGGGTAGGTCTATAAAACGATCATTAGGCCTGTCTTTTTACACGGCTGTAAGGCATGGCCGCTGCTGGAGCGACATAAGCAGAAGCTACGTGTCACGGAGATGAAAATGCTGTGGTGGATGTGCGACGTCACACGTAAAGATCGCATGAGGAACTCTCAGATCCGCGGCAGCCTTCATGTCCGCGACATCACACATAAAATGCAAGAGAGCCGCCTTCGCTGGTGTGGCCACGTCTTGCAGCAAGCAGGCTACGTGGGTAACAAATGGCTGGCAGTAGCACAGTCACCGGGACCAGGTGGAAAGGATAGGCCCATGTGCGTGCAAATGGTCTCATCTCACCACCATGGACGCCCAACGTCGTGCGAAGTGGAGGAGGAAGAGACGGAAGGCGGCCCCTGAGCTCCAAGGTCACCTCGGATTCGGAAGCAATCAGGAAAATATGTACGATAATCATGAAAGGGGGAGGCGCGCATCGCGCCGCCAACGCGGCCTGCTTCTTCTAGAGTGTCAGGCGGTTCCCCCTGTCGTTTCCAGGCCCGTGCTAATGGGGACCGATATGGAGATATTGATACGATAATGGAGATGTTGAGTGACGTACGTCGCCCGAGTCCTTCGCGCATTGTTTATTATGCGGAATGGGAAACAACTGAATCTTCTCCAAACCCGTTCCCCCGCCTCCTTCTCGAGCATTACTTGCTCTCAGATGAAGGCGGTGGCAGCCGCGAGCTTACGGTTTTACGCCATCACTGTAAGCAAGTGAGAGAGAGTGCTGAGCGAGAGAACTCCCATCCCGAGGGCCGCCACAAGGACCCGCTTCGGCGTTTCCCATGCCGGGTATTCGGTCTGCGTATGCAGCCCCGTGTCCACGCTTGCATCACAGTGATGACACCCGGGCGTTGGCTCCTTCTGAATGCGCCGCAGCTAACTTCCGAAACATCCATATCCGATGATCATCTGCGTCAACCGGTACGAGAGTTCCCCATTGAAGCCTTTCTAGCCAGTTCTCCATGATGGGTTTTCTTACCACCACTATCACGGCGTGCCCTGCGCTTGGTTGTCCAAGTCGTAGTTTCAACTCCACCATGTCCCGATAAAGCTGGGACTTCGTAGCCTCGATTTCTCGCCTTTTGATACGGATTTAGTACCGAAGGTGCTCTGACATCTTCATTCGCCATAGAGTCTCCTGCAGGAGTCCTCCAGTCCCCTCAAGCCAGAGTGCCAGTTGCGTCCTTCAACTTGGGGGCCAGCAGCTTAACCGGGTTCTGGATCGTATTTAACAACAGTCGTTCAAGGTATCTTACTTTTCTTCTCTCACCTCATTCCTCCTCCATCATTATTTCGTCATGAATTTCATATACATTTATTTTCATTGTATTGTTCAATGACATTTTATTGGTAGACTAGACAACCCCTCCGCCCCCCCGAAACTATGTCTCGGCTACACCATGACCCCCCCCTGAATTGAAAGCTGGATCCGCCCCTGCTTCAGATACCTTCTGTCCTAAGTTATTACGTAATAAGTTTTTATGTTTTGAATATAATAAATTGACTTGGCCATCGCATGAAAACACAATGTTTAGCACATCACATTAATTACATTAAATACGATTGTTTATTGCGCCGGACAGACGAAAAACTGCAGGCGGACTGTTAGTGGGTGGCCGCCTTTAGTCGCCTTGTATATACGACACCGCATCGGAGGAGATAGGGTGGCCCAAATTCCACTCTGCCGGGAACTATCACGAATACGTTAATATTCAGTAGAAGGGTAGAAAGAAGCCGAAATAAAATAATGCGCGGGCGCCAGGGTCTTGTCTCGCGCTTTAGGTTTAAGATACGTGTCCTGAGGTATAAAAACACTGCATAGTAAAAGCTTGTACCAACCTCCTCACAAGGCATCGGTTCCTCGGGCTTCTTCATCATCAACCGATAACTCTTTGACATCTCAGGGTTATACTTATACGGATCGTTCCTTATGCGGCAAACTCGTCCTGTCAAGAATATGTCGAAGTATTAACTTACATCGGGGTCTTATGGTTCCGTTCCTTTAAAACTAAAAACTTAAAAAAAAAGAACCTTAGTGGTTAAGGTTCGGCTTTTTGATCAAAAGATCCCGGGTTCGAATCCTGGAGGGGAATTAGTAATAACAGTTGCTAATATTCTTCAAAAAAAAAAAAACCGTGCAGAAATCCCCACGGATATACCACCGGTGTCAGCGGGGGGTGGTTATGTGGGATATGTTAAGGAGGTAGGACACGACGGTATATCCGTCCCAGTCGAGCAGTCCGACTGGGGAAGTACCTCCGCCCTACAGAATACCGCGGCTAAATAACCTCGTGTTGTGTTCCCGGCGGTGAGTAGGGTAGCCAGAGCTATCTGGAGAGGTTTTGTGCTGTCAGTGGAAACACCAAAGGCTTGTCCTACTTATCTTCAGGGCTGACGGCACAGAATCTACCTGTTCTGAAAGGGTCGGCAGCACGAGTGTGACTGCCCTGGTCACGGCCACGGTAACCACTTTCCATCAGGTGGGCCGTGCGCGTGTCTGTGATCTCCTGCAGTTCACGGAATTATTGATTTTACTATACATTACCCGCAGTATGTTTCGGAGATATACTAAGATGTCGCTCATGCGCCTCGACGGATACGAAGCGCACGTTGCACAACTCGCAGAACGGACCGTCCTCTGGTATCTACAACGAATACCGCAAAACAAAATTGAGAGTGATCTCCCTTAACGAATTACGAAGAAGAAAATTCCTACTAGAATTTTTTCTATAGCAAATTCTAATTCGCTAAGGCAAAGATTCAGTATACCTGTATACTGAAGCCTTAGCGAATTAGAATACTTAGAGAGATTTGATCCTTATGATTGACACTATCGATTGATGCCATAAAAATACAGGCTGTTACTTCTTCGGATTTTAGTCAGTTCGATTACCGGGTGTGGCAAGCTAATTTAAAAAAATCTTTGAATGCAGTTTTGTTTCTTTTTAAAAATAAAATGATGTCTCCTTTAAGTAAAATGAGCTAACTTAAGGATTTAAAGTACTTTCCCTCCATGTGGGATCGCCGTGGGACGCCCTGTATAGCGTCACATCTAATCTAACAATACAAAATTATACGTATCTCGCTCTTACCTGTGCATCGTCAAATATGTGTGTAAGTTTCTTGTGTTGTTTTATCCCTTTCGCACTCACGAACGAGTAGCCGCATATCTCACACGAGAAATCTGACGGGTGTACAATCCTTAGGTGGCCAAAGTATGTTGTAGGTGTGCTGTACACACAAAATGCATACATATTAAAGTCGCAGCCAACTAGCTCAATCAGCCGTGCAATTAACGGCCTGTTTGCCTATGTCCAGAACAGAGGCCTATGTCCAGCAGTGGACTGCGATAGGCTTATTGATTGAATGAGGCGAGATAAATGGGTCCATATTGGCTTACATAAAATTTTAAATCCTATTCTTTGTCTTACTACCGATTTGTGCTCATAATAATCACTCTTCATAATTTTCTTTTTCATAATATTTTTTATTCATACATTTCTATTTCTAACAACGTAGTTCATAACCGTTAGTGATCATATTTTTTTTCACCATTGACACTCGAAAAAGGGCCCGTGATTCATCAAAAACAGTGAATAAAACGCTCTTTGTTTCACCGAGTGAATAAAAAAATTTGAATTTGGAACATGCGCGAATGTACGGATTCTAGTGAAACATGCAAAGAGGTTGCACACTCTCACTATAAAAACGTACTAGAAGCCACCTAAATGTAATCACTGGCTGGATGGAATGCGGCTCAGTTTAAATTAAGAAAAAAAAATGCCGCCATTTTCTGTGTAATTTTCCTTGTAAAAGTTTATGTTTGTCTCATAATCATAAAATGACTTCATCTAGTGATGAAAATGAAACTCATATTCTCGAACGCGAAAAGACTCCTGAGTCTTTTCGCGCTAAAGCGGTAGCTATTACTGATAATTTTCTGCTTCTTTTGTGTACTATCCATAACAAAATGTAATTCATAATCACAGAGTAATCGTTTTCTCGTAGTCAATGGTGAAAAGTTGAGTACCTAACACGTGAAAAAAGAATTCATCTCGGCTCTTGTATCCCTCGATACGCTCAGCTTTCTATCTAGAATCCCTCGCTACGCTCGGGATTCTACCGCAGAAAGCTTCGCTCCTCTCGGGATACAACTCAGTGCCTCGAAAAGAATTCATCTTTTTTTCACTTGTTGGGTAATCTACTATTACAACACACCTGCTCATAACAGTGATATTATTTTACCGCAATTAAGCACGGAATGACACCTATTATAAAACTGTGACTTTTTCATTCCTATTATTCACAAAAGTGAGTTATAGATTCTTTTTTAAATTTTATAGGAAGTGTCTATAATTGTCTATGTTCTTAAAAAGTTTTGATACAAAAAATAACGTGTTTAATAGTACGAATAAATTAATACGCCTATTGTATGGTCATTTGATGCATTTTCGTATTTAAATAAATAATTTCAACTTGTAATGCTTGTGTAATAAACAAAATTTTCGCTCAAATTTAACTTTTTTTTTTCTCTAAGTACAGAAAAAAAAACAGAGTAAAAAAAAGTTAAGTTCAAACCTCATTTTTTTTTAAATATGGTCGACCGCCATTGTTAAATGCGCGCGCATAGGAAAACGAATTAATTTGTAGTATTGTTTATTTAGTATTTGTAGTATTATTTTATTCGCAAGTGTGTTGTAAAACGTCGTATGGCACGTGTGAGTATGATGATTACCGTCCTCGGCTGTCTTAAGACCCTATATATAGTCTAACCGATACTTTAGTAGATTTTATACTACTTTTCATTGTGTGCGGCTTATACTGGCCATGATATTGTGAAACGGGAGGCAAAGTTCATGGGGATCATATTTCATTCTTCTTTAAGTGTATGGAAACTAAATAGTCGAATCAAAGGTCGAAATTTTTGTTTTGTTACAATGAGATTAGAATGTGTGTTTAGGTAATGAATGATAGTAGAAAAAAAATGGAATAATCTCGCAGGGTGCTTTATTTATTTCATTTATTATACACTTTATATGTACACCGGTAACACTTGGCAACCCAAGATGACGTGCGGTTTTAGTCGGTTCGAATTCAAAATAATCGCAAGTTGGTGCGGGGGGTTCACTATAAAAATATCCGAAATGGCGTGCGGTTTTAGTCGGTTCGAGTCCGACGCATCCGGAAATATCCAATTTCCGCACAATAAAGGTTCATTTTCTCTCTTAGCTTAGTGTAAAATGTCGTGGAATCGAGCCATGATATTTCTCGCTTTTTCTATATTTGGGCATTTTTTTAATATTTATAGAGTGTATTTCACATATAAAACACTGTACAAACACAAATTACAATTAATAGCACAAACAAATCATTTAATTTATTTAATTTCCACGTAAAACACTACTCATGAGTAGTGTTTCATAATAAATAGAGTGGCTTTCATTTTCATTGTCCACTATGCTTACGCAATCGCAATGTTTACAATATAGAACCGAAAAACTTTTTAACCGTGACCTTCAGTGCTAATCGGCCTCATGACGTCATCTTAGTCGGTCATTGTTTAGGCACTGGTAGATAGACAATACCAAATTAGCTGTTTGACAGCTACGAGTTGAGCACTTTGACAAAGTGCTGAGCACTCGAGCTGTCAATGGAGATACGCAATAGCCCTGCTGGTGTGTTGTAAATATATATTATACTTACAGGAACTCGCTGGGACAATGCGGACAGCTGTACTTAGTACCCTTGTGAAATCTGAAATATTATATACAAGAACACATTGCTTAAATAAACCCGACTACTGCAAAATCACGCTCTAAGAGTATTAAATAAGAAAATATCAAGAATAGCCGTGGTGCGACCACGGCTATTCTTGATATTTTCTTGTTTAATACTTTTCAGAGCGTGGTTTTGCAGTTGTCGGGTTTTAGTTTTCACTTAATTTTTATTTATACTATTTTGGGGGCAAGCAACGCAAAATAATTTATACATATTTGAAATGTGGTAATTGAGCCCTTGAATTTGATACCAAACACGGTATATTTATTTAAAGTTTATTTTTGAACGTGGTACTTTATGACCGCTATTATTGACCCGAGTCATATAATCTGAGGCTGAAACATACATAGCCAATCAAAATCATAACCCGCCTTTGGCTTTGCCGTAGTCGGGTAAAAAAGAATTCATCTCGGCTCTTGTATCTCTTGATGCGCACAGGATTCTATATAGAATCCCTCGCTACGTTCGGGATTCTACGGTAGAAACCTTCACTCCTCTCGAGATACAACTATCCTTTTTAGGGTTCCGTAGCCAACTGGCAAAAAACGGAACCCTTATAGATTCGTCATGTCTGTCCGTCTGTCTGTCTGTCCGTCCGTATGTCACAGCCACTTTTCTCCAAAACTATAAGGCCTATGCTGTTTAAACTTGGTAAGTAATAAGTAGATGTATTCTGTGAACCGCATTAAGAATTTCACACAAAAATAGAAAAAAAGCATTAAATTTTGGGGGTACCTTAGAAATGGGAATACTTAACTGAAACTCAATTTTATTTTTCATCAAACCCATACGTGTGGGGTATCTATAGATAGGTCTTTAAAAACGCTATTGAGGTTTCTAACATCTTTATTTTCTAAACTGGATAATTTTCCGCGAGAGACACTCCCAAAGTGGAAAAATGTGTCGTCCCCCCCCCCCCCCTCTAACTTCTAAAATAAGAGAACGATAAATCCAAAAAAAATATATGATGTACATTGCCATGCAAACTTCCACCGAAAATTGGTTTGAACGAGATCCAGTGTAAGTAGTTTTTTTTTTAATACGTCATAAACCGCAATTTTCGCCTTTGCTGCTACGGAACCCTTCATGGGCGAATCCGACTCGCACTTGGCCGGTTTATTCTTCACTTGTTGGGTAATCTACTATTGTCAAACTGATTTGATCACGAGGAAAAAAATCCCTGTTGGTTAAATATCTTGGATTGAATCCTCGTGATCAAACTACATGTTCTGTCTAACAGATTTGACCACGAGGAAAGTTCTTCTTCGTGGTAAAACTTTTTAAAGTTTAAGAAAAGTACAGTCATTTCGAAAATAAACTGATATTGCTCCAAGTTCGGTGTGCAAGAGGCAGATAGAGCGCCGTGTACCTCACATGCTTCCTCGCTGACTGTCTGAACGGAGTCACGTAAGGGCACTCGTTGCAGCTGTACCTCTGCGTGTGGTAGGCCTTTATATGTTTTCTCAAAGCATACATAGTTTTGACGTGAACCTTGCAAATTTCACATTCGAAAATACCAAGTTTCTGGAAATAAAAATTTCAAATTACTTTCTTAGAAAGTAAACGTTTTCACACACACACACACAAACACACGCGCACGCACGCAGGCATGCACACATGCACGCACCCACGCAAATACGCGTACGCACACACACGCACGCACCCACGCACACACATGCACACACACACACACGCACACATACACACACGCACACATACACACACACACGCACGCACTGAAAATACATTAAAATCACGGCTATCTGACACTTACATTAGTATGTCTAATCATATGATTTCTATAAGCGTCTTCATTAACAAACCCTTTGAAACACTCGTTACACTTATACACACAGTTCTTATAGTTAGAACTGTCTTGTCTCTTCAATATGTCAGCTACTTGCTCATCATAACTCAGATCTGTGATCGTGAACATTTCATCCAAACCATCATCCAACAAGAGCTGTTTCCTCCGTATAGTCTGCCGTTCATCAGCCTTCGATTCAGCCGGCTCTATTACTTTCTTCACATTTTGTATTCTTTTCTTGACCGTGACCTCACTTTCAGTTTTTAATTTCTTTGCTACACTTTGTAAAGTCACTGATAATTCATTTTTATCTGATGCTATGTCAAATTCTTTGTCTAAATCGACCTGAATGTCTTCGCTCAAGAACTCATATGCTTGTAACTCATTCTCTAGGAAATCATCAGCCTGTTCTACAATAATATCCTCGGTTTCAATGCTCATAATATGCTCTTGCTCAATAGCTATTGCAGAGGGAGCAAGTTCTTCTTGTATAACAGGTGCAGGAGGCTTTTCCTCCTCTGTGACATGAGTTTCAGAACGGTCTAATCTAAAGTTCTTCACTGATAATGTTCTGATGTCTTGGAGGGTAAGCTGAAAAGAAATACGAGTGGTCATTTTTTTTCAAGCTAAACATATTACCACTCCTTTGCGTCGCGCAGTCGGGTAAAAAAGGAGGTGCTACTGAGCGACACCCAAAAATATGTCAAGTAAAGTATCAAAGCAGTGCACTCACTCGCTCCTGCTTGCTCGCGAGCTCCCTCATGAGCGAGTTAGCTCGCAGCGCTCTGCTCCTGAACCGATCGCAAGACAACACTCTCTGAGCACACTCCGCGCACAGCTTCTGGGGGAGACGGTCTTCTGCTTGCAACTAGGACAAGACAAGTAGGACAATAAAAAAGTCGGCCAAGTGCGAGTCGGACTCACGCACCGAGGGTTCCATAAATTAAGCTACATAAACCGCAACATTATTTTGATTGCGTTGACATAGAAGTTTGACTTTTGCACAGTTTCAAGAAGTTATAGACTTGAGTATGTGGTATGAATTTCAAATTGATATATTCATGCGTTCTTCAGAAAAATGTGTTGACAGACACATACTGTTGTGCATACAACGAAGTGATTCTATAAGGGTTCCGTGATTATTATTACATCGAACAACACGCACACATTGACAGTTTAATAAACAATCTGGGGGCACGGCAGTGCCCCCGCCAAGTCGAGCAAAAAAGAGCGGCACGGCCGTAACACTATTTTCTCGAAGCACTTCAGGCCATTTTCGACCCCCTAGAACTTCGTTGTGGATAAACCTAGAAGCCTGAATCTTCGGTTACCAAGTAGGCACTGTAAAAATAAATTCATTTTTAACAAAAAAGTTTAACCGACTTCAAGAAACGAAAAAGAGGCACTGAAAAGCGAAAAATAACTTAATTTACAGACTTACTGATTTATTAGAAGTCGGTGCCTAGCCCAAGGGAGGCCATATTTCAATTGATTGCATCATAGTAATGTAGTTAAGACACAACAAACAAAGTTGGCTAGCACCGACTTCTAATAAATCAGTAAGTCTGTAAATTAAGTTATTTTTCGCTTTTCAGTGCCTCTTTTTCGTTTCTTGAAGTCGGTTAAACTTTTTTGTTAAAAATGAATTTATTTTTCTCTTTTTAGTGAGTTTGTACAGTCTCACGACTGTACATCGCATGTATAGTGACCTGACTGTACATGCGCTGCTGACGCTACACTACAGATCGAACCGGCCACGCTAAATAAAAAAAATATTAAAGCATTATTCAAAAATAATTTTTAAAATCAATGCATATACACCGGAAATATAGCTGAATATTCTGAACACTTCTGCGTACCCCTTCAAAGGACTCAGGCGTGATGTTATGATGTGTAATGGCAGAAACATTGCACTAATATGCCATTGCAGCAATCGCGGCTGATTTCCTGGTACTTTTTGAAGAGTTCCTTGGTCTAATCTCGGAAACCCATCATCAGATCTTTACGAAATTTAAATGGGACCACTTCGGAATAATCTACTTACGAACAGAAAAAGAATTTTCAAAATCCGTCTAGAAATTGGCTTCACAATCGCGTAACAAACATAAAAAAAAAAAATAAAAAAAAAAATTGCGTACGAATTGAGAACCTCCTTTTTTGAAGTCGGTTAAAAACACTTTATATTTCAAATTTCATTCAATTTGCACCAGTAGTTTAAGAATTATAACTAGTCAAAGTTTGCAAATTTTGCAAATTTTGTCACTCACTGACTGACCGATCATCAAAACTCTAAGGCACTTCTAGCAGACGTAGAAGCCTCAAATTTAGAAGATAAGTAGTGTTGAGTGTACAACTCAAGGGAAAATTAAAATATACTTCAATTTCAGCAATTTCACCAACTGCATAAATAACTTTGTAATCTCATATAAATATATGGGATTACAAAGTTACATTTGCAGTGAACGTTTCAGTGTACATGAATCCATCCATACTAATATCAGTCTAACGAAGTATTATAATGAATGCGAAAGTAACTATATGAGCATCTGTTATTTATTAGTATTACGCTTTCACGCCTAAACTACTAACTGAATAAACTTGATGATGACGAAAAGTGAAGAAGTGGGAGTGGGAGTGGGAGTGGAAGTGGGAGTGAGAGTGCAAGTGCGAGTGCGCGTGGGACTGGGACTGGGACTGGAACTAGGACTGGGATTGGGACTGGGACTGGGACCGGGACCGGGACCGGGACCGGGACCGGGAACGGGACCGGGACTGGGAATGGAATTGACTGGGACTTGGACTGGGACTGGGACCGGGACCGGGACCGGGACCGGGAACGGGACCGGGACTGGGAATGGAATTGACTGGGACTTGGACTGGCACTGGGACTGTCCGACACAGAGAAACCGGAAAGGTAATCTACAAAAAGAACTGAAATCCCATCAAAAACAATACTTGTAAAAAAATGCCAAGCCTCGCCGCCCTCGGTCCTTCTACCGCAAAAAGTTGTGAGATCCATGTAATACCAAGTCGGTTAATTTATTCAGTCCCTACTCGGAGACCTTCTGTCCTAAGTTATTACGTAATAAGCTTTTATGGCGCCTCGGCGGTAATCATCAACTTTGCTCACTTGTACCAAATGTACTATTATTACATTCATAAAATAAATAATGAAAAAATGTAATGGAATGACATTATTTAATTTCTTATCGAACTGCGATGCATTTAGTAGTATCTATTATATACATTATGTAGTCGAAGGTATAGCGTATACTCACCGATATCCCAGTTACATTTTCATAGGCCTGTTTCAACTTCTTATTGCTGATGGGATACAAACTTCAAATTCGTTGCTAGGCAAATTCGGCAAGCCTAAACCAGAAAAACATATTGATAAAAGAACAGCCAAGTGCGAGTCGGACTCGCGCACGAAGGGTTCCGTACCATTAAGGGGCTGTCCGTTATTCACGTGAGGCTCAAGGGAGGCGGGAGGAGGGGGGTTTCTGAAAAAATCACGAAATATCACCAGGGCTCCCCCCTAGGGGTGTAGTGAGATATCATGAGTCCTCTTTCCATTCTCCTTGCAGAGCAAGCCGGCAGGAATCGGACCCCTCGACTGTTTTCTGTTTTTAATTTTTATTATTATGTAGATTATTGTTCTATCACGGTTCACGAGGTTCTTGGTGATAGACAGACAGACAATTTTCACCCTTTGAGTATGGAACCCTGATAAGGAATGTTATGATGTGCCTCCCTACCTCCGCCGCATAGTCGGGGCGTACCTGACGGAGAGAGCTGTCATCTACCCAGGTGCGACCGGTGTCGGTCGGCGAGAGATGTCGTGCGGTGTTCCGCAGGGATCGGTCCTGGGGCCGCTCCTGTGGAACATCGGATACGACTGGGTGCTTCGCGGTGAGCTCGTGGATGGTGCCGCCGTGGCGTGTTATGCGGACGACACGCTAGTAATGGCGAGCGGGGCTACACATCGCGAAGCAACCCTGAAGGCCACGACCGCGGTTGCCCAAGTCGTGGAACGGATCCGGCGGTTGGGTCTCGAGGTGTCTCCGCAGAAAACCAAGGCCATGTTCTTTCATGGACCTCGGCGCGGACCACCAGCGGGATCCAGCATCACAGTGGGAGGCACTCTCATCGGCATCAAGCCCCAGATGAAATATCTGGGGCTCGTGCTCGACGGTCGATGGGACTTCGGGGAGCATTTCCGAAGCCTGGTCCCCAAATTGGTGCTCACAGCTAACGCTTTGACGCGTCTGCTGCCCAATTTGAGGGGCCCGGAGGACTCCTGCAGGAGACTCTACGCGGGTATCGTGCGGTCCATGGCACTATATGGGTGCCCCGTATGGGCGGACAACCTGAGAGCCAAGTACGTGGACCTGCTGCGTAAACCGCAGCGGAAAATGGCCATCAGGACCATCAGGGGGTACCGCACGATATCCTTTGAAGCGGCGAGTCTCCTCGCCGGATCGCTACCGTGGATCCTGGAAGCGAGATCCCTTTCGGCGCTATACCGCTTCCGAAAGGCGGCGCGGGAGCGGGGACACGATCCTGAGCCTGAAGAAATTCGGGCCGTGAGATCCCGGCTCCACAGGGACATGGTGGCGGAGTGGGAGCTACAACTTGGGCAACCACGCGCAGGGCACGCCGTAGTAGCGGCGGTAAGACCCATCATGGGGGAGTGGCTAGAGAGGCCACACGGCGGCCTCTCGTTCTGGCTGACGCAGATCATCACCAATCATGGGTGTTTTGGGCGGTATCTGCATCGGACCGCGAAGAAAGAGCCAACGTCCGAGTGCCATCACTGCGACGCGAGCGAGGACTCGGCGCTGCACACGCTCACCGAGTGTCCGGCGTGGGAGACGCCGAGACGGGAGCTGGTGGCGACCCTAGGAGTGAGAGTACTCACGCTCGCCACTTTGCTCGCAGCGATGGTTCGCTGCGCGGATTCGTGGGCCGCCGGCGACTCCTTCTGCGAGCAAGTAATGCTCGTGAAGGAGGCGGCGGAGCGGGAGCGTGAGGAGCGAAGGAGAATCGCAAACCGCGCGGCCCGCGACGAGCGGCGGCAACTCGGGCGTCGGAGGTCGCAGAATGACCTCCGTCCCCCATGAGCGCGGGCCTGGGGGTGACGGGTGGAGCCGCCTGTCACCCTGGCAGAAGCAGGCCGCGGCGGCGGCACGCATTGCGTGCCTCCCCATACCCGGGGGCGGGTTGGGGACTCTGTGGTCCCCTCACCGGAAGAGGGCCAGATCGAGAGATATGGTCCTGGGTCGGCCGGGGTGCGAGGGATATGGCTGCGACAATCTCACCTCCGGCGGCTGACGGCCCACAGACGGCGTGCGTTTTAGTCGGTTCGAGTCCGACATAACCTCCTCCTCCGGCTACGGTGGGGGAGGTATCCGTGGGGATTTTGCGCACGATAAAAAAAAAAAAAAGGTATACCTAGTACTTACCAGTGATGTAGCCGGCTCGCCGTTGTCACCCAGATTTGCTGTACCCTGCAACAATCACGAACCATTTAAGGATACAACAACATAGGGCTCCGAAAAGCCCAGGATTTCTCATTAATCTGTTATATTCGGCAGCGGCGACTCTGGCGGTCCGCTCATGGTGGACCGATGAGCGGGCCTGTGGGTGACAGGCCGCCTGTCGCCCTCACAGAAGCAGGCCGGGACGATGGCGTGATGCCCTCCCCCTCTCTCTTTTTCTGGGGAAATGGGGACGGTGAATTTCTTTCCGGAGTCTTACCAGGCCGGGCCCGCGTTTCGAACCGACGGCGACGATGGTCCATTTGCTTAACTGGTCTTTAATAAACATTTTTTTGTTTGTTAATTTTGACGTTTTGTAAGTTCCGTTTTAATGGTCTATACAGAATAAATGATTTTTGACTTTTTTTTGCCAGTTTGCGTAGTCCACAACCTGGGTCAGCCAGGTTGCGCGAGTGATATGCCAGAGGCAACCGATGGCCACGTCACGAGTCACTCGTACACTCATGTACGTACACTTGTGATTCAATCTTAGAAACCCTTGCTTGCTCGGGACTCAAAATCAGCACTCGCAGCAAAAAGCAAAAATCAATTTTGCTCACTTGTTGCACAAATAACTATAAACTTATCATTGAAAGTTTTATAGGCTAAATACACGTAAAAAAGTCAGACTAGGGGAGGGTTTCCCCTTCCCCTTCTGAGGGGATTTCCACACGTAAACAAAAGCCTGACTAGTATGCGAGCTACTAAGCTACCAACATTATCCAGCTTCTCTCACCTGTGTAGCAGCACTCCTAGCTCTCGGCACCCAGTCCTCCACACCCAGGGCGACCACCCACCCGGTGCGAACTTTGGGCGCTGTTGGATACCTGGAACAGAGAATAAATATTTGATTAGCGTTCTTTTTTTCCTGATGGAAAGTGGTTACCGTGGCCTATGGAGGTATGCAATACCAGGGGCGTCATATTTGCGCTGCCATCCCCATAAGAACCTAGTAATGCCCATCTTGAAGATCCCCATACTGTTGTCGCTTTCACCATGGCAGGGAGTTCATTCCACAGTTTAAGCGTGCAGAGGGTGCATTTAAGATAATCTTTTATTTTGATTTTGCACTGCAATGCTTCGATAATAATATTGCCTAATGTCAATATGTAAGTATTATGTATGTTTTGTGTAGGTTGTGAGGGTCAGACAGCAGTTGCTTCACAGAAAATATGGAAGTCCAGCTGAATCCACAGTTAGACCGGTAAAGCAGAACTCAGACTCAGTGTGGTACGTCTGTCTATAATGATCATCCTCATTTCCAAGACATTACTTGACTTCAGCTTACCATCACTGAAGGTGAAGTCAAATAAACATGTTCAATATATTTAAAAAAAGACTCAGATTGGAACTGTATTTTGTATAATACTTACGTGCGATATGTAATGCCATCAATAGTGGTGGTTGTCTCCATGACTTCGGTGGCATTTGGAATGTTGAACCACATTCTTATGGAATTCCTTCAAAGAAAAGTCTAATTATTTACAAAATAAACACAATAGTCTGCATCCAAGTTGCCTAGGTAATATAAAAAAAAATTAAAATAATTCAGTAGCGAAGCCAAGTGGATTGTGCCCGAATTGGGCTGAGAGCCTGAGGCTTTTGTATGTATCACAAAGAGGGTGAGCGAATTGTTTAGTTATAATAAGATACTACTTAGTATTACTTCAGGCGGCTTCACACGCTAGTTCTGTGAGTTATTGATATGATCCGTCTATGTTATTCTTTTAGTCTGAGCCTGCGTCATTGTGTTTGGAAAAACGACTATAGGGTGAGTTTCCGTAAGTAACCGTACGTTTTCGGGGTTACGTATCAGAAATACTCCAAACTACCTTAGCGAATAGTGTCAGTGAGTTGGTCGTTGCAGTTGGAGTATCAGAGAAAAGGGACGCAGGAAGAGAAGGTTGGGGTTTGGAGAGAAAGGTTATCAGGAGGGTTAAGGGGCTTTGTACTACTTCCAATGGCTATAATCATATAAATATACATATAAAAGGACAACACAATACCTTACACCACATGAAAAAGCTAAATAAACACAAAATAAACACTTTGTTATTACAAGTTATTATTGTATTTTTTTTTAATTATTAGATATAGGCTCTAAGGATATAGGTATGTGCTGAGTTGCTGAGTGCTTTCACTCATTCACAGTTCAGTTCAGTGAACTAATTAGAGCAAAGTCTTTTAGCTCACAAAAAAAATCAAAATATTTGTAATCCATGAAACACATTTATTCTTTCTCTCTATAGTTATATATGCTCTATAGGTAGTTATTCTTTCAAAGAATAACTATAGAGATAAGATAAGATAAGATAAATACGCTTTATTGCACACCAAACATAGGATACATACAGTGTTAATGTGTTATAGAGTTGTACAATGGGCGGTCTTATCTCTTCCAGATCTCTTCCAGACAACCAGACTTAAAAGAAAGCTTAGAGTGATGGACAGCATGGCCCACTGACTGAACTCTACTGTCTGTGGTATAGATAATAAGATATCTATGGCGTGGCCGAATGAGATAGATTTTCCATTAAGCAGTATTGCTATAAAATACGATTTTCCTCAAGACTCGGGCGGTTTCAATACTTACTGATCCGGTTCCAAAATAGAACTGTGGATTATAGGACATGCTTTTTTTGTATCGTGCGAAAAATTCCCGCGGATTCCTCCCCCGCTAGAGCCGGAGGAGGTTATGTCGGACTCGAACCGACTAAAACGTACGCCGTCTGTGGGCCGTCGGTTGCCGGAGGTGAGATTGTCGTAGCCATATCCCTCGCACCCCGGCCGACCCAGGGCCATATCTCTCGACCTGGCCCTCATCCGATATGGGGACTAAAGAGTCCCCAACTCGCCCCCGGGTTTGGGGAGGCACGCAATGCGTGCCGCTTCTGCTAGGATGACAGGCTCTTGTGTGACTCTTTACCTGGCTGAAAGAAAATTCATGAAATAAATAAAAAAACGTATGTAATCATTATATTATAACCATTTATTATATTATGTACTAGCTGTTGCCCGCGGCTCCGCCCGCGTGGATGTCGTTTATCGCGTGGTGTTGTAAATAGTGCTGAAAGTTGAGTGTTGAACGCTGATTAGACATTGTACTCGCCATATACTCGGTATATTCGTCCCAATGGAGCAGTCGGACTGGGGAAGTATCTCCGGCCTACAGAAGGCCTACATAAGGCCGCGGCTTAATAACCTCGTGTTGTGTTTCCGACGGTGAGTAGGGTAGCCAAAGCTCACTGGAGAGTAGCTTGTGCTTTGTGCTGTCAGTGGGAAAACCAAAGGCTTTGTCAGACAGATTCTCTAAGTTCTTACAGGGTAGGCAGCACGAGTGTGACTCCCCTGGTGTTGCACTCACCCATAGGCCACGGTAACCACTCACCATCAGGTGGGCCGTGTGCTTGTCTACCACCTAAGTGGTATAAAAAAAACCTTCTATCTGCATTATTTACTCGACTCTCTACTCCCCGTACCTTTGCCCGTCCCCCACCCTCTCCCCTACTCCTTCCCCTTCCCCGTTGTATCTCTTGTCTACTCCACTATATCCCTCACCAAGCTCTAATCCAGGAATGGCGAACCAATAGCACGCGTGCCAAAGGTGGCACGTGGCACAATTTTTTGGGCACGCCAGCAGTGCCACCACAAAGTAGGTATTTAGATGCGCCCGTGCTATACGATAGCCACAAAAAAGGTTCACCATCCCTGCTCTTAGTTCTTACAGGGTAGGCAGCACAAGTGTGACTCCCTTGGTGTTGCACTCACCCATAGGCCACGGTAACCACTTACCATCAGGAGGGCCGCGTGCTTGTTTGCGACCTCATTACTACAGTACGACCCACGACTATAGTATGGGGTAGATACTTCAAGAAGGGCGAGTGTGACGCCCCTGGTGTTGCATACGTTCATAGGACACAGTAACCACTTTCCATCAGGTGGGCCGTGTGCTTGCCTGCCACCTAAGTGGTATAAAAAAACCCTCTACCTGCGTATCTACTCGACTCTCTACTCCCCATACCTTTGCCCTTCCCCCACCCTCTCCCCTACTCCTTCGCTTCCCCGTTGTATCTCTTGTCTACTCCTACTCCACTATATCCTTCACCACGCTCTAAGTAATCTGTCTTCTTCTTCTTCCTCTTAGCGTTAATTCCCAGTCGCATCCGAAGCTTTTTCAGCTCGGAGTCTGGGGTCCGCTTTAACAGTCTTAACTACGAATTTGGCTAGACCTCGAAATTTTCCGTGAAGCGATTGTCATCTGACCTCCACAACCCAATGTTAACATTAGGCGATATCGAAGCTTTGTAGTTAGACCGTTGTTTTTTTTTTTGGATTTTTGAGGGCTCCAACTACCCGTAACGACTGCTATAGATGTTCTTATGGCAACCGGGACCGACGGCTTAACGTGCTCTCCGAGGCACGACCAGACCAATGCAAATACCCATATTTCATGAACACAAATATTTGCACTGAGCGGGGATCGAACCCGCGCCTCCTGCGTAGCGGCCGCGTTCACTACCGCTACGCCACGGAGGCTGTCTAAGTAATCTGTTTTTATGTGGAAAACGATTTTGTAACTGATCTTAAGACAGTACCGACATCTATTTCATACCTGACAAATTAGAAATTGAAGAAAAAAACTAAATAAAAAAATGCTTATATACGTCCAGTTGGAACGAAACCATAGTAAGTGCAAAACCGCGTTAACGCCATCTAGTTACGTATATGGAAATAAATTCATTGACAAAAAAATAATAATTTCATGATTAAAATCGCATTTGTTTACACAATTATAAATGTGAATTAAAGTCTATTTATTTACATACTTGCTCGGATGTAATAAGATATAAAATTTCATCCATAAAAATAAAAAAGCGCCATCTATATTGCCGCTCATATTCCGTATAATATCAATATTGTTCACAACTCCGGTTCTACTCAACCGATTGCGATCAAACAAACGTAAGATTTTAAGTCTGAGTAAGCCCTTTCTAACAAAAAAAACCGCATCAAAATCCGTCCAGTAGTTTTTGCGTCCATCGCGGACAAACAGACAAACAGACAGGAAATGAAAAAAAAAAAAAAATATTTTCGTGTTCAGTATCGTTAATATAACATAACCCAAGTATTTTTTTTTAAATATCTCCAATGTACAGACACGACCACTTTACAATTTTATAATTTTTTTATTAAGGTGCGAATCTCTTAAGTCCTAATTTTAACATTGTTCGCCACTAGACTAGATGTCAACAAAATAACCCAAGGTTTGGCATAACTTATAACCGTTTGAGCTAATTTGGGCTTCTAGATGTCCTTATGGATATAATTAAACACACGTAGTTTTATTATGTGTTTATTAAAGAGGTTTTGAGTTGTAGAAGGGTCAAAAGTGGCACCAAGTGGTTCATGTAATATTACACTCGGCGCTGGCTAGACAGTTCCTTTGCTTGAATTTGGCTTGACGCGCTACGGCGCGCGGCGTGTCTAGATTTGTTACTTTATTTTAATGGGCTGGCATTGTTACTAGTCTTGAGGATTTCCACTCTCCTGATGGACATCCCAAGTTACAAAGTAAGGCAAAAGGAAAGGTAGCCCACTGGCACGCTAGACGGACGAGATCGTTGGCGTAGCTGGGCTTAACTGGGTATGGAGTATGGAGGGCCCAAGACCGAGACGATTGGCAGTCACTGGAAGAGGCCTATACCTCATGAGAGGGTACAGGTGTGGACTATGTAAACTTAGATAAAGAAACCTCCTAATAGTCCGTCATTTGGTATTTTTACCTGGAAAGTTTTCCGGGAGTTTTGAAAATTGGCAATTTTATAGATTTTGATATGCTCTTTCCAAAGGACATCATTCAGATTGGGCTAATTTTTATTTTGCCGGCCAAAGAAAAAAAATACAATATTCGGTTAGAGCTTGTTCTTACTAACATTTTTTATTAGTGCGTCGAAGTTGAGGGACCACTTCCAATGGTTTTATTAGAGTTTAAAAATCTTAAAAATATACACTTTTTATGATACGAACTATTCAAAATAAATGAAAAATATTGTTATACATTGGAAGAATAGTTAATAAAAGCAATAAAAAATAAACCCCATACTGCATATTGTTGTTTTTCGTTCATTTATTTACGGCTAAAATTAAAAGTGTCGATTAAAGAAAATAAAATCCGCTAGAATTTTTCCTTATTAGCATTTTTTATTATGGCGTCAAAGCTGAGGGACCACTTCCCTCAGTTTTATTTATATTCGAAAATCTTGAAAACATACATTTTTTATGATACGAACTATTGAAAATGAATTAAAAATATTGTTCTATATTGGAAGAGTAGTTCATATAAGTAATAAAAAATAAACCGCATATTACATATCGTTGTTTTTCATCCATTTATCTAGGTTAAAAATTGAAAGCGACAGTCAAAGAAAACAAATGTGATATTCCGCTAGAGCTTGTACGCGTTTGCATTTTTATTATGGTGTCAAAGCTGAAGGACAACTTCCCTTGGTTTTTTTTTTTGAGTTCAAAAATCTTGGATATAATACATTTTTTTAAACGTATTATTGAAAATGAATGAGAAATATTGATTTATATTGGTTAAAGGTGCATTTCCAATTATTGAACTTAGTAAATGTGTTGATCATATTCCACAGTTACAAGGCACTAATGGCAATGCCATAAGGTAGATTCGTGGACGATAGCAATCACGTCATGTCCAGGTTCGTCAACATTATATATACATTATCATAGATAAAACAAACAGGGTTGAGTGCAATGAAACAGTGTTATTGCTCGTGTATTTTATTTTTAATTGCTTATTTTTATTGCTTTATTGCTTTTATCAACTATTCTTCCAATATAATACAACATAATTTATTATTCCTTTTCAATTATTTATTTTATTTAAAATATACGTTTCCGAGATTTTTGAACTCAAATAAAACCGAGAGCAGTATTCCCTCAGCTATGATGCTATAGTAAAAATGTCAATGAAGACAAGCTCTAACGGAATATCATATTATTTTTCTTTGGCTTCACTTTCAATTTTTGGACCTAACTAACGAAAAACAGCGATATGCAGTATGGGATTTATTTTTTATTGCGTTAAACAACTATTCTTCGAATATAGAACAATATTTTTCATTCATTTTCAATATATAATATCATAAAAATTATATGTTTCTAAGATTTTTGAACACCAATAAAACTGAGGGCAGTGGTCTCTCAGCTTTGACATAGTAATAAAAAGTGCTAATAAGGACAAGCTCTAGCGGAATATCATATTTGTTTTCTCTGACCGGCACTTTCAACTTTGGATCTCAATAAATGGACGAAAAACAACAATATAAAGTACAGGGTTTATTTTTATTGCTTTTATTAACTATTCTTCCAATGTATAGCAATATTTTTCATTTATTTTCAATAGTTCGTATCATAAAAAGTGTATATTTTAAGATTTTTAAACTCTAATAAAACCGTTGGAAGTGGTCTCTCCACTTTGACGCCATAATAAAAAATGTTAGTAAGAACGAGTTCTAACGGAATATCGTATTTTTTTCCTTTGGCCGGCACTTTCAAAACTAGCCCAGATTTGTATGGAGAGTGAATGTTGTCCTTTGAACTTTGCCACCTCGTATGTTTGCCGCTCGCGCCGCCATTTTGAAAAAATGGCGCCCAAAAGCAGTTTTTTGATAATTACTCCTTTCCGACGCATTTTACAGGAAAAACATATTTAACAAAATAAATTCTTTTTAACAAAAAAGTTTAACCGACTTCAAGACACGAAAAAGAGGCACTGAAAAGCGAAAAATAACTTAATTTACAGATTTACTGATTTATTAGAAGTCGGTACCTAGCCCAAAAGAGGCCATATTTCAATTGATTGCATCATAGTAGTTCAACAAACAAAGTTGGCTGGCACCGACTTCTAATAAATCAGTAAGTCTGTAAATTAAGTTATTTTTCGCTTTTCAGTGCCTCTTTTTCGTGTCTTGAAGTCGGTTAAACTTTTTTGTTAAAAAGAATTTATTTTTCTCTTTTTAGTGAGTTTGTACAGTCTCACGACTGTACATCGCATGTATAGTGACCTGACTGTACATGCGCTGCTGACGCTGCACTACAGATCGAACCGGCCACGCTAAAAAAAAATTATTAAAGCATTATTCAAAAAGAATTTTTAAAATCAATGCATATACACCGGAAATATAGCTGAATATTCTAAACACTTCTGCGTACCCGTTCAAAGGACTCAGGCGTGATGTTATGATGTGTAATGGCAGAAACATTGCAATAATATGCCATTGCAGCAATCGCGGCTGATTTCCTGGTACTTTTTGAAGAGTTCCTTGGTCTAATCTCGGAAACCCATCATCAGATCTTTACGAAATTTAAATGGGACCACTTCGGAATAATCTACTTACGAACAGAAAAAGAATTTTCAAAATCCGTCTAGAATTGGCTTCACAATCGCGTAACAAACATACAAAAAAATAAAAAAATAAAAAAAATAAAAAATTGGGTACGAATTGAGAACCTCCTTTTTTGAAGTCGGTTAATAAAAGTAGAGGAAATTTCCTACAATTTGTGATAATTTTCTTTTCCCTAAAATTAATAGTTTCGGTGTAGGAGCGCCGTAAAGTGTAATTCAATACACGTTTCGGCAGAAATACTCATTTCCACACCACCATGAGGTAGAGAAAACTTTGACCTTTCAGAATCTACATAGAAATTTGAATAGAAGGTACAGCGGGAACGGGATCTGAATACCACGCGGACGGAAAATATGGCGGTACTAAGTTCGCAGGGTCAGCTAGTATACTTATAAAAATAATCTACACGAGTCGGAAGTATAATAACTGATTTATTATGTGAGTGATACGCGTGTTGGTAAATATGCGTCAAAAGGAATATTTTCAACTACAATTTTTTTAGCCTCTGAAATATATAGGTTAACATATATTTATCCCTTTCACTTTCACACTAGTTGCGAGCTTCACGGATGACGCCATTGACGTCGCGGTTGGCGATAATAGCGATATTATTTTGGAGAAAAATTCAGTGTGGCGTACCATTTGAAAATTTTCCCTAAATAATTATTAAATTACATCTGAAATATCTATCACGATTAATTCTTTTTTTGGATAAAATCCATTTGGCTACGGAACCCTAAAAACTAAAGGCAATTTGAACTTAAATTAGAATAAAAAACGAATTATAACGGATTCTTTCATTGTTATTTCTATTTTAATGTAAATATTTTTACTAGACGTTGACCATGGCTTCGCTTGCATGAAAATAATAGAGATCTTGTATCTGTTCACGAGATCTTAACGTTGTAGTAGGGCGCTCTGTCCACCATCATGTCGTTGATGTCCAGGAGCTTGAAGTCGCAATGAGGCGGTCATTACCTCACGGGTCTATTTCGGTCTTCAAATCCTGAAACGGAGGTTATTTTAAGACTAATTGAGATTTGTTGTGTGTGTGTTTGTGATATTTGTATGTACAAAGATACAACATTATTATGTATATAGTTAGTTCATACGAGTATCGGTAGATGGCTCTAAGATGGATTTTTACCAGACAGACTTTTCAATTAGACGTGCACAATTTCGAGGTCCGTGGGGGTCATGTCCCCTATGACCCCCACGGACCGCGCATGGATTTAGGTCCAAGACACGTGTCCCGAGGTATACCTAGTGCTACATACCTGTGTGGTGTCCGCTCGTCTCTTCCCCCGGACGCGCTTGGGATAGGGCTTCTTGAGGTGTACGTAGGTGACGTGGATTTTCTTCTCGACGTCGGACTTGAAGCCCTTGCCGCATATTTCGCATTTGAACGGCCTCGTGAGGGAGTGGACCTGTGAGAAACAAAATGTATTGTTATAGGAAAGGAAAAGATACTGTGAGACACGCAAGGTTCCCTGTTCTCCACGTCAAGGCTGTCTATTTATGCTAAGTAATCTGGGGTACCCCACTTATGTGCCCCACCTCCTCTGCGTAATTTTAATCAGTTCGATTCCGACATAGCCGCGTCTACGCTAGCCCCGGTGTACCACCACCCATGGGAGATACCGGATATAGACGAATTGAATAAAGAAACGGTCAAGTGCGCACCGAGGGTCCGTAACTTAAGCTACATAAACCGCAATATGTTTTGATTGCGTTGACTTTGAAGCTCGATTTTTATTAAAAAAATAGTAATTTAATTTTAACAAAAAGTTTAACCGACTTTAAGAAACGAAAAAGAGGCACTGAAAAGCGAAAAATAACGTAATTTACAGACTTACTGATTTATTAGAAGTCGGTGCCTAGGCCTAGCCCGAGAGGCCATATTTCAATTGATTGCATCATTGTAGATCAGACACAACAAACAAAGTTAAATAGTAGATTGTTAACCGAGGGTTATATAGAGATAGGCACTATAGAATTTTGGGTGAAACAGACTTTAATATTATACTAGCTTTTATCCGCGGCTCCGCCCGCGTGGATGTCGGTTAGCGCGACCAAACATAGCCTATGTCCTTTCTCAAGGTCTAATCTACTCCTATACCAAATTTCATCAAAATCGGTTCAGTCGTTCAGTCGTTCAGATAGACAGACAGACAGAGTTACTTTCGGATTTATAATATTAGTATGGATATGGAATGATTTTTATCACATTATAGTACCTCGTTCCCTATTATAATAATATTCTACAATAATAATATTCTACAACATTCTACACAACGCTATCTAGACCCATGGTAAGCTTAATTAGCTTGTGTTATGGAATCTAGAATGCGGATATACATATTTAGATACTTTTTTTTTGTAAATACATACATATTATACATAGTAACACCCAGACCAATGCAAATATTTATATTCATGCATACAAATATTGGCACTGAGCGGGGATCGAACCCGCGCCTCCTGCGTAGCAGCCGCGTTCACTACCGCTACGCCACAGTATAGCGTGATGATATTAATTAGGAAAAGTATTACCAAACCGGCTGTTCACTATTGTCGGATTCAAGAGAACATCGTATAAGAACAACGTGAACTCTGTCGACACTCTTGCTGAGCCGAAGATTCTGCAGTAAGTAACCAGGCCTGACTTTTCTGACATGCAGTAACTCTTGCGTCTTCAAACGTTCTTCAGATTCCTATCATCGAAATAGTCTTTTCTTTTTAGCATTTTGCTACTTTTCTCGTTCCGATCTATTCACACAATTCGCAATTCTTAAGTTGGCTCCACACGATGGGCCAGCGCTGGCCCAGCGATATGGCCATACGAATTGGCGAACGAGTTGGCGAGCCAACTACACCATGGCGACACGCAGTTGTGATCTGAACGTTGACTGAGATGGACGTGGAAGCATTAGCTGCTGCGGCGATATATATGTACAGCACGTACCATCATTTTCTGAACGTGTGCCGATATAATTCTAAAAATTGTATGACCTCATTATGAGGCCACGTATTCGTCATTTTTGTTTTTTTTTAAGTAGCGGGCACGTCCATCACTCCTCCGCTTTCGAGCGCGCACTGTGGAATCGGCCACGTGTAGATGCGTACCGCCATCGCTGGCCCACTACCTTTGATGTGCGGCCGAAAAACCGACAACAAACCCAACTCAAGACCATCGCACGCACCATAAGCCAACCGACACCACTAAGCCCTCCACACGCTGGCCCATCATAGTGGACCATCGTGATGGCCCATTGTTTAGAGGGGCCATTAGGTGTGATTTATTTTATTTATCATTTATTTCAAGCAAATACACTCATAGAATATTATAATTATAGACATCAATATCAATATTTTCTTAAATTGTTAACTATTGGAAGGTGTAGATTGCAGCAATGGTTCATGTACAAGCAATCCACCCTATCAGCAATCATTTTCAGGAGGGAGTTGGAACTCGCCCTGACCCTGCGCACGAGTGAGGCAGCGCGCTTCCGCATCGTAGTGTAGAAGCAATCTACTCGCGCCTGAGCAAACATGCCTGACGCGCCGCAGCGCCAGGGCAGTCCCATCAACCTCCTGAATGCGTTATTGTATTGGACCCGAAGGGCCCCGTACGCCTTCTGAGTGTAGTCAGCCCACAGACTGCACGTGTAAAAAGACATACAGTAGGCTCTGAAAAGAGTAATTTTTACTTGTGGTGAGCAACGTGCAAATCTGTGAGCTATCATATTAGCTCGGACGGACAGAGCCCTCCGTTCCCGATCGATATCAGCATTGTCTCTGAGGTCGGCGGCGACCAGGTGACCCAGGTATTTGAATTGATACACTCGTTCGAGTGCAACACCTCCGAGCCGCACGGGTGGCACACTATCCTGATACTGGGCTCCGCCGGCCCCAAAAACAATGTACTGACTTTTCTTAATATTATACATAAGCCCGTGATCTGCTGCATATGCTTCACACGTGGCTAGGAGCGATCTCAACCCACAGACTGAGGCACTCAGCAGGACCATGTCGTCTGCGTAGCTAAGATTATTGACGCATATTCCGTCAATATGACACCCGACACGCTGGCTGCTGAGCGCCTCAATCAGTGCATTAATATAAATGTTAAAGAGCGCTGGTGAGGTCAGCCCCCCCTGTCTCACTCCGCATTCTAGTTTGTATGGCTCCGATAAAGCTCCTGCCCATCTCACACTATTGACCTGGTTCCCATACCAAAAGCGAAACGTACTTAGCAGTTCTATAGGGATACCTAAGGTCTCCAGCTTCTTCCAAAGGACTTCGTAGGAGACCAGGTCAAAAGCTTTCGACAGGTCTAGGAAACACGCAAAGACAGGTGTCTTCCGACATGTATAGTACCTGACAGTCTGCTTGAGACACAGGACAGCACTTTCTGTTGATAAGCCAGGTCTGAAACCAAATTGGTTGTCGTGTATGTTTATATATTTGTTCAACTGTATGTCAAGCAGCCCATCAAGCACTTTAGCAAACACCGTAGCCAACGATATTGGTCTGTAATTGTTTATATCGGACAGATCACCCGTCTTATTCTTTACAATAGGAACAACAAGTGTTTTTATCAGGTCAGGAGGAAGGTAAGAGTGACTGATGCACAGGTTAAACAGGAGAGCCAGAACTCTGGGTAAATGAGGTCCAGCATTTAACAGATGCTCGATACTGAGTCCGTCGTGTCCGGGTGACTTACCACGAGATGAACCTCTTATTAGTTTGTCTATTTCATTGGCAGTAAATCGGGTATCCACTCTATCACGACCAGTACCCGCATCCGATATTAAACGGGGTCCTCCTAGCTGAGATTTCACAAAAAAGTGACTCCTAAAACGATCAGCTATTTGCTTCGCATCACTCACACCATCCACACTCACAGGCAAGCCAGGCCGCGGATTTAGCTTATTAGTTTCTTTCCAAAAACCACGGAAGTCACGTTTAGAGTGAAGAGAGGCAACTATATCCATTTTAATTTTCTCTTGGTGATTTTGACACCATTTTAATTGAGACTTAAAGTACTTTCTACTCTCCCTCATTTCCTCGTACACACTCCCAGATATAGGTTTCCCGCACAACTGCCACATCTGAAATTTAAGCCTGGCTTCCCCGTGAGCATGTCTGACGTGCCGATTCCAACCCATGACCCGCCCACCTTTTCTATGAACGGTCCTATTGCTACTACAGACTGAAGCTTCGCTAAGAGCGTGTACAATACTTTTGTGTAAATTGTCAATTATATGTCTGTGTTGAATGTCATTACAATAAAAGTCACTACATAATCTAAATTCCAATGGAAAGTCAATTAATCGCAATCTATTATTACATTCATTAAAATACAAATCTATTTGTTCCCTGGAGCGGTTGCTCCAAACAATGTCATTATTATCTGAATAATTAATTACATTAACCATTTTATATGTCAATAAATTTAACTTACATTCCAATGTCAAAGGAAAGTGATCAGACCACTTTACGTCATTATTAACCGAGACATTTACAATTGAGTCAACGGCTGCGTGAGTGACCAGGCAGTGGTCAAGCCACCGTCTAGTCCCGTGGGCTTCACTTAGGTACGTGTAAGTGTCGCTATCGGGGCCTAAGATGTCCATGTCCACCACAGACCATCCAGCCTCCTCACAAAAACAAACTAGTTCTCGCATAAACGGCTTGCCTGGGTGAGCATTAAAATCACCCAGAACGTACACAGATTCAACAACACAGTCATCAACAACAGCACTCACCATACCGAGGCAGTCCATGAAGCGCGGTAGATTTTTTTGTTTCATCCGTGGGCATGTATATACTCATCACTATGATAGGGCGATCACCGGCATCAATTTTGATAGCACAAATCCGCGGGTCCGCACAAGGTATCATAGACACATTCCGGAATACAGCAGACCTCCATAACAGAGCAACGCCTCCGTACGGCCTGCCCTGTAACATACCCGCTGAAGTGTCGACGGCTGACGTCCCTATTGCGCTGAAAGTCTTGTCAATAGAATTTAAGTAGGGAATTTCATCCGGAAGCAGCCAGGTTTCCTGAAGTGCCACTATATCAGAATGGCGGCATAGTTCTCTTACGTGATCAACAGAGCGTTTCACATTTTTGCAATTAAATGTACTTAATTTGTAAATATTCATTGTATGTTTTTGTTTAACCACCTTTATTCGAGTATTTTTTGAAATTTACAAATCTCCGAAAAATTATACCCTGAGGCCACAGTTCTGTATCTAAGAACAAGGACAGCTTGCTTTCGTTCACAAAAAATTTATATGCTGTGTAGTGTTTCTGGTTCTTAGAATCTATTCTCTCCAGGGTAACCGTCTCATGCGTTTTCGTTTGTATATAATCGATAATATCAGACTCCACCGTATCTTTGTGCACGTTCGATATAAAAATTGGGACTTTCTTATCAGCGGCCTTAAAGGTCCCTGCTATATCACGAGATACTCCTGCCTTTCCTGAGTACCTATAATTTAATTTTCTTTTACGCACCACAGTTTGCCATTCACCGTTATTTTGTGAATCTTGTTGCGACTTTTCATCATTAGGCAGCGAAGACGAATTAATCAGCTGTTCACTCCGTAACGGTTCGGACGGCTGCGCGGGTGCAGGAGGTTGGGGAGGCGGGGTCCGCGGTGGTAAGTCGTCACGGTGATTGAGACGGGACGATATCGAGCGGTAATGCACAGCTGACTCACAATTACCCACATTTTGTATTTGTTTGGGTACATCATTATGGATTTCTTTTTCCTTTTCTTCCAAACTCCTGGCTCCCTGTGTTGTCGCAGAGGCGGTCTCGTCAACGTAGGATATTCCTATGGGGCCACTATCCGCACACCAGGCTCCCCTTTTGCGATTCACTTTTTTAAACGGACTTGGCGGTATCGAACAGTACATCATCCGCGTTTCAAGCTCATCTAGGTGACTCTTTGTGACGTAGGATGATCTAATCTCCTCCATCTCACCCTGCAGTCGAGCTATATCCTTTAAAAGCTTGGTACAGTCCAGATGATCGAATGTCAACGGAGGTAGTTTTTCCAACTTTTGAGCCACAAACACGGGGATGATATTCGGTTCACATGTTTTGAACACTTTTATTATGTCCTCTAAATCACGCACCTCCTTCTTTCCCCTGCCTTTCGAATTGGTTTTGCGTTCGTCGGCGGGCAACGATTCAAACAACAACAGTTTGGAATTCGCGATTTCTTCCTTTGAAAAAGCCGTTACACATAATCTCACTAAGGACACTTGATCCATTACCGAATTTTTGTTTTGTATATAGGCAAGCAATTCATTTATTACGATGTTACAACTATTACATTTCAAGACGTTAGACATCTTCGTAAGTTAATTTGCGCAACAAAAATGCACGCCCGTCACTGACCGATGCGCCGCGGTGACTGACTATTTTTGACATAACTTTTTTATTTACAAACCGATTTTAATTAAAAAAAAAACATTAAATGTTAAAGTGAAGCCAACAACCAATTAGTGAAAACCGCAACCAAATCGGTTCAGCCGATTCTGAGATTGGCGTGCACAAATGCACAGACAAACAGAAAAACAGGCAAAAATTCCAACAAACGTTGTTTTGGCTTCTATTACGTAAATAAAGTGCTCCTATAGTAGTTTTTCTCATTTCCATGCCATGTACAGACACCGATCGGTTACAATTTTATTATATTATGTATAGATATGGATCAGATGGATGGGTTGGAAATTTAAGTTAAAATGCTTTATTTTGCCAAATTAAATTTATAACTTTAGGTTTCAAGGATTTTTTTTCATTTAATTTACCATGTTTATATGAGAGATTTGATACTTATGATTGACACTATTTTTTCGGAGTTACTTTTACGGATTTTATTCGGTTCGATTACCGGGTGTGGCAAGCGACTTTTTAAAGATCTTTGTATGCAGTTTTTTTTCTTTTCAAAAATAAAGGAATATCTTCTTTGAGTAAAATGCGCCAACTTAAGGATTTCAGGTACTTTGCCTCCATGTGGCATTGCCGTGGGACGCCCTGTATACTAAAAGTATGCGATTGACACAACCGCTATACTCACCAACGTGTGCCGGCTGCGGTTGCTATCCGTAGTGAAGTGCTTCCCGCAAATCTTACACGGATAGGTTTTTCGTTGCCCCGAGTGAATTAGAAGATGATCGACTAAACGAAACCTCAAACGGAACGCTTTGCCGCAAATGTCGCACTTGTAGGGGGTTTCGCCGGTGTGTGTGTATCTGTGGTTTTGTAGGAGGGCCTGAATCTGAAATAGACCAGGCAATGCATTAAAAAAATGTCGTTTTCTCTGCGTACCCCAAAAGTGATGATACAGTGACAGCTACAATAGAATAACAACTATCCTACTAACATTACAAACGCGAAAGTTTGCAAGTATACAGTGAGGATGTTTGTTACTCTATCACGTAAAAACTACCGAATGGATTGTAATAAGACTTTACAATAAAATATAGCTTCTACATCAGAATACACATAGGCTATATATCAGCGATGAACTGAAGAATTCCACGCGAGCGGAGCCGCGGGCAACATCTGGTAAATAATAACAAAATCTATTCATACTGTTGATTGATGGCACTTGGTGGAACTTGTTGTTACACATACACAATACATATTGATAACACACTTGTACTTTTCCACGGTATTTATTCATACACGATGTATATTTGTCAATGTAAATCCCATCAAAAACTATACTTGTAAAAAAATGCCAAGCCTCGCCGACCTCGGTTCTTCTACCGCAAAAAGTCGTGAGATCCATGTAATACCAAGTCGGTTAATTTATTCAGCCCCTACTTCAGGGACTTTCTGGCCTAACTTATTACGTAATAAGCTTTTATGGTTTAAATGTAATAAATTAACTTGGCAATCGCAATCTTATTTAATGTAATTATTGTGATGTGCGATACATTGCGTTTTCATGCGATGGCCAAGTCAATTTATTATATTTAAAACATAAAAGCTTATTACGTAATAACTTAGGACAGAAAGGCCCTGAAGTAGGGACTGAATAAATTAACCGACTTGGTATTACATGGATCTCTCAACTTTTTGCGGTAGAAGAACCGAGGTCGGCGAGGCTTGGCATTTTTTTTACAAGTATTGTTTTTGATGGGATTTCAGTTCTTTCTGTAGATTACCTTTCCGGCTTCTCTGTGTCGGACAATCCCAGTCCCGGTCCCGGTCCTGGTCCAATCCCAGTCCCAATTGCGGTCCCAATCCCGGTCCCGTCCCGGTCCAATCCCAATCCCGGTCCCGATCCCGTTCCCAGTCGCGTTCCGGTCGCGGTCCAATCCCAATCCTGGTCCCGTTTGCGGTACCGATCCCGTTCCCAGTCCCGGTCCCAGTCCCAGTCCCAACCCCAGTGCCACTTCTTCACTTTAATCTACATAATATGTACCAAATTAAGTTCAGTAGTTTAGGCGTGAAAGCGTAACAGACGGGCAGACAGAGTTACTTTCGCATCAACTATAATACATATTTCGTTAGAATGGTATTAATATGGATGAATTCAGGTACACTGACTCATTCACTGCCAATGTAACTTTGTAATCCTTTATATTTATATGACATTACAAAGTTATTTATGCAGTTGAGACTGAAATTGTACAATATTTTAATTTTCTCGTGATTTGTACATTGAACACTACTTGTTTTCTAAATTTGAGGCTTCTATATCTGCTAGAAGTGCCTTAGACTTTTGATGATCGGTCATTCAGTGAGTGACAAAATTTGCAAAATTTGTAAACTTCGACTAGTTATAATTCTTAAACTACTGGTTCAAATTGAATGAAATTTTAAATATGAAGTGTTTTTACAGTGCCTACTTTGTAACCGAAGATTCAGGCTTCTAGGTTTATCCACAACGAACTTATAGGGGATCGAAAATGGCCTGAAGTGCTTCGAGAAAATAGTGTTACGGCCGTGCCGCTCTTTTTTGCTCGACTTGGTGGGGGCACTTCCGTGCCCCCAGACCTTTGAGAATGCCGTGAGGCGAAACCGGTTAGGCGAATAATAAATATCGTGGAAAAGTACAAGTCTGTTATCAATATGTGCAATAATAAAATCATTTTTCATCCCACCACCTCGGAAAGCGTATTTTTGCTCTTCGATATCTGAGTGTAATAGTACATTATGGTACAAGTGAGCAAAGTTGGTGATTACCGCCGAGGCGCCATTGAGACCCGAGCCGCCAGGCGAGGGACTTAAGAGAGCCGAGGACGGTAATCATCATGCTCACGCGTGCCATACGACGTTTTACAACACACTTGCGAATAAAATAATACTACAAATACTAAATAAACAATACTACAAATTAATTCGTTTTCCTGCGCGCGCATTTAAATATGGCGGTCGGCCATATTTAAAAAAAATGAGGTTAGAATTTAACTGTTTTTTACTCTTTTTTTTTCTGTACTTAGAGAAGAAAAAAAAGTTAAATTTGAGTGAAAATTTTGTTTATTATCTTGTATAATAAACAAAATTTTCAAATTTTCTCTGTAAATACTTACAGAGAGAAAAAAATACAATTTAGTGAACGTTTTGTTAACCGACTTCAAAAAAGGAGGAGGTTCTCAATTCGGATGTTTATATGTTTTTTTTTTATGTTTGTTCGCTCATAGCTCCGCCATGCGTAGACGGATTTGCAAAATTCTTTTTTTGTTCGAAAGTAGATTATTTATTAAACAAGTACTACAAGTTGAAATTATTTTTTTGTTCTAGTATTTTCAGTATTATTTTATTCGCAAGTGTGTTGTAAAACGTCGTATGCCACTCGCGTGTATGGTGATTACCATCCTCGGGTCTCAATGTCGCCTCAGCGGTAATCACCAACTTTACACGCTTGTACCATAATGTACTATTATTTCGGAACACAAACAAATTCATACATGATGTTAGTACCAATATACCTTTTTTATCGTGCGAAAAATCCCCACGGATACCTCTCCCGCCGGAGCCGGAGGAGGAGGTTATGTCGGACTCGAACCGACTAAAACGCACGCCGACTGTGGGCCGTCAGTTGCCGCAGGTGAGACTGTCGTAGCCATATCCCTCGCACACCGGCCGACCCACGGCCATATCTCTCGATCTGGCCCTCATCCGATGTGGGGACCACAGAGTCCCCAACTCGCCCCCGGGTGTGGGGAGGCACGCAATGCGCGCCGCTGCTTGTGCTAGGGTGACAGGCGGCTCCACCCGTCACCCCCAGCCCCGCGCTCATGGGGGACGGAGGTCATTGTGCGACCTTGTGGAGTTGCCACCGCTCCTCGCGGGCCGCAAAAGGTCTGCGATTCTCCTTCGCTCCCGCTCCGCCGCCTCCTTCACGTGTGTGTGTGTGTGTGTGTGTGTGTGTGTGTGTGTGTGTGTGTGTGTGTGTGTGTGTGTATGTGTGTGTGTGTGTGTGTGTGCGTGTGTGTGCGTGCAATCTATGTCAATTCACAACTTACTTTGTACATTTTACCGCAGACTTCGCACATGTAACCTGCGTTCGCCGAGTTCTTGGTTTGGTGCTGGTCCGGGTGCATCCGCCGGAAGTGCCGGTGGTACGCTCTAGAGCTTGGCAGCTGCAGGCCACACTGTTGGCAACGAGAATACTGTCATGGAGAAGCAGTGACACATACAAGCATGGGAGCCCCTTGTTTCGCAGACAGAAATTTCATAGAATTTCGTTTCACAGAAAACGTTTCACATAATAATTATTTGGTACTTATATTTTTATTCCGAATATTATTGTTTCAAAGACAATTTACCAGAATGAAACATACTTCACAGAAAAACAATTTAATGAATTTTTATTTACATTTTTTTGTTTAATAAACTTATCAAACAGTAGAATTATTTTTTAAGGAATATTAAACCACCACCATAATCGAAAATAATTTGGTCTAACGTTTTAATAAATTAGAACACGTCATTATAGTTTACACCCCGACTCAGAGTACCCCGACTTGGATAGGTTAGGTTAGAAGGCTAAGGCAGGAGCGAAGCGGAGCGGAGCTCCCGCCTTAGGCCTTCGTGGTTATTTTTTAAAAAACCACCCAGAAATAGGAGCCCCGCGGAGCGGGGCTCCGTCGAATTATCTTAGCGCAAATAAGTTTTATATCTTCTGGGTGGTATGTCAAACGATTTTAAATTTAATGTATGTTATGATAATAAAGAATATCTGATTTGTTATTCTATAATATGACTATTCTAACATTAAACTTTATGTGAAACAAAAATCAATGATTTAAAAATCTTTAAAGTAAGTATTCTGTGTATTGATTATTCTATGAAATGAAAATATGAGAAAAAAATTATGTGAAACGAAATTCTATAAAACAATTAGCTATAAAACAACGCACACCCATACAAGCATACATATAACCACACCTTTATCCCCGAAGGGTTTGCCACCATTCACTAACGTAATAGGGTGTGAGCCTATTGCCATATTCCGGCACAATTGTTGACTCAAGCCATGCATCTGAGGCTGAGTTTGGGCTGTATATATCTGCTTCTTCTTCTTCATTCTAGCGTTAATTCCGGGTCTCATCCGAAGCTTTCACCTAGGAGTCTGGGGTCCGCTTTACCAGTCTTAACTGCGGATTTGGCTAGACCTCGATATTCGAAGCATTGCAGCTAGAGTCTAGACCATTGTTGTTGGACTTTTAAGAGCTCCAACTACCCGTAACAACTGCCAATGATGTTCGTATGGCAACCAAGACCGACGGCTTAACGTGCTCTCCGAGGCACGACCAGACCAGTGCAAATACACAAATTCATGCATATCAATATTTGCACTGAGCAAGTATTGAACCCGCGCCTCCTGCGTAGCGGCCGCGTTCACTACCGCTACACCGCAGAGGCTGTCTGGGCTGTATGTTGTATCTGGGGGCACGGTAGTGCCCCCGCCAAGTCGAGCAAAAAAGAGCGGCACGGCCGTAACACTATTTTCTCGAAGCACTTCAGGCCATTTTCGACCCCCTAGAACTTCGTTGTGGATAAACCTAGAAGCCTGAATCTCCCTCTTATCTCAAAGAACGATTCCAGTTCCTTCATGACACACATGCGAGATGCCTGAGGTCATCCGAGAATATGAGGCTGAGAATGCCAGTGCATTCCACTGCATTTGTCGACAAGTCGTTTACTGTCAAGGCTGTGCGATTATGGAATGCACTGCCATTGAACATCAGACGGGCAAAAACGCTCAGCATCTTTAAAAAAATGGTAAAAGACCACTACTTGTCATTATGAGAACTAGCAATTATATACGCAATCTTTATTTTCCTTTTGTATAAGTTTGTTCCTAATGATTATTTCATTTACTTGTATCCATCCCGTATCTATTTATGTGTTATATAATTATGTTATTTTTCTATTTATGTGTGTCCTATATTCATTTGATTTACGTTAGTTGTGCTTTGTTTCCTCTCTTTCTTTTCTATCAATACATCTTATATCTAATTTATATGATAACTACACCATTATCTTTTGTGTTGTCTCATCACTTTCCATCCCAAGGTTGCCTGGAAGAGATCGCTTCCAGCGATAAGGCCGCCCATTGTACATTAAACTGTATACATGATACCTACTTGTCTCTATTGTAAATTTATTGGTGTACAATAAAGTATTATCTATCTATCTATCTATCTATTTCAAATTTCATTCAATTTGAACCAGTAGTTTAAGAATTATAACTAGTCAAAGTTTGCAAATTCTGCAAATTTTGTCACTCACTGACTGACCGATCATCAAAACTCTAAGGCACTTCTAGCAGACGTAGAAGCCTCAAATTTAGAAGATAAGTAGTGTTTAGCGTACAACTCAAGGGAAAATTAAAATATTCTTCAATTTCAGCAATTTCACCAACTGCATAAATAACTTTGTAATCTCATATAAATATATGGGATTATAAAGTTACATTTGCAGTGAACGTTTCAGTGTACATGAATCCATCCATACTAATATCAGTCTAACGAAGTATTATAATAAATGCGAAAGTAACTATCTGAGCGTCTGTTATTTGTTAGTATTACGCTTTCACGCCTAAACTAGTATCTGAATAAACTTGATGATGACGAAAAGTGAAGAAGTGGGAGTGGGAGTGGGAGTGGGATTGGGAGTGGGAGTGGGAGTGAGAGAAACCGGAAAGGTAATCTACAAAAAGAACTGAAATCCCATCAAAAACAATACTTGTAAAAAAATGCCAAGCCTCGCCGCCCTCGGTTCTTCTACCGCAAAAAGTTGTGAGATCCATGTAATACCAAGTCGGTTAATTTATTCAGTCCCTACTTCAGATACCTTCTGTCCTAAGTTATTACGTAATAAGTTTTTATGTTTTGAATATAATAAATTGACTTGGCCATCGCATGAAAACACAATGTATCGCACATCACAATAATTACATTAAATAAGATTGTTTAGTGCGATTGCCAAGTCAATTTATTACATTTAAAACATAAAAACTTATTACGTAATAACTTAGGACAGAAGGTATCTGAAGTAGGGACTGAATAAATTAACTGACTTGGTATTACATGGATCTCACAACTTTTTGCGGTAGAAAAACCGAGGGCGGCGAGGCTTGGCATTTTTTTACAAGTATTGTTTTTGATGGGATATATCTGTCTAATGTTAAACAGCCCTATCCCTTAAGGCGACCACCCACTAACAGTTTATCGAACGACAACCGGATGATATCGGTCTGTCAGTTCATCGCAATAGCCCACACACTTACAGTTTCGTATACGATTTTGGACTGACCGCTAATATGTATGTGTGTGGTCGCTTGACGATTTCGGTCACCGAAGACAGTTAAAGGCCGGACAGTCTATGGCCGTCGGCATTTTATACGTAATAACATCAGACTAAAAGAATAAAATAATGTTATTATTTTAGTCTGAGGTAATAAAATTATGATGACATTGATGACATAAGGACTGCAGGCCGCCGGACAGACGAAAAACTGCAGGCGGACTGTTAGTGGGTGGCCGCCTTTAGTCGCCTTGTATATACGACACCGCATCGGAGGAGATGGGGTGGCCCAAATTCCACTCTGCCGGGAACTATCACGAATACGTTAATATTCAGTAGAAGGGTAGAAAGAAGCCGAAATAAAATAATGCGCGGGCGCCAGGGTCTTGTCTCGCGCTTTAGGTTTAAGATACGTGTCCTGAGGTATAAAAACACTGCATAGTAAAAGCTTGTACCAACCTCCTCACAAGGCATCGGTTCCTCGGGCTTCTTCATCATCAACCGATAACTCTTTGACATCTCAGGGTTATACTTATACGGATCGTTCCTTATGCGGCAAACTCGTCCTGTCAAGAATATGTCGAAGAATTAACTTACATCGGGGTCTTATGGTTCCGTTCCTTTAAAACTAAAAACTTAAAAAAAAAGAACCTTAGTGGTTAAGGTTCGGCTTTTTGATCAAAAGATCCCGGGTTCGAATCCTGGAGGGGAATTAGTAATAACAGTTGCTAATATTCTTCAAAAAAAAAACCGTGCAGAAATCCCCACGGATATACCACCGGTGTCAGCGGGGGGTGGTTATGTGGGATATGTTAAGGAGGTAGGACACGACGGTATATCCGTCCCAGTCGAGCAGTCCGACTGGGGAAGTACCTCCGCCCTACAGAATACCGCGGCTAAATAACCTCGTGTTGTGTTCCCGGCGGTGAGTAGGGTAGCCAGAGCTATCTGGAGAGGTTTTGTGCTGTCAGTGGAAAGATCAAAAGCTTGTCCAGTGTTCTACTTATCTTTTGCGCTGACGGCACAGAAGCTCCCTTTTCTGTGCGGTGCAGCAGCAGAAGAAGGGCATTAGAAGGGTTCTTCAGGGTCGGCAGCACGAGTGTGACGCCCCTGGTGTTGCACTCGTCCATTGGCCACGGTAACCACTTTCCATCAGGTGGGCCGTACGCGTGTCTGTGATCTCCTTTAGTTCACGGAATTATTGATTTTACTATACATTACCTGCAGTATGTTTCGAAGATATACTAAGATGTCGCTCATGCGCCTCGACGGATACGAAGCGCACGTTGCACAACTCGCAGAACGGACCGTCCTCTGGTATCTACAACGAATACCACGCAAAACGAAAGTTTGTAGTATTGTTTATTTAGTATTTGTAGTATTATTTTATTCGCAAGTGTGTTGTAAAACGTCGTATGGCACGCGTGAGTATGATGATTACCGTCCTCGGCTCTCTTAAGACCCTCGCCTAGCGGCTCGGGTCTCAATGGCGCCTCGGCGGTAATCACCAACTTTGCTCACTTGTACCATAATGTACTATTCTATATGATAATAATGTTATTTTACAACACATCTGCTCATAAAAGTGATATTATTTCACCGCAAATAGGCACGTAATGACACCTAATAGGTGTCATTACGTGCCTATTTGCACGAAGTCTGACGGGTGTTCAATCCTTAGGTGGCTAAAGTATGAAGTAGATTTGCTGTACACACAAAATGCATATATTTTTTTAAAGATTCCATATTAATGTCGCAGCCAACCAGCTTAATCAGCCGTTCAATAAAGGTTAAGCACGTAATGACACCTATTATCTAACTGTGCCTTTTTCATTGCTATTATTCACAAGTGAGTTATAGATTCTTTTTTAAATTTTATAGGTTAAGTTTCTATGTTCTTAAATAAGTTTCGATACAAAAAAGAACGTGTTTAATAGTACGAATAAATTAATATGCCTATTGTATGTTCATTTGATGCATTTTCGTATTTAAATAAATAATTTCAACTTGTAATACTTGTTTAATAAACAAAATTTTCACTTAAATTTAACTTTTTTTTTTCTCTAAGTAGGTACAGAAAAAAAAACAGTAAAAAAAAGTTAAATGCAAATCTCTTTTTTTTTTTAAATATGGCCGACCGCCATTGTTATATGCGCGCACAAAGGAAAACGAATTAATTTGTAGTATTGTTTATTTAGTATTTGTAGTATTATTTTATTCGCAAGTGTGTTGTAAAACGTCGTATGGCACGCGTGAGTATGATGATTACCGTCCTCGGCTCTCTTAAGACCAATGGCGCCTCGGCGGTAATCACCAACTTTGCTCACTTGTACCATAATGTACTATTAATCTGATAATTGTAATTTTTACATTTTTTTTATTATTTTAATTAGTATTTGACTTGACATTTATTTTATTTTATTATTGTGTTTTCATTAATTTATTTAATAGACATCTATTAGTATTTCTACAACACACCTGCTCATAAAATTGCTATTATTTCACCGCAATTAGGCACGTAATGACACCTATTATCAAACTGTGACGTTTTCATTGCTATTATTCACAAGTGAGTTATAGATTCTTTTTTAAATTTTATAGGTTAAGTTTCTATGTTCTTAAAAAGTTTCGATACAAAAAAGAACATGTTTAATAGTACGAATAAAATAATATGCCTATTGTATGGTCATTTGATGCATTTTCGTATTTAAATAAACAATTTCAACTTGTAGTCCAGTCATTTGGTATTTTTACCTGGAAAGTTTTCCGGGAGTTTTGAAAATTGGCAATTTTATTGATTTTGATATGCTCTTTCCAAATTTGAGCAGTTTTTTGATAATTACTCCTATCCGACGCATTTTACAGGAAAAACATATTTAACAAAATAAAAGTAGAGGAAATTTCCTACAATTTGTGATATTTTTTTTTTCCCTAAAATTAATAGTTTCGGTGTAGGAGCGCCGTAAAGTGTAAATCAATACACGTTTCGGCAGAAATACTCATTTCCACACCACCATGAGATAGAGAAATCGGCGCGTTTTTTTATCCTGGTATCCCTTCTATCTACTTCATTAGAAGCCATAGCTCTGTAAATGCAAACGACACTGTGAAAGTATAAACGTATACTGATGACTCAGACTAAATATTTCTGTTGAGCTCAGCCGGGGCTAGATGTTTCTTAGAAGGGAAAGAAGGGGCCTGACACAGAAGAGGCGCATTTCTTTATACCTGCGGAGGCATGACAGACTATAGTTACCTATAATTACTATAGATAACCTTCGTATAATTTTTATAATTTACAAATCACAGTATGAGCAGTTTAAAGTAAATATTACACGTTGGTGTGGATGTATAATAGTTTACGGCGCTCGTACGCCGAAACTATTGATTTTAGGAAAGAAAAGGTTTGACATAAATTGTAGGAAATTTTCTCTACTTTTATTTTGTGTAATATGTTTTTCCTGTAAAATGCGCCGGAAAGGAGTTATTATCTAAAAACTGCTTTTGGGCGCCATTTTTTCAAAATGGCGGCGCGAGCGGCAAACATACGAGGTGGCAAAGTTCAAATTTGGAAAGAGCATATCAAAATCTATAAAATTGCCAATTTTCAAAACTCCCGGAAAACTTTCCAGGTAATGTTCTAGGTTTTCGCCCAAATGACTGGACTATTGTAATACTTGTATAATAAACAAAATTTTCACCCAAATTTAACTTTTTTTTCTTTTAGTACAAAAAAAAACTAAAAAAAAGTTAAATTCAAACCTCATTATTTTAAATATGGCCGATCGCCATTGTTAGATGCGCGCGCGCGCGCGCGCGCGCTTGAGAAAATGTTTGAACTCAAATAAAACCGAGGGAAGTGGTCCCCCAGCTTTGACGCCATAATAAAAACGCTAATGAGGACAAGTTCTAGCGGAATATCACATTTATTTTCTATGACCGGCATTATCAATTTTGGACCTATAAAATGGACGAAAAACCACGACATGCAGTATGGAGTTTATTTTTTACTGCTTTAATTAACTATTCTTCCAATGTAGAACAATATTTTTCATTTATTATCATTAGATGATCTGATCATAAAAAGTGCATATTTTCAAGTTTTTTAAACTCAAATAACACCGTTAGAAGTGTTCCCTCAACTTTGATGCCATAATAAAACATGCTACTAAGAACAAGCTCTAACGAAATATCGTATTTTTTCTTTGGCCGGCAATTTAAATTTTGGGCCAAAAATGTATGCAGCTTGAATGATGTCCTTTAAGACCATTATCTGTACCTACATTCATGTGAATAAACGAATTTGATTTTGATTTTGAGCAGTATAAAATTACACCTATCTCGCTCTTACCTGTGCATTATCTAATCTGTGTTTAAGTTTCTTGTGTAGTTCTATCCCTTTTGCACTCACGAACGAGTAGCCGCATATCTCACACACGAAGTCTGACGGGTGTTCAATCCTTAGGTGGCTAAAGTATGAAGTAGATTTGCTGTACACACAAAAAGCATATATTTTTTTAAAGATTCCATATTAATGTCGCAGCCAACCAGCTTAATCAGCCGTTCAATAAAGGTTAAGCACGTAATGACACCTATTTTCAAACTGTGACTTTTTCATTGCTATTATTCACAAGTGAGTTATAGAGTTTTTTTTAATTTCATAGATTAAGTGGCTCTGTTCTTTAAAAAGTTTCGGTACCAAAAAGATCGTGTTCAATATTACAAACGAATTATTAATACCTACCTATTTCTTGCTCATTTCATGCAACTTCGTATTTTAAAGTGGCGACTGATTTGTAATTTTTCGGTGTAACGTAACTTTAATGACGTTACAATATATTACAGCTGCGCGGCGAACGCTCATCTTGAGCGCTCTGTTCATTTGCTCCTTTGTTTCAAAATGGCAGACATGGAGGTTGCATGTGGTTCACTTATTTTACTAAGTTATTGACTGTTATTGCTATCTAAAAAAAATAAAAGACGTGTGGCACTCGGGGACTGCCGCGGTAAAGCTATAGCATAGCATTTTTTATGAACTTATGCAATTATAAAATAAATAATAATTTGAATTTGAATTTGAATTTGATTTTGCTTTCCGAGTTCCGAGTTCCGAGTTCCGAGTCTGAATTTGAATTTGAAAACTAACAACTTATGCAATTATAATTACTTACGTTAAGCGAAGCTACTTCGGAGCAGCTCGGATCGATTCGTGCGAGCTCGGAGTTGGGGGTGTTACCATTTTTCGTTACGGAATTTCTGGATTCGGTCTCCGCGCTCAAGGCCCGCGATAGAAGCTATGCAAGAGCTTAAAATCTATTTTTTTTATTAAAATAACTTTTTATTCATAAATCCAGTCCATAGACAACAAGCTACTGATATACAGTTCAATATTAAAGCCCACCTGGATGTATGGCATACAACTGTGGGGCAGCGCAAGTGACTCCAACATAACAATCTTGCAAAGGGCACAGAATACTATACTCAGAACAATAGCGCAAGTCCCTTGGTTCATCACAAATGCCGAAATCCATACACACTTGGGAATGAACACCGTAAGCGAGGAAATTGAAGTTTCTGCACGAAAATATAAAAAACGACTGGAAAATCATCCAAACTTACTTGCAGCGTGCCTAATTAAACGCAGCTACCAAAAACGCCTTAAAAGGAAAGATATCGTACTGTAACCTGCCTGAACGAAAATTATGATTGGATGCCCTCGATGGAGGACACCTTCGACCCGACAAATCCGTACAACATATCTGCTTATGGTAGTCTACTGATTGCAGATGAGCACAAAAAAAAAAAAAAAAAAAAAAAAAAAAAAAAAAAAAAAAAAAATCCAGTCCCTAAATAAAATCACGCGAGACGTGTTCTTGCGGCGACTCGTGAACCTGACCTGTACCCTGTACTGACTTGTAATGTAACACTCAAAGAGATTCGCGATAAAACCGACAGCCGAGTGGAGCGCGCGGCTCGGCTCGCTGCACTGACTGCTGTAATGCTCGAGTTGTATCATGTTACATTACACCGAAAAGTTACAAATCAGTCGCCACCTTTAAAAGATAATTTCAACTTGTAGTGCGTGGTTAATAAACAAAACTTTCACTAAAGGACCATGTGCAAAAATGTATGGGCTCCGTCCCCACCCATCAACTGACATGAAATGTATCTGTCTGTCTGCCTGTCTGTCTCTCTGTTACGCTTTCACGTCTAAACCATGGAACCGATTTTGATGAAATTTGGTATAGGGGTAGATTAGACCTTAAGAATAGACATAGGCTAGGTTTTGTCGCGATAACCGATATGTACGCGAGCAGAGCCGCGGGCGACTGCTAGTATATTATACTTACATGAACTCGCGGGGACAGTGCGGACAGCTGTACTTAGTACCCTTGTGAAAACTGGAATACATACAAGAACATTGTACCCTTAAATATACCCGACTACTGCAAAATCACGCTCCAAAATGTATTAAACAAGAAAATATCAAGAATAGCCGTGGTCGTATGCCACTTACTCTAACAAAACAATACATTCTAGGGAAAAGTGGCATACGACCACGGCTATTCTTGATATTTTCTTGTTTAATACATTTTAGAGCGTGATTTTGCAGTAGTCAGGTTTTAGTTTTAAACTTAATGTTTATTTACATTATTTTCGGGCAAGCAACACCTAATAATAATTTATACATAATGTCGGGGGAAAAGGGGCAGAGCCTTTGAGTATCTATCTTACTATAGAGCAAGTCTAACACTATGGTCCATTGTGCCGAGTGTAAGCAGTTTTTTATCTGTGGTATAAAGCGCCTATAGTGATGTTTCATGTACATATTACCAAAATTATCGATAGTTGGTTATGTTGTGAATTTAGTGTGACGCATGCGTGGATGAATGGATAAAATTAAACCAAGATACAAATTTAATACTTAGTATCATTTAATGAATAATTATAGAAATTAAAATCCCACAAATCTAACATATCAACAGACAGAGTCGTTATGGATAAGCATATAAAGTTTTGACGCACTTTGGAAGAGGCCAGTGGTTAATCCAAATCCAAACTTAATATTATAAATGCGAAAGTAACTCTGTCTGTCTGTCTTTCTGTCTGTCTGTCTGTCTGTCTTTGCTTCACGCCTAAACTACTGAACCGATTTGTGTGAAATTTGGTACAGACATAGTTTGGAACTTGAGAAAGGACATAGGATAGTTTTTATTACAAAAAATAAAATAAAAAATAAAATTTATTTCGGACATACAGCGCGATCTATTGGTCAAGAGTCGGCATCAATTCAGTACTGAGTATAAGGGTAGATTGAACCTCGAGAAAGGACATAGGTTATGTTTGGTCGCGATAACCGACATCCACGCGGGCGGAGCCGCGGGCAACAGCTAGTTGAAATATAAAGTTTTGCATAAGCATTTACCTACGTGGAGGTAAAGTCTGGTACTGCATCGTCATTCAGTTTGCAAAGCCCTTTCTTAGTTACTTATTTGAAATCAAGCTTAAAATAGATAGAACAGATGAAACTTCGAATATTCGGCTCCCAATCAGGCCTCTTTATAGCTTTTAGCTTTCACTCATGCATCTATTAGGTATTATGCATCTTAATATTTTTGTAAACCTAACAAAAATAATAGTGCTTAGGTAATATATAAAAGTAAAATGAGCAGATTTATTTGTTTACGCAGTAAATACTCTATACTATAAAAAAAAATAAACCTACAGTGAAATTCTACTGCAAAAAGAAAATTATCGTAACCGAAAGTGCATGTGCTACATCACTATTCATTTAAAAGTAAAAATGGCCGGTGACAGCCGTCAGCTGTAACCCGCCCCGCGTTTCTCGCATCCCCCTAGGAGACCCGTATAAATTAGTCATATAATACTACTCACGGGTGATATGAAAATGTTATCATTCTTTTTATTTTTCTTTCGGGAATCGTTTTGAGAGCCTGGCAATGCACAGTTCACCATTATTACCACAAAATGAAATAAACTGTTATTTGCGAAATCACTTTGGCAGATATTGTTTTGCTACTGATTGCAGTTGTCAAAAATTCTAGGCACTGTTCACACCCGTGATAGCAGTTCATACTTGCTAAGACGCGCTCTACAGGTGATAGATACTCTAAGGGCAGAGCTCTTATTATTTAGATGAACGATATTACCGACCGGGCAATCGACTAAGAGATTCGTCTCGAATGATAACAGATGGCGCTTATTACAATTTCGTTCATTATCCGACACATATTTAAAATGTGCTAATTGAGCCCTTTAATTTGATACCAAACATGGTCTATTTATCTACAGTTTATTTTTAAAGCAGTACTTTATAACCGTTAGGGGGCGCCGCATTAGAGTCAGTGACACTTCATATAGCCTATAATCAGCCGACGATCAAGACGCTTCTAACGATACCTCATTTGTACAGTTCTAATAAGTAGTTGAAGAGCTATGATGTAAAAAATGAACATACATGTATACAACATATTATACATACATAGCCTATCAAAATCATAACCCTCCTTTGGTTTTGCCGTAGTCGCCTAATAAACTGATATTGCTCCAAGTTCGGTGTGCAAGAGGCAGATAGAGCGCCGTGTACCTCACATGCTTCCTCGCTGAATTTTTTAACGAAGTCACGTAAGGACACTCGTTGCAGCTGTATCTCTGCCTGTGGTGGGCCTTTATATGTTGTCTTAAAACATGAATATTTTTGAAGTATATCTTGCAAATTTCACATTTGAGAGCACCAGCTAGCTGCAAAATAAAAATTGCAAAAACTTTATAAGGACAAGATACGCAAGCACGCACACACGCACGCACGCACGCACACACGCACGCACACGCACACACACACATACGCACATACATACGCACACACGCACGCACACACGCATACGCACACGCACGCGGACACACGCACGCGCACACACACACACACACACACACACGCGCATGAAAATAAAAATACTTACTACATTAGTATGTCTAATCATATGACTTTTATAAGTGTCTTCATTTAAAAACCCTTTGAAGCACTCGTTACACTTATACACACAGTTCTTATAGTTAGAACTGTCTTGTCTCTTCAATATGTCAGCTACTTGCTCATCATAACTCAGATCAGTGATCGTGAATATTTCATTAAAATCATTGTCCAACAAGAGCTGGTTCCTCCGTATAATCCTCCGTTCATCAGCCTCCGGTTCAGCCGGCTCTATTACTTTCCTTACATTTTTTATTCTTTTTTTGACCGGGACCTCACATTCAGTTTTTAATTTCTTTGCTACACTTAGTAAAGTCATGTCATCTGATAATGCATTTTTATCTGATGCTATGTCAAATTCTTCTTCAAAATCGACCTGAATGTCTTCGTTCAAGAACTCATATGCTTGTAACTCATTCTCTAGGAAATCATCGGCCTGTTCTACAATAATATCCTCGGTTTCAATGCTCATATGCTCTTGCTCAATGGCTATTGCAGAGGAAGGATGTTCTTCTTGTTTAACAAGTGTAGGAGGCTTTTCGTCCTCTGTGCCGTGAGTTTCGGGACGGTCCAATCTAGAGTTCTTCACTGATAACGTTTTTATGTTTTGGAGGGTAAGCTGAAAAAAAAATAGAAGTGGTAATTTTTTTCTAAGTTAATCAGTTTTAATGATTGAAATTATTATAATCATTAGAAGTAAAGGCGTGTACCAAATATCAGACCAGACAACAGGAAGGGTATTATATAATTCTACTGTATGTGTGTATGTCACTGAATTCCTTCTAAACGGCTGGACCGATTTGAATTTATTTTTAAGCTATTGCATAGCTTTTATCGCGGGCCTTGAGCGTGGAGACCGAATCCAGAAATTCCGTAACGAAAAATGATAACACCTCCGAGCTCGCACGAACAGAGCCGAGCTGCTCCGAAGTAGCTTCGCTTAACATAAGTAATTATAATTGCATAAGTTGTTAGTTTTCAAATTCAAATTCAAATTCAGACTCGGACTCGGACTCGGACTCGGACTCGAAGTCCGAAGTCCGAAATCCGAAATTCAAATTCAAATTATTATTTATTATAATTGCATAAGTTCATAAAAACTGCTATGCAATAGCTTTACCGCGGCAGTCCCCGAGTGCCACACGTCTTTTTTTGTATGCGTTTGGGTGGCACCCTGGATGGTTTCGATTAAAAAAAAAACCGGCCAAGTGCGAGTCGGACTCGCCCATGAGGGGTTCCGTAGCAACAAAGGCGAAAATTGAGGTTTATGACGTACTAGCTGTAGCCCGCGGCTCCGCCCGATATAACGGTCTATTTATCTCAAGTTTATTTTTTAATGCAGTACTTTATGACCGCTAGAGGGCGCCACATTAGATTTAGTGACACGTGATATAGCCTATAACCAGCGGACGATCAAGACACTTCTAACGATACCTCAATTGTCCAGTTCTAATAAGTAGTTCAAGAGCTATGAGGGAACAAACGAACATACATGCATAGCTTGTCAAAATCATACCCTCCTTTGGCTTCGCCGTAGTCGGGTAAAAAGAATGCCAACTTCATGCAAAATAACTTTATCAATATTTAAAATTATATTTTTGTCATAAATATAAAAAATCGTTATAAGCTGGAATCGAACCACAAATATCTCTAATCACTGTGAATCAATAGTATCTTGCTACAGCTACTTAGCTATCAGTTAATTTACTAGGTTGGTAAATTACTGTATTAGCATCTATTGTATCTAATTATCACAGCAGAGCCGAGCCGGCGCGCGGCGGCCGCACTCCACGCCATTTTGAGCCTAGTTGTGCTAATGCACTTATGAGCTCTGACTGTACATTGCCAAGTAAACTTCCACCGAAAATTAGTTTGAACGAGATCCAGTAAGTAGTTTTTTTTTTAATACGTCATAAACCGTAATTTTCGCCTTTACTGCTACGGAACCCTTCATGGGCGAGTCCGACTCGCGTTTGGCCGGTTTTTTATCTTTGTGTTAAATTCTTAATGCATTTCACAGAATACATCTACTTACCAAGTTTCAATAGCATAGGCCTTATAGTTTCGGAGAAAAGTGGCTGTAAAATACGGACGGACAGACAGATGGACAGACAGACATGACGAATCTATAAGAGTTCCGTTTTTTGCCATTTGCCTCTAAGCAGTGGCACCCAAAAGATATGTCAAGTACAGTATCAAAGCAGTACACTCACCCGCCCCTGCTTGCTCGCGAGCTCCCTCATGAGCGAGTTAGCTCGCAGCGCTCTGCTCCTGAACCGATCGCACGACAACACTCTCTGAGCGCACTCACCGCACAGCTTCTGGGGGAGACGGTCTTCGGCTTGCAACTGAAACAAGTAAGTTAATAAAATTAATTATTAAAAAATAAAAAACCCGACTGCTGTCTAAAAGATCGAAACAAGCTTGATAGCAGGCGGTACCCATTTGCCAATCATAAACCGAAAGAAATTTGCGTCTTCTGTGATGCGTTTTGTTAGCACTGTGTCTATACATTAATATAGTCGAAGGTATAGCGTATACTCACCGATATCCCAGTTACATTTTCATAGGCCTGTTTCAACTTCTTATTGCTGATGGGATACAACTTCAAATTCGTTGCTAGGCAAATTCGGCAAGCCTAAACCAGAAAAACATAATTACATATTATTTTAAATTAATTTTAACAAAAAAGTTTAACCGACTTCAAGAAACGAAAAGGAGGCACTGAAAAGCGAAAAATAACTTCATTTATGTACAGATTTACTGATTTATTAGAAGTCGGTGCCTAGCCCAAGAGGCGATTTTAATTGATTGCATCATAGTAGTTCAGACACAACACACAACAAAGTTGGCGGGCGTTTGAAACACAAAAAAATAATAATTGAGAAACTCCCTTTTTTGAAGTTGGTTAAAAAGAACAGCCAAGTGCGAGTCGGACCCGCGCACGAAGGGTTCCGTACCATTAAGGGCTGTCTGTTATTCACGTGAGGCTTAGAGGAGGCGGGGGTAGGGGGGTTTCAGAAAAAATCACGAAATATCACCAGGGCTCCCCCCTAGAGGTATAGTGAGATATCACCTTTCCATTCTCCTTGCAGAGCAAGCTGGCAGGAATCGAACCTCTCGACTGTTTTCTGTTTTTAATTTTTGATTATTATATACATACATTACAATCACGCCTTTATCCCCGGAGGGTTAGGCAAAGGCGAATTAACTCATTGTATTAGGTCCCACGTAATAGGGGGGCCTATTGCCGTTTTTAGGGTTCCGTAGCCAAATGGCAAAAAACGGAACCCTTATAGATTCGTCATGTCTGTCCGTCCGTATGTCACAGCCACTTTTCTCCGAAACTATAAGGCCTATGCTGTTGAAACTTGGTAAGAAGATGTCATTGAGTGAACCGCATTAAGAATTTCACACAAAAATAAAAAAAAAGCATTAAATTTTGGGGGTCCCCATACTTAGAACTGAAACTCAATTTTTTTTTTTCATTAAACCCATACGTGTGGGTATCTATAGATAGGTCTTTAAAAATGCTATTGAGGATTCTAACATATTTTTTTTCTAAACTGAATAGTTTGCGCGAGAGACACTTCCAAAGTGGAAAAATGTGTTCCCCCCCCCCCCCCCCCTCTAATAAATTGCCATGCAAACTTCCACTAAAAATTGTTTCGAACGAGATCCAGTCAGTAGTTTTTTTTATACGTCATAAACAGCAATTTTCGCCTTTGCTACTACGGAACCCTTCATGGGCGAGTCCGACTCGCACTTGGCCGATTTTATTCTATTATGTCTAGCTATCACGGTTCACGAGGTACTTGGTGACAGACAGACAGCAGGCAGGCAGACAGTTTTCACCCTTCAAGTATGGAACCCTAAAAAGGAATGTTAGGTATCCCAGTACCTACCAGTAATGCCGGCTCTCCATTGTCACCCACATTTGCTGCACCCTGCAACAACCATGCACCATTTAGGGATACAACACGGACTAAGTGGAATTGGATAAAGGAGTATATGAACATTCTCTGAAAAGCCTAGGACTTCTTATATTCGGTGACGGCGACGACTCTGGCGCCGAAGGCCGTTAAGCGACCTCCGTCCTCCATGAGGGCTTGAGGGTGACAGGTGGTGCCGACTGTCACCCTAGCAGCAGCAGGCCGGGACGGTGCCCCCACCCCCCATTTTTCTGGGGAAAGTGGGAATGCTGTAGTCCAACAACCTGGGTCAGCCGGGTTGCGCGAGTGTTATGCCAGAGGCTACTTTACCCCCGGCTATTGAGGGCCCGAGGTGCCAGTTTTGATCGGTTCGAGTCCGACATAACATCGCCGCTGGCTCCGGCGGGGGGAGAAGGAGGGATTTTCACACGTAAACAAAAGCCTGACTTGACTAGTATGCGATCTACTAAGCTACCAACATTATTCAGGTTGTCTCACCTGTGTAGCAGCACTCTTAACTCTCGGCACCCAGTCCTCCACACCCAGGGCGACCACCCACCCGGTGCGAACTTTGGGCACTGTTGGATACCTGGAAAGGAGAATAAATATTAGATTACCGTTTTTTTTCTAAACAACAAGTTAGAGGGGGGGAGGGGGGGGACGGACGACACATTTTTCCACTTTGGAAGTGTCTCTCGTGCAAACTGTTCAGTTTAGAAAAAAAATTGTGTTTGAAACTTTCATTTTTAAAGACCTATCTATAGATACCCCACATGTATGGGTTTGTTGAAAAAAAATATTTTTGACTTTCAGAGTTCTAAGTACCCCTAAAATAATGCTTCATTTCTATTTTTGTGTGAAATTCTTAATGCGATTCACAGAATACATCTTCTTACCAAGTATCAACAGCATAGGCCTTATAGTTTTAGAGAAAAGTGGCTGTGACATACGGAATGATGGACGGACAGACAGACATACATGATGAATCGATAAGGGTTCTGTTTTTTGCCATTTGGCTATGGAACCCTAAAAAGGACTCTGATTGGAACAATATTTTGAATAATACTTACGTGCGATAAGTAATGCCATCAATCGTGGTGGTTATGTTGGTGGCATTTGGAATGTTGAACCACATTCTTATGAAATTCCTTCAAAGAAAAGTCTAAATTATAAACAAAATTAACACAAATACTACTTTTCACAATAATATTTTCAATATTTCAATATAGTACAAGAAAGAAATTGTTATTTAACTATAAGTAACAGTGGCCAAATGTGGCGCGTATTGGGAGAGGCCTACGTCCAGCAGTGGACTGCAGTAGGCTAATTGATTGATTGATTGAACAGTGGCCATTATTTTAGTAGTACATTATTTAATAATTGCATCTCAGTTGCTTATGAAATATAAAAAAAATATTTAAAAAAATTCAGTAGTGAAACCAGGTGGAGTGTGCCTGAATTGAGCTGAGGGTCTGTGTTTGTATTTTCTATCACAAAGAGGGCGAGCGAATTTTTATAATAATATACTACTTTAGTATTACTTCAGGCGGCTTCACACGGTTCCGTCTATGTTATTCTTTAATTCTGAGCCTGCGTCATTGTGTTTAGAAGGACGACTAGGGTGAGTTTCCTCCGTAACTGAGCGTTTTCGGGGTTACGTATCAGACACTGCAAACCACCTTTGTGTCAGTGAGTTGGTCGTTGCAGTTGGAGTATCAGAGAAAAGGGAGGCAAGAAGAGAAGGTTGGAGTTTGGAGAGAAAGGTTATCAGGACGGTCAAGGGGCTTTGTACAGTTTGTACTACTTTCAATGGCTATAATCATATAAATATACATATAAAAGGACAACACAATACCTTACACCACATGAAAAAGCTAAATAAACTCTTTGTTATTAATGTTATGAGGTTATTGTTGTATTTTTTTTTAAATTATTATATAGAGCTGAGGATAATTCACAAGCATTCACAAGTCACTCATTTCATTCACTTGAAACGCGCACAAGAGTAGAAAAGTGAAATATTACAGTGGATTGTGACTTCTCGTGTTGGTTTACAATCTCCGTAAGAAGCCTTTAGTAAAGTTTCCACCACTTTGCTGAGGTAGCAATCATCATCGTCATTATCATCATCATCAACTCACCATTATCATCATCATCATCCTCATCCTCATCATCACCCAAAGAAGAATAAAAATAACTGATGACAAGGCAGCATGGTCATAAAACCTTAGCCTGTTCCGAAAGGAAAAAAAAAAAAAATCATTTCTGACATAATATGTCAGAATATGTCATAATTCACATTCGCATTCACACACTTTTTACAGTTCAGTGAACTGATTAGAACAAAGTCTTTTAGCTCACAAAAAATCAAAATATTTGTATTCATGGTTCATAGGTTCATAGCAGAGGCTTAGCCTTAGCAGTCATAGCAGGTTAGCAGGTTAGATTTTGTGTATGAGATGGTGAAATCCAGCCTTCTACCGAGTAGAACCAATGATACTGGGATAGACATAATCATACAATAATATCGTGGACTAGATAATTATAAAAGCGGTCCCGAGTTTCAGTTTTTTATTATATAATCTGTGGTTGGACTACGAATTATTTTTCTTTGTCTACTACATTAATATTTCCTATGTAGGAAAGAGATAAAAGATGAATTGTATACTTTTATGTTTACATTATTTTGTTATTATGATGGTTAAGATTTCAGAAGTCGCGATTATGACAGTCTTAATCTTGTGTCTCTTTCGTTATTACTATTCTACTGGTATGCCAAACGAAGATAGGTAGTGAAAGCTTCCTGCTCTAAGATCTTTCTAACTCGGTTGGAATAGCATCAATTGGCAAGACAAATGACAGAATATTTGGTTGTTGTAAATTGAGTTTATATTTTCTTATTAGGAATAATAAGATATTTAAACTAATAAGTGTTTTTAAATCACAGTATTTAATGAAAATAAATATGTTAGAATATTTATATTACATAGAATTGTCTGAAAATCTGATAGAACCATGGTTTGTAAAGAGTACTGTGTTGTTCTAATGTTTTTGTAATTCCTACATAAGTTGTGATAAATTTGTAAGAAAAATGAGGTGCTGCGTGTCCTATTGCAAGAATGATTCCAGACATATCTCCAAGTCACAGGGAATTACATTTCATGTGTAAGTTTTATTTAATTTGACATAAAGTTGCCCTAACTTTTTATAAAAGCCAAAATATAACAAATAAGATAAAATCAAAAGCTTCCCCAAAAGCTAAGATAGTTAAAGAAAATAGAATCCAAACAGAATTATAGTTCAGATTCTTATAGCATTAAGATTTAAGTAAATACTTACTATATAATTATTATGAATCCTTTGCCATCTTATAATAAGTTCACAAACCCCTGAATCCTGGACCTGGCAGTCAAGCTAGTAACTTTCAATTTAATTCAATTTGGTGGTCGTGCCACGGTAGTCGTGTCGAGGGGGACACATCTAGTGCTTCTTATTTGAATGCCATACGCTACGATTTATAAGACTTCTTGCAAGTTCATTGCATTCAATTAATTTATTTATTTCGTGAACTTGGTTGAAATCAGATGTTTACAGGTTGCTTGTTGCTTACCATTCTGCTAATAGGCATACAAAATAACATGCCATAACATAATTTTATGTTATATTTTATAAGTAATTGTATATGATTGTTTTTTTCTCATATTTTTAAAATAAGCTAGTTTAATTGTAAATAATATTGTAATGTAATTAATAATGATTAAAGTTTGTTGTATGCTTAAACATGCATATTAATAATAAGTTTATACAAATTCCTCATTGCTATGTATAGTCAAACAGTTGGTATTAAACAGCCAACTACCAACTAAATTTAGGGAATTCAATAAAATCAATGTCATAATTTAGAAAATTTATTATTATAACTAAGTATCTATTATTAAAATTAGGTTTTTTTTAGATATCTCTTAGATTTTAATCCACCAGCACACGGCACTAGTATCACTCATAACTCCGTTTCTTTAACTTAGTAATTAAGGAGTGCCTTTTGCTTAGATTCTTGGATTTCAATCAATATAATAAATTGATGAAATCCAAGAATGTCTATATATCAAATTAAATACAATACAAAAGAAACCTATGTGGTAAAAAATAAAATCGGCCAAGTGCGAGTCGGACTCGCCCATGAAGGGTTCCGTAGTAGCAAAGGCGAAAATTGCGGTTTATGACGTATTAAAAAAAAACTACTGACTGGATCTCGTTCGAACCAATTTTTAGTGGTAGTTTGCATGGCAATTTACATCATATATTTTTTTCAGATTTATCATTCTCTTATTTTAGAAGTTAGAGGGGGGGGGGGGACACATTTTTCCTCTTTGGAAGTGTCTCTCGCGCAAACTATTCAGTTTAGAAAAAATTGATGTTAGAAACCTCAATAGCATTTTTAAAGACCTATCTATAGATACCCCACACGTATGGGTTTGATGAAAAAAAAAATTTTGAGTTTCAGTTCTAAGTATGGGGACCCCCAAAATTTTGTGCATTTTTTTTATTTTTGTGTGATATTCTTAATGCGGTTCACAGAATACATCTTCTCACCAAGTTTCAACAGCATAGGCCTTATAGTTTCGGAGAAAAGTGGCTGTGACATACGGACGGACAGACAGACAGACAGACAGACGGACAGACATGACGAATCTATAAGGGTTCCGTTTTTTGCCATTTGGCTACGGAACCCTAAAAACCATCTCCTGTTCCCTACTTTGCATTCTGACTAAAAATATAAATATTTATCTTCCTTTCAGTTTCCCAAATGAACCGTCACTACGTACAGCCTGGTTGAAAGCGCTAAGTAAAGAAGACTGGGCGCCTAAGGAACGTAGCGCTGTATGCTCGGAGCATTTCCTCTGTGAAGATTTGTACGAGACCAAGAGTGGATTGAGGAAGGTCAAAGTTGGAGCCGTGCCTTTGATTCTGCAGGTATGATAGTAATAAAATTCGGTCAAGTGCGAGTCGGACTCGCCCATGAAGGGTTCCGACGTATTAAAAAAGAACTACTTACTTACGGGATCTCGTTCAAACCAATTATTGGTGGCAGTTTGCATGGCAATGTTCATCATATATTTTTTTTAGATTTATCATTCTCTTATTTTAGAAGTTAGAGGGGGGGGGGGGGGGGGGCACATTTTTCCACTTTAGAAGCGTCTCTCGCGCAAACTATTCAGTTTAGAAAAAAAATATGTTAGAAACCTCAATAGCATTTTTAAAGACCTATCTATAGAAACCCCACACGTATGGGTTTGACACATAGGCCTTATAGTTTCGGAGAAAAGTGGCTGTGACATACGGACAGACGGACAGACAGACGGACGGACAGACATGACGAATCTATAAGGGTTCCGTTTTTTGCCATGTAGCTACGGAACCCTAAAAAGGGAGTAACATAAAAAATTAATAAACATTCAATCACAATCTGATCTCAATATTTTTTCTCCTATTTTTACCCGGCTGCCAAGACAGATTATTTACTCCTTTGTGTTATTTTCCTTAGTACAGTATTGTATCACTAAATTAGCGGTTGTTGCAGGATGCAGTAAATGTGTGTGACTATGGAGAGCCGGCTACATTGAAGGTATACCTATACCTAACTATTATTCAGTTTACAACTGTGCCTCAGGCATTTCACACAAGATTTTCAACTGTAGTTGCTACTTTGGTTAAATATTAGTGGCCTGAGCATGAATAATATTCGATTTCGTAACGTAAACGTATCTAGCATTGTGATTGGCCGCTGTGTGTGTGCGTGCGTGCGTGCGTGCGTGCGTGCGTGCGTGCGTGCGTGCGTGCGTGCGTGCGTGCGTGCGTGCGTGCGTGCGTGCGTGCGTGCGTGTGTGTGTGTGTGTGTGTGTTTATGCACAAATATGTGACAATTCTTTATTTCTAAACTAGCTGATGTCCGCGTTTTTTCCCACGTAAATGCCAGCTATCGCTGCTTTGTTATCTAGTTCTTTAAAACATTTTTCTGGTTCAGGTTTGCCGAATCTGCCTAGCAACGGACTCGAAGTTGTATCCCATAAGAATTTATAAGTTGGAGCGGGCGTATGAACATTTGACTGGGATATCGGTGAGTATACATTATTTCATTATATTATGTACAACTTCAATGTCTGATGTGTGTTTTAAGTGAATATTTCTTTAAGCACGTTAGGAATATTTTGACTTGTTTCCAGTTGCAAGCAGAAGACCGTTTACCTCAGAAGCTGTGCGGTGAGTGCGCTCAGAGAGTGTTGTCTTGCGATCGGTTCAGGAGCAGAGCGCTGCGAGCTAACTCGCTCATGGGGGAGCTCGCGAGCAAGCAGGAGCGGGTGAGTGTGCTACTTTGATACTTTACTTGACATATTTTTTAAGCAGCGACCCAGTGGGTAGCTGGCTGGAATCAGAGACCTTTCGCTATATGATGGATACAAATATTTGCACTAAACGGGAGTCGAACCCACGCCACCTACGTAGCAGTTGCGTTCACTACCGCCTCGCCACAGAGGCTGCAGAATTTAAATCTTATTTGTATTTCTTTTCAGCTTACCCTCCAAAACATCAAAACTATCAATCGAGAAAATAACCAACTCAATTCACCATTATCATTGAAGTACTTCACACCGGACCATTACGATAGCCATGTCATAGAGGACTTAGAAAAACCTCCACCTCCTGTCATACAAGAGGAACAAGAAAAATGTCCCTCCCCTGCAGTGATTAACTATGACGTAGCTATCAAGCAAGAACACGAGATCTTTATAACCGAGGATATTATTGTCAAACAGGCCAACGATATCCAAGAGAATGAGTTACAAGCGAATGAGTTCTTGAATGATGACTCACAAGACGATTTTGACAAAGAATTCGTTATAGCATCAGATCAAAATTACTCCTCAGATGATAGCTTACCGTTACTGAAATGTAAAGCGAAAAAATTAAAAAAGAAAAAGGAGGTAAAAGTCAAAAAACCGACAAAAAGAGTGAAGAAAGTTAAAGAGCCGGCTGAACCAAAGATTGATAGAAGGAGGAAACCATTCTTGAATGATGATCTGAATGAAACTTTGTTTACGATCACTGATTTGAGTTTTGATGAGCAAATAGCTGAGATATTGAAGAGACAGGACAGTTCTAACTATAAGAATGCTGTGTTTAAGTGCACGGCGTGTTTCAAAGGGTTCTTAGATGAAGACGCGTATAATGGTCATGTTATTAGGCATACTAATGTAAGTATCATATTTCTAGTACAGATTTAATTTTTACAAGCTTCTATTTGCTAGTATGATTAAAATTTTGTTGGGCCAGGCAGGGTCGATGGACCCTACCTGGGTAGATGGGGCATTATCAGGCTAAATGGGGCCCTATCAAGATTAATGGGGTTCTATCAGAATAGATGGGATCCTATCAGGATAGATGGGTTCCTATCAAGGTAGATGGGGCCCTATCAAGATAGATGGGGTCCTATCAAAGCAGATGGGTCCAATCGGGATAGGTGAGGCAGTATCAGCGCGAGGATAGATGAGGGGCCCTATCGGGATAGATGGAGCCCTATCAGAATGCATGGGACCCTACGAAAATCTTCTGTGCCCAACTAACCTAAGCTGGAAGTAGTATACGTGTTGGTTGACGGGGCTCTGCCGCATGCTTTTCTTTTGGGGTCAGACGGCAGTAGCTCTCGTAAATTGACTTTTAATATGATGCAACCAGGATTGGTGGAACTCAGATGAAGTAGATAGTGGGAGTCAAATGTTGCAGGTTAATTTTAAACCACTTATTGGATTGGGTTAGAACCATTAGCACTAAAGTTTAACAGTAACGTCATTCTAAATTCAATTCGGATTTGATACCGAAAGATTCGCTGAGAGGAATACGAAAACCTCTAAAAAGTTATTTTCAATTATAATATTTATTTTCAGCAATCTGGTGAACACGAATGTGAAATTTGCAAGACTCATTTCAAACATCCGCACGCTTTAAGGAAACATATAACGGCCCACCACACGCAGAGGTTTAGCTGCAAGCAATGTACGTACGTGACGACACACAGACAGACAGCGAGGCTGCATGAGAGGTACGTATCGCTTCGTCTCTCTCATACACACCGCTCTATCTATCTATGTAGAGTATCCACTGGTAAGTATTTTCCGCAATTTCTTGCAGAGGAATTGTCTCCACTGACAGCAATCCCTACTTCCCTATCCCTACTTCCCTACTTCCCTATCCCTACTTAATATTATAAATGCGAAAGTGTCTGTCTGTTACGCTTTCACGCCTAAACCACTGAGCCGATTTTGATGAAATTTGGTATAGAGGTAGATTACACCTTGAGAAAGGACATAGGCTATGTTTGGTCGCGATAACCGACATCCACGCGGGCGAAGCCGCGGGCAAAAGCTAGTTACTTCATATGCACGTTGACATCAATGGAAATAGTTCCTCTTATTGAGAATTCAGGATACTGCCGTAAGAAATACACACCAGTCTAGTCGATTATTTAATATTCTTGACCAAAACTACAAAATTATTATGATAAAACTAAATCAGTCTCATAGACGCGCGCCGTACACACCCAACCGCGATGGCCGCCGGTGACAGAATACCGCCTGTTTATTTTTTTTTTAATTTTTATATTTTTGAAACCTCAGTACATTTTTAATGAAACTTGTAATTTTATTATTTCAATAGAGATTGAAATAAAATCGTAATATTAAATGTAGAAAGTACGTAGTTAATTCTAACAGACGGCCATTCTGCCGTGGGTATGTCCCCATACCCGAATTAAGCTCGGCCATTCGCCAAGTGGGTATGTCCTCATACACATTACAACTTTTATACAAAATCATAAAATGCTTAAGGATAATCATGTCACCAAATGTAGTTACATATTTTGTATACCTATTATTCTACCAATAGACATTCTCAGGTCAATAGACTGCGTACACAGTCAGACACATAAATTTTGATTGCAATACATCATTGTATACTTGGGCAAAATTATTAATTGAATATCAAAAGAAATCTAATATAATAATGGTACAATACAATACGAACTTAGCTAGCAACATACAATTAAAATTTTTCATTAAGATATATTTTTTTTTTTTATATTTGAGACAAAGATAAAATAAAATTCAAAACATTATTCGTAATTATTCTGAGAGGATTACTTAATTACAAACTAAATAAATATTTAAATATTTATATAATTATAATTTATAATATATTTCTTGATAACACAGTTCGTCCATATTCCGTTTATATAGGTAATGATTGTAAGTATTTATACAAATGATTTCATTTTAATTTTACCTTAAATTAACCAGTGATTTTAATTTAACATAACTATTATGTTTCAAAATTAAATCTACTTCAGAAATAATACAAATAAAAGTTCATTTCGCTTACACAGATATATAACCACACAATTTACGCATATTTTGTAAGATTCACACTACGGATTTCAGTTAAGTATAATGATTAGACCACACTAGGGGTATATTTTGCTTTTTAACCGACTTCAAAAAAGGAGGAGGTTCTCAATTCGGATGTTTCTATGTTTTTTTTTTTTTTTTTTTTTTATGTTTGTTCGCTCATAGCTCCGCCATGCGTAGACGGATTTGCAAAATTCTTTTTTTGTTCGAAAGTAGATTATTCCGAAATGGTCCCATTTAAATTTCGTAAAAATCTGATGATGGGTTTCCGAGATTAGACCAAGGAACTCTTCAAAAAATACCAGGAAATCAGCCGCGAATGCTGCAATCGCATATTATTGCAATGTCTCTGCCATTACACATCATAACATCACGCCTGAATCCTTTGAAAGGGTATGCAGAAGTGTTCAGAATATTCAGCTATATTTCCGGTGTATAAGCGTTGATTTTTAATTTGGTTTTGGTTTACTTTTGAGGTAGATATGTATGTATGTTCACCGATTACTCAAAGACGCCTGGACCGATTTGCAAAATTATTTTTTTGTTTGATAGGTTATACTTCCCAGGTAAATTTTATCAAAATCGGTCAAGCAATTTATGAAATATCAACAAAAATCGGTTGAAGTCGGTTTTTTAAATTTTTAATTTGGTGATTATAAACACTTGATGAATTTAGTAAACTTCCACACTAGGGGTATAATGATCAGACCACACTAGGGGTATATTTTGCTTTTAAACACTTGATGTATTTAGTAAACTTCCACACTAGGGGAATTAAATAATGATCTCCACACTAGGGGAATTAAATAATGATCTCCACACTAGGGGTATAACTAAACAAAGTTCTTCTCCGCACTAGGGGCACAAATAAATAAGATTCTTCTCCACACTAGGGGTTTTTAATTGATTTCCACACTGGGGGTAGGTATTTCACTGATTTCCACACAAGAGACTGGCCATATCCGACAAATCTCACTGAACTCCATATTCAGATATATATATATACATATTTCCTACTAATGCATCAGCACTAGGAAGCATCGATTGCGACACGTGTATTGGTCAAGCACTGCTTTGCTTTGATCTTAAACTGTCCCAGACGGTACCTGTGCTGTAAATGACAGGATAGGATAACAGGGGTTAAGTATATTCGTAATAAATTTATTAGGCTGCAAATTAACTCATATTATAAATAAATAAAAAATTATTATGTTATTATTTTATTTTACCTTATTTAACTGATCAGTTACTGACTGTTTATTAAAATTGGCAGTTAATTTATCGACATGAAATCCACTTAACTTGAAGAAGATCCGTCACTACTTAAACTTGTATCACCACCGCTTACGTTAGACGCATTAATAGTGACCCATGGTTTAATATGATCAGCAGGATATATGTTTTTATATTTACGACTCGAATGCCCTTCAATGTTTGACACTTCGTATCTATCGTTATCCAAAACACCAGAAACTCGAAAAGGGCCCTTGAATCTAGGGGCAAGCTTCTTACTTTTACCTTTATCAGGGTTGTGATTAGGTATCATTACCAGGTCACCTTCCTGGAACGTCTTTGTTGGTGCTCGGCCCTTATCAAATAACTTTTTCATCTTTGCCTGATTGTCTTCTATGTTGTGGTGCACGGTTTGTCTTAGGTCTTCCCTTTCCTTATCCGAAATTTGTTCTGATTGTTCCAATGCCCCTTTAATTATTCCTTCTGACTGTCCTATCGTCTTTTGTCCAAATACAATTTCAGCTGGGGACTTTCCCGTAGCTTTATTCACAGTGTTGTTTAAACTCCATTGTAACTTACCTAGATGCACATCCCAATCTTTCTCGTCGTGACCATGATTCATCGCTGCTAACGAGTTCAAAATTGTGCGATTGTATCTTTCAATCTGCCCATTCGCTCGCGGTGTTGCTACGGCGTTGCACACGTGTTTAGAGCCAATCGCACCAGTGAAGTTTTTGAACTCGCTGGATGTGAAACTGGTACCCTGATCAGAGATTATAACTTTCGGTTGCCCAAACACCGAGAATATTTCCTCTAAAGCTTTGATCGTAGTTCTAGACTTGGTGTTCCTGACACCTTTTATGAATATAAATTTACTAAATGCATCAATTATGCCAAGGATGTAGCAATTGCCACGTTTACTTTTAACAAATGGTCCTAGATGGTCCATGTGTATGGTATGGAAAACCGCCACAATCTTCGGAATCGGATGTAGAGAGCCACTTTTCTTTCCATATAGTTCCTTATTGTATGCGCAGTTTATACATGATTTAACATATTTTTTAACAAATCGATTCATTTTTGGGAACCAGTAATCAGAGGCAATTTTTTCCAAAGTCTTTTCAAAAGAAAAGTGGCCCGCGTCATCATGATTTATTTGGCATATTTTCCAGCGAGCTGAGTGTGGTACCACCCACTTAACTTTGTTACCAACTTTTCTGTAAATTTTATTGTCACGAAATGTGTAATTCATTCTTATGTCCTTGAGATCACCTTCATTTGTTTCTAAAATAGTTTTGATATTCCTTAAATGTGGATCCGTCATTTGGATGGTCTGCAGCCAGTCATTAGTAGTGATATTTAAAACTTCTATTTCTGTTTGTTCTAAAGACGGTACCGGATTACGACTGAGTGCATCCGCATGTTGCATGTTGAGTCCTGGTCTATATTCGATGGAAAAGTTATACTCTTGGAGTATAAGCCACCATCGTGCAACTTTTGGTAGCAAATCACGCTTTGTAAGAGTGGACCGTAGTGCACTGCAGTCAGTAATCACCTTAAATTCAATACCAATTAAGTATACACGAAACCTTTGCAGTGACATCACAACAGCCATAGTTTCTAGTTCATAAGAGTGCCAAAACTCTTCTTCTCGGGTGGTTTGGCGACTGAAATAAGCAACCGGCCGCAGTGGTGTCTCTTCGTTGGGTTTTTGTAGAAGAATTCCCCCAAAGCCTATTTTACTAGCGTCACAATGGACTTCCGTAATGAATTCGGAGTTGTATAATGCTAACACAGGTCTTGTAACGAGCTTTGCCTTTATGTCAAGAAATGCTGCTTCCTGAGCTTCGCCCCATGTCCAGGGTACATCCGCTTTAGTCAATTTTGTTAAAGGCTTAGCAATGCAAGCAAAATCGTAAACAAACCGTCGAAAGAAACTCGCCAAGCCGACAAATTGCCTGACTTGATGAACATTGCTTGGACGAGGAAACTCTTGTACCGCTTGAGTTTTTTTACTACCAGGCTTAATACCTTCATTTGATAACTCAAATCCTAAATAGTCGATTTTAGATTGATAGAAATAGCATTTTTTTAGATTGAGGGTCAGATTTGCTTTCTTTAGGAGTTCAAAAATTGATTCAAGCTTATTATACATCTCGTCAATACTGCTAGCCGTGCATAAAAGATCATCCAAATAAGGTATAGCTAAGTCAAAACGTCTAGCACCAAGCGCCTTATTTATCATACTTTGAAAGACCGCCGGAGCGTTAACAAGTCCAAAAGGCATCCGAGTATACTCGTAATGCCCATCTGGTGTTACGAAACCCGTAATATGTTTTGACTCCTCAGTCCTCGGCCATCGGAATTTGATGGTAACCAGACGCGAGATCTAGGCTAGTGAAGAGCGATTTTCCGCTTAAGCGATCTAATTGATCTTCTATGACTGGCATAGGGTAGCTGTCTTTAATGGTCTTCTTATTAAGAGCTCTAAAGTCAACGCATAAACGGTGTTCACCATTCTTTTTACGGACAAGGACAATTGGACTGGAATATGCCGACTGTGATTCCCGTATAATGCCATTTGATAACAAATCACCAACTATTTCTCTGACCTTGGCTCGTTCACTAAATGGTAGTCGATATGGTTTATAAATTATGGGTGTAGTATCGTTCAGTTTAATGGTCATTTCTGTTATATTGGTCAAACCTAGCTCATGAGTAGACAAGGCGAAACAATCACGAAATTTATTCATTAAACTAATAAGTCGATCTTTCTGTGCATTGTCGATACCTGGCCCTATGTTAACCATATCCACCGTTATAGGACATTTAGTTTTCCCATTTGATGAAACAGTCTCATCGACTAGATTGATATTGTTTACATCAAATGGAAGAACGTCGGCTGCACTTACGCTGTTTTGGGGAAGCTTTACAGCTCTCGCAATAAGTTTGTCATGTTTAAAGTGAAAGGGTTTACATGACAAATTAATTACTATCAGTTGACCTCTACTCTGATGTATTTGATACACTCCTTGTAATAAAACGTATTGAGTGTCCGGTTTCATACAAATACTGCCTGGTATAAATAAAGATCCCGAATAGTCACCCTCTACTCTTACAGGTACAAAATTCACTCCTAATTGTATATCTACATCTTGGCTGCAGTAAAGATTTACCTTTTCCGATTCCGTCTCGTCACAATATAAAGTTAAAGTGGTGTTAGTCTTATGAGCTACTACTGTAGGTAGTTCAGTTAAAGATTGTCCTATCAAGACTTCTGTATCTAATAAATGGTCTTCTACTACAAAAGTTTCGATATCAGCCTCCACAGTATCGACTACAATGCTAACAACAGTTTTGCCAAGAGGCACTATACTACCTAAAGCAAAGCCCTTAATGATAGGTAGCCCTGATGTAATTAATGGTAAAGAAATTCTCTCAGCTAAGCTTTTTCGGATAAGTGTACATTGACTACCAAAATCAATATATGCGGAGCATTTAATATCATTAACAGTTACAGATTTAAAATACTTGCCATCAATCTGTTCGCCAGGAGAGATTTTTAAAACTTTTTGACTTGATTCAATTTTATTATCTGCATTATCCTTATTGTTAACAAAAGTGCTATTTTTCCCCCGATAATTACTGACTAATTCACATTTTGAACTGTCGTGTCCAAGTCGAGAGCATGTTTCACACCGTTTTCTAGGTTTCGTACATGTCCGTGATGTGTGGCCAAACTCCGTACAGTTAAAGCATTGTAGCTGCCTTAAATTGTCTCTTCGTGAATTAACTCCTCGTTGGGAATTTGGTAATTTTTCTCCAATCTTCAGATTATGCTCAAGCTTATTTCCAGGATAGTTTTTGCGCGAAACTAAATGGCTTTTCTTGGATATACGACGAAGATACTTAAGTAATTGTGATGGTCTTTTGAAACTTGAGCCTTGAGCATTAAGTCTTATATTGAAGTCAAATATTCCATTAATAATGCAATCAACAGCGTTACGTCCCTCTATGCCGCACATCTTAACAAGTTTAGCTTTATCATGATAGTAATCTTCTAAAGATTCTTCCTTTCTACTTCTTCTTTCTAACATTTCATATAGTCTATCGGCATAATTGCGATCGTCAGGAAACGCTTTTACTATCTTCTTCTGCCACTCTCGCCAGGTCAAGTTAATGGTACTTAGTCCTTGATACCATTTTTTTGCATGGCCAGATAATTTAGGGATAGCGTAAAATATGATTTGTCTATCACTCCATTTGTAGATCCTTGCGGTTTCATTTACTTTTCGTATCCAGCTTGCAGCTGATTGGTCGTTGGCATCTGGATTAAATTCAGGAATGACATTTTGCGCTCCCTCAAAATGATGTTCAGTTCTACCAAATAGTTTTGCTAATTTCTTGAAAACGTCATAATCTCGGGAACATTTTGAACTGGAGGGTCTTCGCCTTTTTCCATATTTATTTAACCGGCCTTGAGAAGAACTCACTGATTCAGATCCAGTTGTATGGTTTGAATTGTACCGATGCCGTTTCCTTTCCTTAACCCGAAGCTGTCTATAATTACTAGAACCGTCAGAACTTTCTGCCGAGTCGGCAGAGCATCGTCGACGTCTACGTAACTTTGGATGCGAAGAAGAACTGTCAGAGTCGTCCATGTGGCGCTGCCGACGTGACCTGCTGCGGTAAGTATGACGTTTCCGTTGGCGACTAGCTTTGGAACTGATTTCAGGGCGTAACCGTCGTATAGAGTGACTTCGTCGATCCCTCGAGCGAGATTGTCTATTTTTTTCGTGATTATCCAAGGGCGGCGTATAACGGGATGTATCGTCAGACGAGGACATATTGAAGCTGGTTTAATAGTGGAGACTACTTCACAAAATCCGTTTTTAATACAAAGTATTATTATTTATTATAAAAGGAGTTAGTAAGGAAGAGACAAATCACAAAAAAAACAATTGTTAATAACATGACCTTGAGGAAATATGTATTTAGCGTAAATAATAATAACTTAAAAATATACGAATTTGATATAAATAACATTATTTCATAAATATCGCACTTCATTACAATAAATATATTTTACAACACACCTGCTCATAACAGTGATATTATTTTACCGCAATTAAGCACGGAATGACACCTATTATAAAACTGTGACTTTTTCATTACTATTATTCACAAAAGTGAGTTATAGATTCTTTTTTAAATTTTATAGGAAGTGTCTATAATTGTCTATGTTCTTAAAAAAGTTTTGATACAAAAAATAACGTGTTTAATAGTACGAATAAATTAATACGCCTATTGTATGGTCATTTGATGCATTTTCGTATTTAAATAAATAATTTCAACTTGTAATACTTGTGTAATAAACAAAATTTTCGCTCAAATTCAACTTTTTTTTTTCTCTAAGTACAGAAAAAAAAACAGAGTAAAAAAAAGTTAAGTTCAAACCTCTTTTTTTTTTTAAATATGGTCGACCGCCATTGTTAAATGCGCGCGCATAGGAAAACGAATTAATTTGTAGTATTGTTTATTTAGTATTTGTAGTATTATTTTATTCGCAAGTGTGTTGTAAAACGTCGTATGGCACGTGTGAGCATGATGATTACCGTCCTCGGCTGTCTTAAGACCCTCGCCTGGCGGCTCGGGTCTCAATGGCGCCTCGGCGGTAATCACCAATGTTGCTCACTTGTACCATAATGTACTATTATTTCATACCATATTTATTTTATTTTTCTTTTAAATTAATTCAAAGAAATTAGAGTGATATCTACACAATAAAGAACCAAGTAGATAAGGGTTCTGAAAGTCTCAGTGAATCTGTGATGTACTAAATTATTATTTTAAAATAAACAATTTATAGTGGGTAACTACATACTACCGTTTTAAAAGTTAGTGAAAAATAAAAACATCTACCAAAATAATGTAAATGTAGTAATTATCATTTTCGATATTGTAAACCAACCACCGATCCTGCCAAATTCAGATCGGAAACCTAAAAGCCGACCCGTGTCCGAAAATCCAACCGACCCAGGAATCGAACCCAGAGGCCCGACACAACGGCCTGGCAGGCAAGGCCAATGGCGTTTGCGTTGTCAAAAGATTGACGTTCAATTATTATTATTATTATTATTTTTGTCTAATTAATTATCCGAACTTTAATAAATAGATAACGAGGTAATCCCAGGCATTACTAAATGTTTAGACACCTACCTACTTCTTTTTTTTTTTTTTTTTTTTTTTATAAAAGGCATGTAGGTACAACGTGCTGGCCGGATTTGAAAAATCTCCTTTTCATAATCTTAGGTATAACACAGGTACATAAATGGACTGAAACTTGCTTCAAAATATGAAGCATGCGAATATTTTAATTACATAATATTTATTAAAAATAAAGATGTACATAATTGATTATCATGTCATGTATCGATTTAATTCTATTATTAATAATTAATGACAGTACTATAATAAATCGAAGAAATATCATTTGCATACGAACCTACAATAATGTCTTTACGATTCCAATAGGTCTAGTAATTATGTACGGTTATTGTGTGTATTCTTAAGAATTGGGTCAAGGACAACATGTAAATTAAACCACAAGTTGGAACAAAATACGTCGTTTTAGTGTCGTGCTAGATGATGGATGACATTATGTATTTGTTTATATTTAAATCTGGAATCCGATAACATTTTCTGATTTCAAAAGAAAAATATTTTATCACCTACAGAAACGAATCACCTACCTGTGTTGTAGTTTGTCATTGCTTACCAGTAGGTGATTTGTGTGATTGCAATTCATATTTAAACCTGCAGTCCACAATGCAATATAGGTAATAAAAATGTAGGTAGGTACATACCAGAAATTTTTCTCCAACGTTCTTACCACTTCTGAATTATTGAGAATTCAGGATACTGCCGTAAGAAATACACACCAGTCTAGTCGATTATTTAATATTCTTGACCAAAACTACAAAATTATTATGATAAAACTAAATCAGTCTCATAGACGCGCGCCGTACACACCCAACCGCGATGGCCGCCGGTGACAGAATACCGCCTGTTTATTTTTTTTTTAATTTTTATATTTTTGAAACCTCAGTACATTTTTAATGAAACTTGTAATTTTATTATTTCAATAGAGATTGAAATAAAATCGTAATATTAAATGTAGAAAGTACGTAGTTAATTCTAACACTCTGTAAGAAACTGCCTTGTAAATTCTGTGTTACGCCCCCTAGCCAGGTGGACTGATAACCTGCAAAAGGTGGCTGGGACAGACTGGATATGGCAGGCATAGAATTGGCAGACGTGGCGCATATTGGGAGAGGCCTATGTCCAGCAGTGGACTGCGATAGGCAAATTTATTGATTGACTCTACATTACACATTACACATTGAGCAACGTCAGCTAACTTTCATTTAAATAGGATAATGTGTTCTTGTATATATTTCAGATGGCACAACGGCACCAAGTACAGCTGTCCACACTGTAACCATGAGTTCCTGTAAGTATATTCATCTAGTGTACGATTCTTTAAATCTTCAGATCTGCAGAGGAACGGGGTCTGCAGAGGAACGGGTCTACAGAGGAACGGGATGTTATGTTCCCCTAGCGGGAACACGATAACGATTGGCAGGTCGCCCATTCTGTGAACCAGTGTCAGAACTTTAATAGCGCGATCTAGGATTAGTAGTTCCGATATAGTTCCAATTCATTACGCTAGATGGCATGGTATACAAGTTTTTAAAACCATAGCGGTAGAGCATTCGACTGTTAAAATATGTTATTTTCTGTTCATAGTAAGTTCACAACGTACATGGGCCATATACGAATTAAACATCCTTCAGACTTCGTGTGCGAAATATGCGGGTACTCGTTCGTGAGTGCGAAAGGGATAGAACTACACAAGAAACTTAAACACAGATTAGATAATGCACAGGTAAGAGCGAGATGTGTATAATTTTGTACGGTTATGACACTAACTACTGAATAGTTTCGTTGTCTAAACAACCCATCCCGGTTGTGTTTAAAACTAGCACTTTGCAGCCTGGGGTCCACTCTTTTACTAGTTATTTCGAATCCTGGCCATACCCTCGTCTGTCATTCAGTAGATGTATTGGCTAGCAAGTGCTGAGCAAATACACACCGGTGTATTTGTTTGTATCGTTGTAGATACCAGAGGACGGTCCGTTCTGCGAGTTGTGCAACGTGCGCTTCGTATCCGTCGAAGCGCATAAGCGACATCTTAGCGTATCTGCGAGACATAATACAGGTACGTAATGTCTATCTATACTTTTGTAATTTCGTGTCTGCACATGATAATTGTGGCGCTTTAGAAGTACGGACAGAAGTAAAAAATTAAATTAAATGTATAAATTATGACCTTTCATTTGATACCCAACACGGATATATTTGAAAATATTAGATTTTGCATTGCCACTTTCACTCCTCATATTTTTCAAATGGCTCAACCGATTTTTATGAAACGTAGCTAAGAACACTCTCGACTAAACCATCTTTCAAACAAAAGAAACAAAATCGAAATCGGTGCAGCCATTTGGAAGCTACGATGCCACAAACAGACTGACACACACACACCCATACACACTTCAAACTTATAACACCCCTCTTTTTTGTCGGGGGTTAAAAAGCAGCCTGCACAAAAATTAAAAAGTATTTTCTTCGCAAAAAAAAATGCTCAACGCGCATAAAAACGCGCTTAAACCATAGACCACAATTTAAATTTAAAAAAAAAAACATAAGTACTTGTTGATGTCAGAATAGGCTCAGCCCATTCTCATGGCATCGCGCCGCCGTCTCGGTCTGCTTCTGCTAGGATGACAGGTGGCTCCATCTGTCATTAGGACACAAAAACTGCTAAACGAAGTTTGATGCGGTTTTTGTTCAAAATTCTTGGTCAGACTTAAATCTCACGTTTGTTTGATCGGAATTGGTTAAATAGAACCAGAGATATGAGAAAACGTCAATACAACAGACATCCACGCTAGCAAAGCCACGGGCATCAACTAGTCACGTTATAATTTCATATTAACTGTTCTCAACAGATACAGACAAAGATGGTCGCGAAGCAAACAAACCGAAGAAGGGGAGAAGAACTAAGGATTCAAAAGAGATTGAGAGGAGATCGCGGGAGATGGAGAAAGAGACGGACGACAAGAAGAAGATGTATCCGAGTCAGATGCGAAAGGCGGAGGGGCCTATAGCTTGTGAACAGGTTGGTTTATTTTGTACAAGCTTCAATTTATCTGTGCAATGTTTGTAATTTAGGCCATTATACTGAATAGACACAGCCTGCTAACAAAATGCAACTAAAGAATATTAGTAACCGAAATCCATATCCATACTAATATTATAAATGCGAAAGTAACTCTGTCTGTCTGTCTGTCTGTCTGTCTGTTACGCTTTCATGCCCAAACCACTGAACCGATTTTGATGAAATTTGGTATAGGGGTAGATTAGACCTTGAGAAAGGACATAGGCTATGTTTGGTCGCGATAACCGACATCCACGCGGGCGGAGCCGCGGGCAAAAGCTAGTTACTAATATTCCCTCTAACCTGGAGGTCTTAAATAAGCTAAATTGCTTGTGTTAAGAGTGGATTCACATCTGTAGTGTAATGACGAGGTTCGAACCCGGGACCTCTCGATCGTAAGGCCGACTCCTTAACGCTTCTTTAAACTGTCAATATGTTATGGAATGTTATGTATACAGGGTGTCCCAAAATTCAAGGATAAGCCGGCAATAGGGGGTGGCCCTACTTATGGCTGCTCAGGAAAAAAAAAGAAAAAAAATATATCTCTATTTTTTTTTTAATTACTCGAACTTTTTTAAAATCCCTCGAAATTCGGTACCCTTAATGATATTTTCAACTACCAGGTCCACAATTTTGCAAATATTTTTGAACTCTTTTCTGTATTAGCAAGCTAAGAAGCATGGCTATCCATCACCACCCTGAAAAATTATAGGATATTTGTAGTTATTTTACAAAAATAAGTCAAAATATTTTTTTGTCGTCAAATTTTCATACATTTTTACTTTCGACCCACTTCATCTTATCTCGGTGAAAAAAAAAAGTATGGACACCACTATGGCATTCTTTTCCAAAAATTGGCGCAACTATCCAAGATTTCAAAATGGTATAATTTGGGTATAATACTATAATGAAATACTAAAAAAAAATTTTTTTAGTAAATAAGAATCACATTTAATACATTGCTCTTATTGAAAATCACCAGATTTACTTTGTACACAATGCATTCATCCTCAATAAAAAATCATTGACGGGACTTGTGACAAAGTGGTAACCGAGTAGGTTATCACATTACGAGGTTAAGCAACATAAGCCAGGGTGGTTTTCGGATGGATGACCATTCTTAAGACATTGAGACACCTCCATTCCTCAGAAAGTACGTTAGGCCGTCGATCGTAGTGGCCATACGAGCATCTATGACAGTTGTTACGGGTAGTCGGAGCCCTAAAAGTCCAACAACTGGACGCACTACATAACTTTGATATCGCCAATGGGTTGTGGAGGCCAGGTGGCAGTCGCTTCACGGAAAATTTCGCGGTTCTGCTGTTTCACAGTTAACCATAAAATCCGACTCTGTATTTTGTAAAGGTTCAGAGGATGAAAATTCATACTGTTAAAATATTAAACAAACATAATGGTATAATTTTATAATTATTGCATTATTGTTAATATTTTTTTTTATTTTACATTTTTAATTGTTTGCCACCGGCATTAATACATTTTATTTTTCGTGCATTTCTTTTGTCAGAAATATAATCCGTAGCCGCATTGATATTTGAATGAAACTAGTCCAGCATTGCAATTGCTTTCGGAAACCTAATTGTTCTTAAAACAATTCCAATAAAACTCTGAGCCTCGGATTTCCCGGCTAACTGTGAAACAGCAGAAATGCGAAATTTGCCGTGAAACGACTGCCACCTGACCTCCACAACCCACTGGCGATATCAAAGTTATGTAGTGAGTTCAGTTGTTGTACTTTTAGGGGTCCGACTAACTGTCATAGATACTCATATGGCCACCGGGATCTACGACCTAACGTACTCTCTGAGAAACAGAGGACGGAGGTGTCTTAATGTCTCAAGAATGGTCATCCATCCGAAAACCACCCTGGCTTATGTTGCTTAACCTCGTAATGTGATAACCTACTCGGTTACCACTTTGTCACAAGTCCCGTCAATGATTTTTTATTGAGGATGAATGTATTGTGTACAAAGTAAATCTGGTGATTTTCAATAAGAGCAATGTATTAAATGTGATTCTTATTTACAAAAAAAAATTTTTTTTTAGTATTTCATTATAGTATCATAACCAAATTATACCATTTTGAAATCTTGGATAGTTGCGCCAATTTTTGGAAAAGAATGCCATAGTGGTATCCATACTTTTTTTTTCACCGAGATAAGATAAAGTGGGTCGAAAGTAAAATGTATGAAAATTTGAAGACAAAAAAATATTTTGACTTATTTTTGTAAAATAACTACAAATATCCTATAATTTTTCAGGGTGGTGATGGATAGCCATGCTTCTTAGCTTGCTAATACAGAAAAGAGTTCAAAAATATTTGCAAAATTGTGGACCTGGTAGTTGAAAATATCATTAAGGGTACCGAATTTCGAGGGATTTTAAAAAAGTTCGAGTAATTAAAAAAAAAATAGAGATATATTTTTTTTCTTATTTTTTCCTGAGCAGCCATAAGTAGGGCCACCCCCTATTGCCGGCTTATCCTTGAATTTTGGGACACCCTGTATATCAAGTTGAACCGAAGTAGTAGCCATTATTTACGCCGCGTTGAAATGAAACTTACTGCGTCTAGGTACAGAGTTTGTACTAACATACATTCACGCCTTTATCCCCGGAGGGTTAGGCAGAGGTGAAATTAACACATTTCACAAGTCGTTGTATTAGTTCCCACGTTATAGGTGGTGAGCCTATTGCTGTATTCCGGGCACTATTGTTGACTCGAGCCATGTAACTGAGGCTGAATCTGGGCTGTATATATCTGTGTGATGTTAAACAGCCCTATCCCTTAGTCGCCTTGTACGACATCGCATGGGAAGAGATGGGGTGGCCCAAATTCTACTCTGCCGGGAACCACGCGGCTCCAATCCAGATACAGGGCTTTAACAAAATGTCCCCTCTCGATGATCATTCATATAAAGAGTTTAAGAACAGATCATTATTGACAGTATTCTCGTTCTCGTAAAATTCAGACAGTATCAAGTATTCTCGTTGCCAACAGTGTGATCTCCAGCTTGAAGACTCCAGGGCATACCACAGCCACTTCAGACGAATGCACCCAGACAAGAACCGAACCAACTACCCGTCGATGAAGTCGCCATGCATGTGCGAAGTGTGCGGCAGAATGTTCCAAGTAAGTTGGGTTTTCTTTTTATATAGGACACATCAAATTGACTTCGCCTCGCCTGATGGTAAGCTGAAGGCAAATTCTCTGAAAAGAGGGTCAACATTACAGACATGTACCATGTTACAATGGTAGCACTCAGCTTGACGGCCTCATCAGATGCTTTTTCACGCCCCGCTTAAAGGACCCGGGACTGTAGGAAGAGGGAAACACGTGAACTGGTAAGGAATTCCAAGACTTAATAGTGCGGCAGGAGATTAATACTCCGATCGTAGTTCACGCAGACGAAGACGCGGGAATAACTAGTTAGAATTTGTTGAGCTATCGAAAGATAGGGCAGCTGTACAATTTTCTAGCCATTCAGCGTGGAGCGTATAACGATAGCGATTGTCATTGGTCGGACTGAGTGACGTCACTGGTGATCGACCAATGACAATCTCTATCAAGGTCGGTCACACTGGATGACGTCACTGGAGCAGGTTCAGGCGCTCCACTTGCAATTGTTTAAGTTTTCACTTCTGTCAGCACTCCTGGAGTGTTTTATTACGAGTTTTTTAATACGTATATACTCACACCTTTCGGTAGTTAGACAGAGACAACAAAACAATTTTTAGGTTCCCCCCCGTTTCACCGAAATTTTTATGTCATAATTTTGTTTCGCATAACAACGCATAGCATAAACTTCATTTCGCAGAAAAAGGTTTGGCATACACTCATTCGTCATACTTTCATAACGCATAATTTTGTAAGTCAGAATCATCTTTTGGCATAACTTTTAAAGCATAATAATCAAAAAGTAGAACCGTGCATGCAGCAAGCATCAGACATGCAGCATGCTTCAGGCATGCAGCATGCATCATGCAGCAAACATCAGGCATGCAGCATGCAGCAAGCATCAGGCATTTAGCATGCAGCAAGCATCAGGCATTTACCATGCAGCAAGCATCAGGCATGCAGCATGCATGCAGCAAGTATCATGCAGCAAGCATCATGCAGCAAACATCATGCAGCAAGCATCAGGCAGTAAACATGCAGCAAGCATCGTTTCTGTCACAGCTCCGGCGCTGCGGGGTCCGGCGGCCCCACACGAGCTTATCGTCGCAGATGGTTGTAACTCCCACCATCGCAGCTTCGGCTTGCTGGCCGGCTGCGCCGACCAGCCTCAGCCGCGGCGGCGGCCATTAAAACCACCTGCTCCTCAGCTCGTGGGCCGCCTCGCGCCTCCGCGCCTACGCGGGCTTAAATAACACTCTAGGGGTAGGGCAAACAAGACTACGTGAAATCGGATTTGCAGCAATTCATTTCTGTCACTAACTTTTTTGTAACAAATTTTAACTTTTCTGCCAACTGAAGAGTATGCCATTGCTAATTCGGATATATGACCATTCTGCCAAAATACGATTCTATTAAATAAGTCGTTATGCCTTGAAAATGTTCGATTAAATAAAATTATGCCAAATGAATTTCGGAGTATTAAGTTTCTGCCAGATGGAGGGAACCCCAATTTTTAACCTAATTTCTCGTCTTTCCAGAGTTATGCCCTTCTAAAAGACCACACGTGGGTCCACACGGGCGAGCGGCCGTTCAAGTGCGACAGTTGCGGCAAGTCGTTCCGCATGAAGCAGCGTTTAGTCGCGCACCGGCGAGTGCACTCGCAGGAGCGAGCGAGCTATGTGTGCGCGCTCTGCGGGAAACACTTCAGTACGCATAGTAACCGGCAGCGGCATATGTTTGTGAGTATGCGGGTTTATAGGGAGGTGTGGGAGGTTGGGAGGTTGCGTGGTTGGGAAATTGGGAGGTTGGAAGGTTGGGAGGTTGGGAGGTGTGGGAGGTTGGAAGGTTGGGAGATTGGGAGGTTGGAAGGTTGGGAGGTTGGGAGGTTACATGGTTAGAAGGTTAGGAGGTTACATGGTTAGAAGGTTGGGAGGTTACATGGTTAGAAGGTTGGGAGATTATATAGTTAAGAGGTTGGGAGGTTGCATTGTTAGGGGGTTGGGAGGTTGCATTGTTAGGGGGTTGGGAGGTTGCAACTGTTTTCGCAACAAAATTGGTTGGGATGTGAGTAAAAGTGATTCACCAGACTATCCAATAATAACCCCCACAAGCACTTCTTCAGCAACAGAGTGGTTAGAGAATGGAATAAGCTGCCCAATGACGTCATTTCAGCACAAACCATTAACCAATTTAAGAACAGGCTGGATACACACTTGAACAAAAAGAAGGAAATCAAGTATTAGAAACTGGATACAGGCAACTATCAGTTGTAGCAACTGCCTGCCTGATTAAACGACAATAATAATAATAAAAAATGTCGGATTGCTCGATTAGGACGGAAATACCGTCGTGTCCTACCTCTTACATTCCTTTCCTTTCCTTCAGATCCACACAGGGCTGAAGCCATTCAAATGTGAGATGTGTGGCAAGGGTTTCAAGCATGCCAGCGAGAAGAGAGCCCACGTGACCTACGTACATCTGAAGAAACCCTGGCCCAAACGCGCCAGGGGGAAGAGACGACCGGACACCAGACAGGTATGTGGGACTGCCCCTCTAGACAAGTGGCAATTCGCTGCTCGGCGTATGATGGAATAGAATGCCATATGTATGGGATTTGACGTATATGACAGGCGTCAACGAATGTCAAAAACGTCAAATCCTATACATTTGTTATTCTATTCCATCATACGCCGAGCAACGAATTGCCACTTGTCTAGAGGGGCTGGTATGACGTGGGTGTGGAAGGCAGCTGATGGATAGGGCTGTTCTCCATCTGGTAAATATACAGCCCGTGACAAAGTGCCCGCTTGGCGGCAATAGGCTAACTATATGACTTTTAGATAGATAGATAATACTTTATTGTACATCAATAGATTTACAGTATGTATAGACAAGAAGGTATTATACAGTTTTATCGCTGAAAGCGATTGCTTTCAGGCAATCTTGTCCCACGTAATTGAGGGCTAGCCTCAATTACATGAGAAAAAAGTCATAGTTGGCGAAATCTGGGTGTTATTTTCTTTTTTTTTTATATGGAACACTTCACCTCGCTTGATGGTAAGCTGAAGGCAAAGTCTCAGAAAAGAGAGCCACCATTACAACAGACACGTACCATGTTACAATGGTGGCTTGTGAGGCTGACGGCCTCATCGGATGCTTTTTCATGCCCTACTTAAAATACACCTTTGCTTACTTGTATGTATGTACAGATATCGCACACAGCAAATTTGTCTTAAAACTACTTTTGTTTTAGGGTTTGGACAACCAGATGGACACGACTCCAATATGGCCGCAGTGCGACCCTAAGTTAGTGGACATCAACGACATGATGGTGGACAGAGCGCCCTACTACAACGTTAAGATCTCGTGAGGGAATCACTACACTCGTACAGTTACCGGCAGGAGTGGAACGCGTCCCATACATACTACTGTATGCAACGATATCATACATCAGTGTGTAGTCTTACTGCAAAATGTACTAACAACAGAATATATTGCAATAAAGGAGATACCACACCACCAGTTAGCGCGCGAAGCTAGCGAGTGGTGAGCGAGCTGTATAGCTATTACAGCTTTTACACCATATTGATAACACACTTGTACTTTTCCACGATATTTATTATTGAACGTGAAGTATGTCGTATTGCGAAACCGGTCAAGTTCAATAATAAATATACACGTTATTAACATGTAACAATAAGTTCCGCCAAGTGCCATCAATCAACAGTATAAATAGACTATACAGGTTTACTGTTTACGCTTTCACGCCTAAACCACCGCACTTTTGATGAATTTTGATACAAGAGTAGATTGGATCTTGGCCATGCTACCTAGTATCCATGCGGGCGAAGCTGCGAGCAACAGCTAGTTGGATATATTAATCGCTAGCTTATGTCTTAGCTCACGGTGTGAACCAAAGTATGGAAAGAAGTGAAAGGACCTCTCGCTAGCTTGCTCGCTAACAGTGTGGCACCTCCTTAAAACGTCTGCTATTATCGACATCGATAATAAAGCTCCTGTGTGGGATAGCCTTTATTGGGTTAACTATAGCTGGTCTATAGTTCTAATGCGCACATTTTTTACCCTTTCATATTTTGAAAAAGAAAATATGAAAATAATCTCAGAAAGTGCTTCTATAGGTTTTAATTCGAACAAATAAATTTAGATTTTAGTGATGTACGCTTAGAGTATACATATGTCGCACCCCTATTCAAACAAAGAAATAACTCAAAATTACGTATTTGTGGGAAAACGCAAATAAAATTTGACACCTTCGCGCAGTGTACTTCAATATTTAATTAAAAATAAAGTAAATGAGATATGTACGTTTTAAAAATAGAAATGGATAATTTGATAAAGATAGCAATTAATTGTTATAGAGAATATCCTTATTTATAAAAATAGGTAATTTATTTATATTAATTAAAAAAAAGTTCGTACTTAATTCAGTTTATGATAAAATATTTTTTCAGTACATTCGAAATGGCACCATGTAAATCAAAATAATGCAGTTTTATTATAAAATTATTTATAAGTTTTTGATGTGTTTACTTTTATTTCAGTTTTTTATTTAAATTAACATTAATTTAATACTTTTCCAAAGTAGATAATAGTACATTATGGTACAAGTGAGCAACGTTGGTGATTACCGCCGAGGCGCCATTGAGACCCGAGCCGCCAGGCGAGGGTCTTAAGACAGCCGAGGACGGTAATCATCATGCTCACACGTGCCATACGACGTTTTACAACACACTTGCGAATAAAATAATACTACAAATACTAAATAAACAATACTACAAATTAATTCGTTTTCCTATGCGCGCGCATTTAACAATGGCGGTCGACCATATTTAAAAAAAAATGAGGTTTGAACTTAACTTTTTTTTACTCTGTTTTTTTTTCTGTACTTAGAGAAAAAAAAAAGTTAAATTTGAGCGAAAATTTTGTTTATTACACAAGTATTACAAGTTGAAATTATTTATTTAAATACGAAAATGCATCAAATGACCATACAATAGGCGTATTAATTTATTCGTACTATTAAACACGTTATTTTTTGTATCAAAACTTTTTTAAGAACATAGACAATTATAGACACTTCCTATAAAATTAAAAAAAGAATCTATAACTCACTTTTGTGAATAATAGTAATGAAAAAGTCACAGTTTTATAATAGGTGTCATTCCGTGCCTAATTGCGGTAAAATAATATCACTGTTATGAGCAGGTGTGTTGTAAAGTAATATTATATCCTACTAATATTATAAATGTGAAAGTTTGTGAGAATGGATGTGTGGATGTGTGGATGTTTGTTACTCTTTCACGCATAAACGGCTGGACCGATTTGGTTGAAATTTGGTATGTATATAGGTTATACCCTGGATTAACATATAGGCTATATATCAGCGATGAACGGGAACAGAATTCCACGCGGGCGGAGCCGCGGGCAACAGCTAGTTATATTATAATTAACAAATTATAATTAACAAACAACAAAAAGGTGCGTATAGATCACGTTGGCCACACCCGTCACCCGTATCGATGCGTGCCTCTACAGGTCTCATAGCGGTGATCTGGGCAAGGCTCAACTGTATGAGCATCTGCAGCGGTCGGCGGACAGGTTAATCGAGCAGTATCCTACCGCGGACTTAGTGTTCTTGGGGGACTTCAATGCTTACCACGTGGAGTGGTTGAGGTCCACCGAAACTGATTTTGCGGGAAGGGCTGTACACAACTTCGCCTTGACCTATGAACTCTCACAACTGGTGCATTCTATTATTAGAATACCAGACATCGACACCCATTGAAGCTCTTCTGGACCTTCTGCTGACTACGCGCCCGGATGAGTGCTCCGTAAATGTGGATGCACCACTCGGTACTTTGGACCACTGCTTTGTCCCAGCGCAAGTGACTCTCGCGGGGCTTGAACCATCGCGGCCAACAGCTCTTACCAATAGCTACCTCGAGGTCCAGTAAAAAAGCAACCGCCAGGGTTAAGTTTGAATTCATCGGCGGAATTGGCGAGCGTCTTGCGCGGTACCCATCAGGTAGTCGTGCTTTTTGGTCGCTCGCCAAAGCTGCCGAGGGAATCTTCTGCCAGTCTTGTCTTCCGTCACTGCAAAAACCCGACGGTAGTCTGGCCCATGGCGCTAAGGAGAAAGCCGATCTCTTGGGTCATCTCTTTGCGTCAAACTCGACTATGAACGACGGGAACTCCGAGCCACCTATTATTCTCAGCTGTGGTGCTTCCATACCTGAAGTAAAAGTCACGCAACGGGTGGTCCGACGTAATCTTAAATCCCTAGATGTTCGGAAGTCAAATGGGCCGGATGATATACTGGCGATGGTGCTTAAGCACGGTGCCCCTGAGTTGTGGCCAGTGCTTACACGCCTTTTCGCGCTCTCCTATTCCACGAGACACGTCCCGGCTTCGAGGAAGACTGCATTCGTGCATCCTGTGCCTAAGAAAGGCGACAGAACAGATCCGTCCAATTACAGGCCTATCGCTATCACCTCACTTCTCTCGAAGGTGAGAGTGGTGGAGCGTATGATTAATACACAGCTCCTGAGATACCTTAGGGGTAACGATCTCCTGAGCGACCGCGAGTACGGTTTTCGTCACCGTCGCTCTACCGGTGACCTCCTATTGTATCTCACTAACCGATGATCGCAAGCCATCGAAAGTCGAGGTGAGGCACTAGCGGTCAGCCTAGATATTGCGAAGGCCTTCGATTGGGTCTGGCACAGAGGTCTTGCGAAGTTGCCACGCTATTGACTCCCCAAAGGACCATGCGTATGGATTGCCAGTTTTTTGTCCAACAGAAGTATTCAAGCCGTCGTCGATGGCAGTTGCTCGAACTGCATGGACATAAACGCTAGAGTTCTACAAGGCTCCATGTTGTCTCCGACCCTGTTTCTGCTGCATATTAATGACATTCTGTCTGATGGCTCCATCCATCGTTATGCAGATGATAGCACCGGGGACACGTATTACATGGGCCGTGAAAATATCCCTAGGTCAGAAGTGGAGGAGAGTTGCAAACAACTTTGTCCGAAATCGAGACTACTCTCTCTGGAGTATCCTATTGGGGACGACTAAACTTAGTCCAATTCAACCCCACTAAGACACAAGTATGTGTATTCACCGCTAAGAAGGCTCCATTTGTTGTAGCGCCGCAATTCCTGGGCACAGCGCTTATCATTACCACAAGTATCGGGATACTTCGTGTCGACATCTCCAACGACGTCCAATACTGAAGTCATCTGGCAGACAAGGTCAAGTTGGCATCAAAGAGACTTGGGTTGCTCAACAGAGCGAAGAAGTACTTCACAGTGGGACACCGGCTTCTCCTATAAAAGGCGAAGGTTCGGCCCCACATGGAGTACTACTGACACCTTTTTGCCGGAGCGCCTGCGTGCCAGCTTGACCCTTTTGACTTGGTGCGAAGAGGGGCGTTGAGGCTTGTCGGCAATCCCATACTTACAGGCGATGTAGAACCTCTCAGTCTCAGAAGAGACTTTGCCTCACTGTGTGTTTTCTACCGCCTATATTACAATGGTTTGTGCTCAGATTAACTGTTTGACATGATGCCCACAGCTACATTCTATTCTCGCACCTTTCGCCATAGGCGGGGAATTCATCCTCACACATTGCAACCGGAAACGGTGTGCACTGTGCGGTATGAAAGGAAATTCATCCCTCGCACACTCAAGCTGTGGAATGAACTCCCCGCGGTGGTTTTCCCAAGCGACTAAAATAATATGGGGCTTCTCAAGAAGGACATTAGAAGGTATTTTTGGGGTCGGCAGCACGAGTGTGACGCCCCTGGTGTTGCATACTTCCATAGGCTACGAACCACTTTCCAACAGGTGGGCCGTGTGCTTGTCTGCCACCTAAGTGGTTTAAAAAAATATGGCTGTATGTTAGTTGAATAATGTATTAAATTAAAGAAATAAAAAAATGTTCGTCGCGAAATTAATAATAAGCAGAATCAACTAAAAAATCTATGATAATTCCCGTGGATTTACAGTAAAAAAGTAAAACAAGTCGTATTAATATTCAGTCCATTATAAAAAATTTAAAAGAAAACTGCAATAAGTTGGAAAGGAATTAAAAAAACTCACATTGTTTCATATGAAACAGAATTAAATCGAAAATTTTAGGTACAACTTATAACATTTTTACTAATAAAGCGAAATAAGTTTTAATTAATGCACTTTTAGATTAAATAATAAACAATGTTATAGTTAACTGCCAGCAATGCACCGAATTATTTTGTTTTATTTCACTTTTATTCCTACAAGCAACGATCCGACCTCATACGGAGCTGGCGCATCAATGAATCGTTCACTTTACCGGTACCAACTTTTTCGCGCGCGTTAGTGAGAAAGAGACGGACGACGTTTTATCTTGCTCATTTTGATCGTATTGCAATGGCTGTTCGAGTGAAACCATTCTCCTAGTAAAGTTATTACACTTTATGATGAAATCTCCAAACACATGAATTTTGAGTTATTTCTTTGTTTGAATAGGGGTGCGATGTATAGAGCGCGTGTATGACTCGGGTCCGTTTGCCGAGTGTAGGCACGGGTATGAACAGTACCTAGGCAGATGCTTAGCGATGTTTTACGCATTACCAAAAATAGTTGGACTTATGAATTCAGTATAATGTTATGATTTTTTTTTGTTCGATTTGCTATAGATGGATAAAATTGAAACCAATATACACAATAATAGTAGCATTTTATGTATCACGATAACAATAAATACATACTACAAATACACAATGTAATATAAAAGACTGATATAAGATATTGAATTAAATATTATTTGCGAAGTCACTCTGATGGGTATTGTTTTGGTACTGATTGAGGTTGAGCCAGGATCCTCGCTACTGTTCATACTCGTGCCTACAGTTCTTATTTAGTTAGGCGCGCTCTAATCCTACTAATATTATAAACGCGAAAGTTTGTAAGTATGTAAAGATGTGTGTGAGGATACTGAGGATGTTTGTTACTCTCACGTAAAAACTACTAAATGGATTTTAATGAAACTTTACAATAATATAGCTTAAACACCAGAATAGCATATAGGCTATATATCAACGATGAACGGGATCAGAATTCCACGCGGGCGGAGCCGCGGGCAACAGCTAGTAATATATATTCTAAAGCTTCTATAGGTTGTAATTCGAACAAATAAATTTAGATTTTAGTGATGTGCGATTTCTGAAAACAACTTATTTATATTTAGTGTAAATATTAATGATAAATGAATTACTTGTGTGCGTGGGTCTGTTTATGTGCGTGTATGTCATAGATTAACTAGCTGTAACGCGTGAACGCGTGACTTCACCTGCCTTAAGGTAAATAATGAAATGATATTATTGAATTTCTTATGAAGGTTTTAAAAGATAAATTCCCAAAAAAAAATTTGTCTGTGCCACTCATTAGGCTACCGACGCATAATATCTATTATGGTTTTGACACCGCCTGTTATTGAAATCAGTATTCGCGTATTGTGTGATAAGTGAAATGTATATAAAGAAAAGCATAATAATATGAATATAATGTGAAATCATTTGTAAAATTTAGACAATATTTTGTAACCGAGTGCTAGATTTTTTTTAATAAATGCGTATAATCAATGATGTTTGTGTTATTTTTATTTGGATTAGAGATATTCCTTCCGTGTTCGATAGATCTTAGAACAGTTTAGGTAATAAGCTGACCCGCCCCGGCTTCGTTATGGCATATTTCGAAACCGCATCACCCCTATAAACCATTTATGTATTTATTAATTTTCAAATCATGTATTGGAATTCGCTGGATTTGTTGATTTTATACCACACCCCAACACAAGTATGTACATAACTTAATGGGACTGTCTCAGTTTTAATACATGTAACCTTCATGTAACAAATTACTGGAAAACGAAATAAATACTTTTTTTACTTTTACTTTTTTTTTTACTTGTTGACCGCTAGAGGGCGTCACATTCAGTGACATGTCATAGCCTATAAGCAGCGGACGATCAAGACGCCTACTCATACTGACGCCTACTAACGATACCTCATTTGCCCAGTTGCCAGTTCTAATCAGTAGGTAAGAGCTATGAGTGAACAGATGAACATAGTCAAAATCATAACCCTCCTTTGACTTTGCCGTAGTCGGACAAAAAGAACCAACATCATAAATTGTTTAGAGCTTGACGCACTTTTATTGATATCGACTTTTTAACCAACTTCAAAAAGAATGAGGTTCTCATCCGGTATTTTAAATAACTGAATTCAACCTTACCCTTGGTGGCATTTCGTAAATATTTATTTAATTAACACCTAAAGGCTAAATGAGGGTTTGTGATCAACTGATCTAATAAAAGCTGCTAAAATTAAAGTGCTGAAAATGGAGGAAGGAAAGGAACTACCCTATTTATATATTTCATCTATGAAAGGAACGGTGAGGGCATTTTTGACAGATGTTGGACAAGTGCAGACAAGTGTTTGACACTTGTTTGACATCATTGCCATTATTTTTCGGTCCTCGGGATGGGACCGCTTTTATATTTATCTAGCTCACGACATTATCGTACGATTATGTCTAGTTCAGTACTGTTTAAGTTTTACTCGACATAAGGCTAGATTTCACCTGTGAAAATCTAATTTGATATGAATGACTGTGAAACAAACAATTAATCATGAACACAATCATACATATTTTCCATTTTCTTTACTGTAAGCTAAAAAGACTTTGCTCTAAATAGTTCATTGAACTGAGTGAGTGAAATGTGAATGAACCACAGCTATAACAAAATAAATAAAAGCAAAAAAATATTAAAAAATAATAACTTGAACATGGTGGACGCTTGATGTATGTTTGACAGTTGTTTATTGAATAAAAATACAATAATATTCGACATTATGAAATAAATAATACCTTTAGCGATTTGACTCGGCTTTGTAAGCCTGGAAGCTAAAAGAAACTGGCTATAAAGTGTTACATTTATGTCTTTTAATCTAAATATTTAATAAAAATATTATCGCAGAAAGTAGCTGTTGTGTTTATTTTGTAAATAATTATTTTATTTTGTGAAGAAATCTAATAAGAATGAGGTGTAGCGTTCAAAATTGCACCAATGACACGAAGAGAACTACCAAGAGCCAAGGAATTACATTTCACATGTAAGTATTGAGTATTGCACCTACAACATTCAATGAATTTAGTCCAATTACCTAGCCTTTCCAGGGATGAAACTCTCGATTATCGGTTAGTCTATACAGTCTTTTGCTTTCAGTGAAAAAATTCTCGGAATGAACACATAAACAGCTACCATTATACATAATTCACAGACTATCAAAATAAAATATTATCTACCTCCAAAAAATAATTATAAAATGGGGTAGCTGTATAAAACTAGATATACCCAAAAGCATTCATTCTAAATTCTACTTCGTCACGTGGCAATCTGTACTTTTAATAGTAAGTAAGCTATACTTGAATTTAAGTAACTTCAAGCAGTATTTGTTTGTGCTGGCTAAAGCCCTGAGCGAGATCCTTATACACAGATCCACAGAAAATCTTGAATATTTCTATAGTAGGGTGTTACAGTAGCATGTGCTACACCTATACTCATACTGATGTATCTGCTGACAAGGGAGGCCCCTATACCATTGCCCAGCCACTCTAACATAACATAACAGGTATGTGTGTAGTCACACCAAGGTCTTCCGACTTACAGACAAGACTGTTTTACAAAAGAGTAGTAGTGTGAACTCTAGGTTACAAAGTATAAGCCAATAGCATAAAAAAAATGCTAATCTATTATTTGTTCTCTGTATTGCAGGTTTCCAAAAGAGCCGAACCTTCGTACTGGGTGGGTGACCGCCCTGGGTATGGAGGATTGGTCACCAAAAGATCGAAGCACAATATGTTCAGAACACTTCCGAAATGAGGACTTCTATCAGACTAAACGAGGGCTACGGAAAATCAAGAGCGGTGCTGTACCTGTAGTGGCACAGGTGAGAGAAGCTGGGTAGTGTCAGCAGCTTAGTGGTTGAGGAGTCGGCCTTCCTATTTATAGGCCCCAGGTTCAAAACCTGGCTATGACACTGTCAATGTAGTAATTGCCTTATAATTTCATTATTTTTTAACTTTTTGATACCTATTTGGTTTTGAAGACGCTTTTATTGAAACTACTAGCTGACTCGGCGAACTTCGTTACTACCATATTTTCTGATCCCGTTCCCACCGCATATCTCTAAATTTATCATTGTTTCTCTACAATATTATGGATGGATTATACATATAAACCTTCCTCTTGAATCACTCTATCTATTAAAGAAAACTGCTTCAAAATCCGTTGCGTAGTTTTGAAGATTTAAGCATACATAGGGACGGACAGACAGCGACAGCCATTTTGTTTTATGATATGTAGTGATGATGATTTATTTTATATCACTTAGGTGGCAGACAAGTAATGTGTGTAACATTCTTACAAGCTGATTAAAGTTGAAAGATGAAATTATAATTGTAGATGTCTCATTTAAAACTTGTACTGCAGTTTTGTCCACTCTATATTCAATGAATATAGTTAGGGAACCCTGGCCACTGGTGGCCACCTCGGTGGGTCTTCCTCGGCAGCCTAACCTTTCACAGAACAGAAATATATAATGTCTAATGTATTATTTTCAGGATTCTGCAGATGATCTTGATGCACCAGCCGCTTTGAGAGTAAGAATACTTTGACTATAATATATTTAAAGGCGTCCTCTGCCTCATGCGTGTAACGCACGGCAGATGCCTGCATGAGAAAATTGCATTTATATCCTGCACTACTTTTGTGCTTTGCACGAAATTCTATATAATTTTCACGAAAGAGTCACAAGGCAACAGATGGTCGATATGGTTGTAAACCAGAAATTTTGATTAAAATTTAACTTATATCACTGTTCTGCAGGTGTGCAGGGTATGCCTCGCCATGGATGTCAAAATGTATGATCTAAGAGAACACAAGCTGGGTCAAATGTACGAGCAGATCACAGGCACATTGGTAAGGATAGCACATTGTTTATCACCATGAGTTTGTTCTCGGAGGTTTTGACTTTGGATCCCTGTCTCCACTTACTCCATCATAATTTTATGGGAGAGACTGCCGTCTAGCCCTCGAGCCCTGAGAGGTAAGCCTATACCAGAGCCTCATTTCTCAATTGGTAGATTCAATGGCTTGCAAGAGAGGTTTGCTTGGCCCTGTGAGTCTCACTGAGACTGTCTCAGTGAGGCCAAGGGTTTTTAGTAATGAACCCGTGGAAGAGGGTGTAATGTTCCTCCTACACAAAGAGGATCCCTTTTACCAGGCCTGGTATCACGTCAGGCGGGCGGCTGCTCAACAGTTGTCGTTGGGATGTTCTATATATGTTATTCCAGCGCGAGAATTTCACTATCGCGATGCAGGATCGCTAGAATCGAAGTAGTTCACCTTATTCCCACTAGATGCCGCTATACTCCATCCGGTTAAGAACTTAACTAAACGTAAACAATCTTAATGTGTCTATTTAATATGTTTTATTTAAAAACTCAGTTTATAAATCGTTTTACTGTTTAGAAACTTATTATGTAGATTAAACACCAAAATCGAACCAATAGTTAATCAGGTAGTTAGCTTAGTTTATTTGTTTAGTATGTGTTTTTATAAAAAGTCGCTACAAGATAAGTACCTAACCGAATGGAGTATAGGTACATGTACAGTACATCGCCACAAACGTGAATAGGGTCATGCAGGAGGAAATGATTTCTGTCCTCCGTGATAGGGTCCTTTAAGCGAGGCATGAAAAAGTATCTGATGAGTCCGTCAAGCTGAGTGCCACCATTGTAACATGGTACGTGTCTATAATGTCAATCAATCAATTAGTCTACTGCAGTCCACTGCTCGACATAGGCCTCTCCCAATACGCGCCACGTTTGCCGATCCTCCGCCTTCCGCATCCAGTCCGTCCCAGCCACCTTTCGTAGGTCATCAGTCCACCTAGCTAGGGGGTCTATAATGGTGTGTCTATAATGGTGTGTCTATAATGGTGACCCTCTTTTCCGAGACTTTGCCTTCAGCTTACCATCAGGCGAGGCGAAGTCAAATTGACGTGTCCTATAAGGAAAAAATACACTGTTTTGCTTAAACCTATGTTATTTCTTCATTCTTAAGACTAGCGCTGAGGAGCGGCTTCCTCAGCGTGTATGTTGGGAGTGCGCCGCGCGTCTGACCTCCGCCGTTCGCTTCAGAACAACCGCCTTGAAGAGTGTCGACATCCTGAGAGATATGCTACTGCCGAACACTTACGTGAGTATTAAGGCCTCTACACACCAAACCCGCCGGCCCGATAATCGTGCCAACTAAGCGAGCAAACATGAAGTGCCGGCATGCCCCGCCGGGCAATGCCGGCGGGCCGGCGGGTTTGGTGTGTAGAGGCCTTTAGCTGTTGCCCGCGGCTCCGCCCGCGTGGAATTCTGATCCCGTTCATCGCTGACATATAGCCTACTAGCTTTTGCCCGCGGCTCCGCCCGCGTGGATGTCGGTTATCGCGACCAAACATAGCCTATGTCCTTTCTCAAGGTCTAATCTACCCCTATACCAAATTTCATCAAAATCGGTTCAGCGGTTTAGTCGTAAAAGCGAGACAGACAGACAGACAGACAGAGTTACTTTCGCATTTATAATATTAGTAGGGATGTGTTATTCTGATGTATAAGCTATATTATTGTGAAGTTTCATTAAAATCCATTCAGTAATTTTTACGTGAAAGAGTAACAAACATCCGCACATGCTTACAAACTTTCGCGTTTATAATATTTAAGTAGGATTGCTCGGAGGCCGGTTGGTTAATGAACTGGCCGATTTTCTGCACTCCTATTTGGAGTCAAAATATCGCCTAACCAACACATTACAAGACCATATTCAGCATCAAAAGTCCATTATCATTTTCAGATTCTGCGCTGTTGATTCCCGGTGGGGTAGAATAGGGCCGTACTAGCTTTTCCCCGTAGGTGTCTTAGAAGGCGACTAAGGGTTAGGGCTGTTCTCCATCCGACAGTAAACATACAGCACATGACAAAATACCCACTTAACGGCAATAGGCTCGCCCCATGTTACGTGGGATCGAAAATCATAGTTCACGAAATGTGAGATATACCTCTGACCTCTGTCTACCCGTTCGGGGATTATGTACGTATTTTTGAACTGTACGTCATGCGTGAATATATGTACGTATTTTTGAACTGTACGTCAGCTTACCGTCAGGCTGGATGCAGTCAAATTGACAAACCATCATCATTCTCTGAGCATTTTCCCGAATCGGTTGGGGTCGGTGAATATCAATATTTTCCGTGAAGCGACTGACACTTAGCTGACATCCACAACCAATTGGCGATATCGAATTTCTGTAGTTAGACTAGTTGGACTTTTTAGGGCTCCAACTATCCGTAACGATTGCCATTGATGTCCGTAAGGCAACCGGGATAACGTACTCTCCGAGGCACAGACCAATGCAAATACATTTATTTATTTATTTATTCATTTCATACATACAATGTCATTACAGGCGAACCCAATGCGACAGAGTAGCAACACAATAATTATAATAATTTCATTCAAAATGTATCATGCTTCAAAAACTAAATAATAATTATCACACAATATTAATAATTGAAGAATAATAAAAGTAAATATAATTATCATTTCAAACATATACTCACAGCATACATATACTCACGCCTGTAAATCCCCGAAGGCGTAGGCAGAGGTGTTTGACATGAACTGTATCAACTGTATAATTACTATCGAATGAAGAACAGCCCTAGCCCTTAGCCGTCTTCTACGACTTCCACGGCAAGTGATGACCAACAGGAACTAACTTAATCATAAAATATGTCTTCCAGATAAAAATCCGCGACATAAAATCAGTGAACCGATCTCACAACGGTCTGAAGTCGTCGTTGATTCACAAAATCTTCGACAATGAGGACTTCGACGAACACATTCGCGATGCGGTCGTTGTGAAGGAGGAACAGACGGCAGATGATGTACAGGAGATGGAGGGTCTGGAGATCGAGGTCATGGGTCTGCCACCCGTCGCTGAAGTGGAAGTAAAGGACGAAGGTAAGGTAGCTTTTGTATCATCATCATCTGCATATAGATGTATTCTCCTGATTGCATCCGTGGCCAAGATGACCTCGAAGCTCAGGGTCCGCCTTCAAGGTAGCTTTTGTATATAGGAAACTAACTTTCGCCCGCGGCTCCGCCCGCGTGGATGTCGGTTATCGCGACTAAACATAGCCTATGTCCTTTCTCAAGGTCCAATCTACCACTATACCAAATTTTATCAAAATCGGTTTAGTTGTTTAGGCGCGAAAGCGTAACATACAGACAGACAGAGTTGCTTTCGCATTTATAATATTAGTATGGATATGAGTATGAATGTCAATTTGACTTCTCCTCGCCTGATAGTAAGTTGAAGGCAAAATTTCGGAAAAGGAGGTCACCATTATATACATGTACCATGTTACAATGGTGGCACTCAGCTTGACGGTTTCATCAGACGCTAACACCGTTTTAAGCAATCTTACACTCCGGAATTTGAAGGCCCGAGACGGCGTGCGGTTTTAGTCGGTTCAAGTCAAGTTTAATCACAAGTAGCCATATTCATCTATACAAATATTTGCACTGAGCGGGAATCGAACCCGTGCCCACAGAGACTGTCAACCAGTATGTCTAAAACACTATAATTTTTCAGCCAGCAGTAACGAGATATATTTCGAAGAGTTTGACCACTTCGATGAAGATGACGATAAGGCGCTGAGCGAGGTGTACGGCGAAAAGCCTAAAGAGAAGGAGAAGGAGAAGGAGAAGATCAAGAAGAAGAAGGAGAAGCCCGTCAAGAAGGTTAGGCCGAAGAGGTGCGAGGAGGACGACACCCCTGACACCACTACGGATAGGTACTCCATTTTTAATATGAATATTAGTAACCAGAATCTAAATTTTATACCGCGGCTAAATAACCTCGTGTTGTGTTCCGGTGAGTAGGGTAGCCAGAGCTCACTGGAGAGGTTTTGTGCTGTAAGCAGGAAGACGCAAAGTCTTGTCCTGCTTGTCTTCTGCACTGACAGCACAGAATATCTCTGTTCTTACAGGGTCGGCAGCACGAGTGTGAATCCCCTGTTGTGGCACTCGTCCATAGGCCACGGTAACCACTTTACATCAGGTGGTGCGTGTGCTTGTCTGCGACTAAATGGTATAAAAAAGTCTGAGGAAGAAGGGTCACCATTAAGGTCAACGCAGACCTAGCCGCACTGCACGCACTGCAGTCGCCGAAGCGGTCGAATTCCCCAAGCCGCAGCTGATGACGTCACCAACTTAGACACTGAATGAAAGATATTCAGTGCGATGCGTGCGGCGACGGGACTGCGGCGCGGACAGATGTGCGAGGTCATTAACAAAAGCGATGACTGCGGTGACTGCAGTGCGTGCGGTGCGGCTAGGTCTGCGTTCACCTTTACATACACGTACCATGTTACAATGGTGGCTCTCAGCTTGACTGCCTCATCAGATGCTTTTCACCCTCCGCTTATGGGACCTGGGACCTGGGTAGGAAGATGTTAATATCAAGATTATTCTCTCCCAGGTACAAGAATAACGACGTGAAGCGTCGTCGTCAGACCGAAGCCCTGGACGAGAACCTGTTCACCATCACGTCTCTCTCGTACGACCAGCAGATCGAGGAAGTGCTTCGGAGACAGGACAGTGTGGCGTACTCCGGCGCGCCCTACAAGTGTACTGTGTGCTATAGGGGCTTCCAGATCCTGGACCGGTATACCGCGCACGCGGTTAGACATAGCGAGGTGAGTAGACCAGTAGACCAATAGACAAGTAGACCAGTAGACGAGTAGACCAGTAGATTAGTCGACGAGTAGACCAGTAGATGAGTAGACCAGTAGACGAGTACGCCAGTAGACGAGTACGCCAGTAGACGAGTAGATCAGTTGACGAATAGACCAGTAGACCATCACGTCTCTCTCTAGAGGAGGTGTTTCGGAGACAGGACAGTGTGGCGTACTCCGGCGCGCTACAAGTGTACCGTGTGCTACAGGGGCTTCCAAGTCCTGGACCAGTATACGGCGCATGCCGTCAGACATAGCGAGGTGAGTAGGCCAGTAGACCAATAGATCAGTAGAACAGTAGACGCCGTGTGCGGTCAGATATACAGAGGTGAGTAGACTAGCAGACCAATAGACCAGCAGACCAATATACCAGCAGACCAATATACCAGCAGACCAATAGACCAGCTGAACAGTAGATCAGTAGAACAGTAGACCAGTAGACCATAAAAACTGTAGAACAGTAGACCATCACGTCTCTCTCACACCAGGGGAGTCACACTCGTGCTGCCGATCCTTTAAGAACAGAGAGATTCTGTGCCGTCAGCGATGTTGACAAAGCAGGACAAGCCTTTGGTCTTCCCACTGACAGCACACCTCGAGTGAGCTCTGGCTACCTTCCTCACCGCCGGGAACACAACACGAGGTTATTATAGCCGCGGTATTCTGTAAAGTGGAGGTACTTCCCCAGTCGGACTGCTCGATTGGGACTTGGGACGGAAATACCGTCGTGTTTTTCTTCAAAATTGCCTGTTTCATGCCCTTTTCTTTTTTTTTTATATAGGACATGTCAATTTGATTTCGCCTCGCCTGATGTTAAACTGAAGGCAAAGTCTCTGAAAAGAGGGTCACCATTACAGACACGTACCATGTTACAATGGTGGCACTCAGCTTGACGGCGTCATCAGATGCTTTTTCACGCCCGATGAATGATTATAATTAAAGGACCCGGGACTGTAGGAAGAGGGAAACACGTGAACTGGTAAGGAATTCCAGGTCTTAATAGTGTGGCAGAAGAAGGAGTCGTCGAACCGCTTGGTTCTTGACTTGCCCATTTCTTGCGCATTTAGCCCTAAAAACTACATACTAAGTACTTACTTACACTATCTTCTCTCAGCAAAGTGGTCCGTTCGAGTGCTTCATCTGCAAGACTCGTCTGAAGACTAGCCGCGCCCTGCGGAAGCACCTCACGGCCCAACACACCGAGCAGTACAGCTGTAAGGGCTGCCCTTTCGTCACTAGGAACAGGTATGGTCGTGGTCTTCGTGTCTTCATATTGCTGAACTGTCCTCATCTTCCTCTGAGCCCTTCCCAACTTAGGTGGATTTGATTTGTCTTGACTTTTGTGGAAAAGACTGTCGTCTGACCTCCCAAATCTGAGAGGAAAGCCAGTGCTGGTTTTCGTCCATTAATCACTAGGCATACGGGCTTACAGTTTGGTTTGTGAAAGTCTTAGTGGGACCATTTATTTTTACGTGCATCCCCACGCATACACACCTACATACATACAACCCGCGCCACGTATCTTGGACCTAAAATGTGCTCAAAATGTGCCCTATACGCGCAGTACACCTTTCTTGGGTGTCTTTTGAGGATAGCACGGGATGCTACTGCGGTAGACGAACTCAAATTCACCAAGCATAGACTATTACAAAGCAATTGCCAGAGCCTCGTATGTCTTACGATTTAGGTCCAAGATACGTGGCGCGGGTCATACATACAGTCACGCCTCTTTCCCAGTGGGGTAGGCAGAGACCGCAGTTTGCCACTTGCTAAGATCCTGGCATAAATCTTTCGCTTCTTCTACTTTCTGTGGCTGTTCCCCATCCGACAATAAATATACAGCCTATGACAAAGTATCCGAAAATCATAGTTGGCGAGATGTGGGTGTTGATTCGCTTCTGCTTGCTCCTTCGGGGCTATACAGGTGTGAATATTAAGGAAAAGGTGGTCTGATTACAGTATTGAAACGAAATCGTCACGTAAGGAAATGCCACCTCAACTAACCGTTGTACGTAAGATAATATCCAAGCGTTGTAGATGAGGAGATTGGGAAATGGGGAAATTAGGTGATGGGGGAAATGGGGAGAAGGTGATACTGGGAATTGGGGAAATTAGGTGATGGGGAGATGGTGATACTGGGAAATGGGGAAATTAGGTGAAGGGGGAAATGGGGAGATGGTGATACTGGGAATTGGGGAAATGGGGAAATTAGGTGATGGGGAGATGGGGAGATGGTGATACTGGGAATTGGGGAAATGGGGAAATTAGGTGATGGGAGAAATGGGGAGATGGTGATACTGGGAATTGGGGAAATGGGGAAATTAGGTGATGGGGGAAATGGGGAGATGGTGATACTGGGAATTGGGGAAATGGGGAAATTAGGTGATGGGGGAAATGGGGAGATGGTGATACTGGGAATTGGGGAAATGGGGAAATTAGGTGATGGGGGAAATGGGGAGATGGTGATACTGGGAATTGGGGAAATGGGGAAATTAGGTGATGGGGGAAATGGGGAGATGGTGATCCTGGGAATTGGGGAAATGGGGAGATGGTGATACTGGGAAATGGGGAAATTAGGTGATGGGGAAATGGGGAGATGATGATACTGGGAAATGGGGAAATTAGGTGATGGGGAAATGGGGAGATGGTGATACTGGGAAATGGGGAAATTAGGTAATGGGGAAATGGGGAGATGGTGAAACGGGGAAATTGGGAAATTAGCTGATGGGGAAATGGGGAAATTGAAAAATTGAGAAATGGGAAAATTGGGAATTTGGAGTTGAAGAAAAAACATAAGGAACTTCGTTTCTAACGGGTTTCCCTGACCGCATTTTTTTTAAACTTAGTTTTTTTCCCCAGGGGCGTCGCGAGGGAGCACGAGAAATGGCACGCCGGCACTAAGTACCAGTGTCCGCACTGTGCGAGCGAGTTCGAGTGAGTTTCTAGTATTATTTATAGAAATTATTCTTTCCATCTCTCCAGAGGCTCAATTTAGTAGCACCACGTTTTCAAAACGCGTGATTTCAATTCGATAAGAAAGGAAAACGTAAATAAAATTAGGTCATCATCTTTGCATTAGTCCCAGTCACATCCGAGGCCTCGGGAGTCGGGGGTCTTCATTTTTGTGTTCAGTATGATCTGTCAAAATAAAACATACCTACGTTTTCGTGAGATTATGAAACTTTCAGAATATCATATTTCATTGCATTTTCAATTAGATTTTGGAATTTTCAGTTTTTACTTTAAGTATAATAAGTAAAGTAATTTGAATGAATCGGGCCTCTGCACGGAAGGGCGTAAAAGCTTGCAGATACGCCAGGTATCGAGAGTTAGCATTAGTTGGGGACTCTGTGGTCCCCACACCGGAAGAGGGCCAGATCGAGAGATATGTCCCTGGTGTGCGAGGGATATGGCTACGACAATCTCACCTCCAGCAACCGACGGCCCACAGACGGCGTGCGTTTTAGTCGGTACGAGTCCGACATAACCTTATCCTCCGGCTCCGGCGGGGGAGGTATCCGTGGGGATTTTTCGCACGATAAAAAAAAGAGAGTTATCATTTATCATTGGCCGCCTGTCTACTGTGAACCTGTGTGTGTGAAGCTTGCCTATCGCTATGCTTCGCTCTATCGGTGACTATACATTACGAATTCGATATTTTTTAAGCTATTGCATAGCTTCTATCGCGGGCCTTGAGCGTGGAAACCGAATCCAGAAATTCCGTAACGAAAAAACCTAAGCTGACACTCCGAGCTCGCACGAATCAAGCCGAGCTACTCCGAAATCGGCCAATTTATATCTATACTAATATTATAAAGAGGAAAGATTTGTTTGTTTGTTTGTTTGTTTGTTTGTTTGTTTGTTTGTTTTTTTGTTTGTAACGAATAGGCTCCGAAACTACTGGACCGATTTCAATAATTCTTTCACCTATAGAAAGCTACACTATCTGGGAGTAACATAGGCTATATAACATCACGCTACTACTAAAGGGAGCGGAGCAGTGAGCATAAATGTCAATAAATCGGGCAGATTTCCATACATTCTTTACTAATATTAGATTTGTATTTTTGTATTCGAGTAAACTCAAGATCTACTGAACCGATTTCAAAAATTCTTTTACCATTAGAAAGCTGCACTATCACTGACTAACATAGGCTATAATTAATTTTCAAAAAAATAGGGATCCTGGCTAAAACTTCAATAATGTAACCCAAGGTGTAAAAAAAATTACCTAAAAAATTCCTTACATCGCGTACGCTGCGAAAACTATTGAAGATAGAACAAAATAATGTACTATAGAAATGTATAACTTAAAAAGGTCTACATAAAAGTCCGCGACAGCATATGTCTATCTAATAATGGTAGCTCACAATAACCATTTTTATCTTTTACAAATTATAAAAAAAATATGTGTCATTTTCGAAGCTATTTTTAACAATATAGTGTTAAGCCTTATCTGACTAAATACGTTAGATACATTGTACATTTAATGTAGATCAAAATTGCCCTTTACACTATATAATTATAATGAATATTTTAGAATCTATTGCAGTATGAAAGTAACGCGCGACGATATAAATTCAAGCCGAAATGCCGATCAAAGTCAGACGGAATCTATACCTTTATATTAATTCTTATCTAAATAAATCGTTTGATATTTAAGATTGTTTCAATACCTGTTGATTACTTTTTGAATTATTGAAATCGGACGTTCTATTCAAAAGATATTACGAAATTATAATGTCAATAAATCCGGTAAATTACCATATATTATTTGAAAACTAATTATTATTACGGGCATGGGCTAAAAGGGTGCAACCACGGGTGTTCGAAGTATTTCACGAGCGAAGACAGGGAAGGTCAGCTGAACACAAGATGCAACGGTAACGGGATCCGAATGCGGGATTGGAACCTCCATGTGATGCATCCTGGGTAACGGAGGCACTAACGCCCCTCACCCAGGGGAGGCGCTACCGCCTACGGCAAATACATACAGCAACGGGAGCAGCTCTATAGAGGGCTGCTCAAAGGCTTCCCACATGTCCCTCTGACTACGAGGAGGCCCAGTAGAGAGCAGGAAAGAGAAGGGCTGGTCACCGAGCGCGGACGTGAGGATTATAGGTCCGGCCTCCTGTCATCCCTTCACGCCCGTCTCCTCCCTTTCCGGAATTCGATGGGACATCGTGCTTCCCACTTCTGAGAGGGCCATCTTAAAATTGTAGATCAAGTAGTGGAGGTCAGCCGGGGGGTGCGGAAAATGCCCTAGGCAATTTTACACTCCAGCAACTGAAGACCCGCGACGGCATGCTGTTTAGTGGGTCCGAATTCCACATGGCACTCCTGATGGCTGACGGGGATGGTATCCGAGGCAATTTTAGCACGAAAGAAAAGTTTGTACGGAATCCGAATTCCACGCGGGCGGAGCCGCGGGCAACAGCTAGTAATTGCATAAGTTGATAAAAAATGCTATGCAATAGCTTTGCCGCGGCAGTCCCCGAGTGCCACACGTCTTTTTTTTGTGTTCGGGGCATTGTCTGAGGTCTGAGGCCGCACTGAACCGTGTGGCGTGTATGTGTCCGTGCAGCAAGCTGACGACGTACATGGGGCACATCCGCATCAAGCACGTGTCGGACTGCGTGTGCGAGCTGTGCGGGTACACGTTCGTGAGCCGCAAGGGCATCGACGTGCACAAGAAGAAGAAGCACCGCCTCGCCGACAAGAACGTGAGTGCATACACATACACACATACATACATACATACATACATTTTTTTTTTTTTTTTTTTTTTTTTTTTTTTTTTTTTTTTATTTAATAATTATTAAATAAAAAAAAATCATTATTATTATTATCTAAATATATATAACTCAAAAGTGACTGACTGACTGACATAGTGATCTATCGACGCACAACCCAAACCACTGGACGGATCGGGCTGAAATTTGGCATGCAGGTAGATGTTATGACGTAGGCATCCGCTTAGAAAGGATTTTGATTAATTCTACTCCCAAGGGGATAAAATAGGAGATGAACAACATTCCGAACTTAACGCGGACGAAGTCGCGGGCAACAACTAGTACATACGTATACATAAAAATAATATTTTATTTGAAACCCGTTTCAAAATCGAAACATTAGTAGAGGAGCGTAATCGAAACGGCTAAAACCTTCTGTCTACGATGGATATCCCAGAGATCCCGATCAGCCTTGGCCACCAACATTGGCGATACTGACGTTGTTGGGGATCAAATTCCCCCTCTCCACTAATTGTTGATATTTGTGCAGTTGCCCCTAGACTAGAGGGTCCTACCCGATTCCCCGCTAACTGTTGATATCTGTACAGTTGCCGCTAGAGGGCCCGTACTGCGCCGTGTGCGACGTCAAGTTCGTGTCCCAGGAGGCACACGACCGACATCTCATGCTGTCGTCCAAACACAGCAGCGACCAGGACCCGTGAGTTATTACCTACTGACTGTGTGTGTGGATGTCACGCGAAAACGGATGGGCTGATCTAGATACTTGCGAAGGGACAAAAGCTGGAAAGCAGACTTCGAGGTGAGACCTCCTGCTTTGGGTCTCGGATGGGACCGGGACTAGCGTTAAGATGATGATGGATCTAAATGAAATTTGGAGATATGGAAGTCATTTAACCTTTTAGGCTATTTCATATAGGCACATTTCATATTAATATCATAAATGCGAAAATTTCTCTATCTGTTACGCTGTCACGCCCAAACCACTGAATATATTTTGATGAAAATATTTTATAGATAAAAAGTACAAAGGCTATGTTTGGTCGCGATAACCGAGTTCTACGCAGGCGGAGCCGCGGGTTACAGTTAGTACAAGATATTCGCGAAAAACATAATCCTTCTTTAGCAGTTCGGGTAATAAATACAAAAATGATTGCAGGAACCGCATCAGAAATGACTCGCAGAGTATGAACACGGAAAGGAACGGACGAGTAGTGCGGCGGATAGAGAGGCGACCCAACATACACCCGCGGGACCCCCGGGACGCGCTCTCGCAGCACGAGGCCAACACGCCGGTCAACTGCGAACAGGTACACTCGCTAGAGATACACCGCGGGACCCCGGGACGCGCTCTCGCAGCACGAGGGCAACACGCCGGTCAACTGCGAACAGGTACACTCGCTAGAGATACACCGCGGGACCCCGGGACGCGCTCTCGCAGCACGAGGCCAACACGCCGGTCAACTGCGAACAGGTACACTCGCTAGAGATACACCGCGGGACCCCGGGACGCGCTCTCGCAGCACGAGGCCAACACGCCGGTCAACTGCGAACAGGTACACTCGCTAGAGATACACCGCGGGACCCCGGGACGCGCTCTCGCAGCACGAGGGCAACACGCCGGTCAACTGCGAACAGGTACACTCGCTAGAGATACACCGCGGGACCCCGGGACGCGCTCTCGCAGCACGAGGCCAACACGCCGGTCAACTGCGAACAGGTACACTCGCTAGAGATACACCGCGGGACCCCGGGACGCGCTCTCGCAGCACGAGGGCAACACGCCGGTCAACTGCGAACAGGTACACTCGCTAGAGATACACCGCGGGACCCCGGGACGCGCTCTCGCAGCACGAGGCCAACACGCCGGTCAACTGCGAACAGGTACACTCGCTAGAGATACACCGCGGGACCCCGGGACGCGCTCTCGCAGCACGAGGCCAACACGCCGGTCAACTGCGAACAGGTACACTCGCTAGAGATACACCGCGGGACCCCGGGACGCGCTCTCGCAGCACGAGGCCAACACGCCGGTCAACTGCGAACAGGTACACTCGCTAGAGATACACCGCGGGACCCCGGGACGCGCTCTCGCAGCACGAGGCCAACACGCCGGTCAACTGCGAACAGGTACACTCGCTAGAGATACACCGCGGGACCCCGGGACGCGCTCTCGCAGCACGAGGCCAACACGCCGGTCAACTGCGAACAGGTACACTCGCTAGAGATACACCGCGGGACCCCGGGACGCGCTCTCGCAGCACGAGGGCAACACGCCGGTCAACTGCGAACAGGTACACTCGCTAGAGATACACCGCGGGACCCCGGGACGCGCTCTCGCAGCACGAGGCCAACACGCCGGTCAACTGCGAACAGGTACACTCGCTAGAGATACACCGCGGGACCCCGGGACGCGCTCTCGCAGCACGAGGCCAACACGCCGGTCAACTGCGAACAGGTACACTCGCGAAGGATGAGAATTTTGAGAAGCCGTTAAAATCTCTTCTTCTTCTCATGCACCGTCCGACCCATTGGAAAGCCAGGATTCGGGTTATAGGGATACTGCTTTGTATGTACATGTCCAATTTTGGCGTTGACTGTACTTTACTATACTTACATACATACATATAATCACGCCTTTATCCCAGGAGGGTTAGGCAGAGAATGTGGGGGTGTTACCCCACATAATAGAGGCTTATTGTCGTATTGCGAGCACTATTATTATTGACTTGAGCTATGCATCTGAGGCTGAATCTGGACTGTATATATCTGTCTGATGTTAAACAGCTCTATCCCTTAGTCGCCTTGTACGCATGGGAAGAGATGGGGTAGACTGTACTCAAAACATAGAATAAGTAATGTATTATTGTATATACAGTGTGGTATCCAACTCCGGGATCTCCGGTTGTACGCGCAACACTTCAGGCGAGCACACCCGGACAAGAACCGGACCAAGTACCCGGCCACCAAGACACCCTGCATGTGCGAGCAGTGCGGGAAGATATTCCAGGTAACGAACACACCCGGATACCCTTCTTGTTCATCCTAGCGTTAATTCCCAGTCGCATCCGAAGCTTTCACCTCGGAGTCCGCTTTACCAGCCTTAACTGCAGATTTGGCTGGATCTCGGTATTATCCGTGACGCGACTGCCATCTGACTTCCACCACCCAATAGTGACATTAGGCGATATCGAAACATTGCAGCTAGACCTTGTTATCGGACTTTTTAGGGCTCCAACTACCCGTAACGACTGCTATAATGTTCGTATGGCAACCGGGACCGACGGCTTAACGTGCTCTCCAAGGCACGACCAGGCCAATGCAATGTTGAGGTTTGCAACTGCATACAGCGGTGGAAAGTCAAATAGTTTTATTTATATGCAGTACCATCATCTTAGTGTATTTGATACAAAATACAAGGCTTTTACATCCATTTCCTCTTAGTTTGACTTATATGACTAGCGACTGTAGTTTAAAACCTGCGCAGGAGCATTATTCGTTAATCAGCAAGTGTAATGTCTTAAAGGTGACAAGCGAACTTGGTGTTCAACTCGATTAAGTTGCAATTTTGTATTCATACAGACAGACAGAGAGAGACAGAGTGCTGTCAGTGGGAAAACCAAAGGCTTTGTCCTACTTATCTTCTGCGCTGACGGCACAGAATCTCTCTGTTCTTACAGGGGCGGCAGCTAGAGTGTTAGTCCCCTGGTGTTGCACTCGCCCATAGGCCACGGTAACCTCTTACCATCAGAGTCTCGATTCTGCTAAAGCACAACCACTGTCACATCACAATGACTGCAAGAAAATTCAATTTGATTTTAGCCTTTAAAGTAATGCATTTAACGTTTAAAATTAAACGGCTTTTTGTACAGTGAATGAAAGAGTGTAATGAAACTCTGTTCATTTCATTTTATGACTGTAAGTCTATAGAAATAAGGTCTAAAATTTAATGGCATTTTTTGCGGTCTCTGTGGCGCGACAGTGTTATGCTTTAGCAGAATCAAGGGCCAGGAGGGCCGTGTGCTTGTCCTAAACCTACCCCGATGTCCTGGGCAGAGCATGGCGCTGCTCAAGGACCACATGTGGGTGCACACGGGCGAGAAGCGCTTCAAGTGCGAGCGCTGCCCCAAGAGCTTCACGCAGAAGACCAACCTCGTGTTCCACATGCGCGTGCACAGCAACAGCCGCCCCGCCTACGACTGCGCGCTCTGCGGCAAGAGCTTCGCCTTCTACAACAACCGCAGGAGGCACATGTTTGTGAGTTTGCTTGTTCATCTAATATATAAAATTCTCGTGTCACATGTGTTTTCGTTGCCATACTCCTCCGAAACGGCTTGACCGATTTTGATGAAATTTTTTGTGCTTATCCGGTATCTATGAGAATCGGCCAACATCTATTTTTCATCCCCCTAAGTGATAAGGGTGCAGCGGGAACGGGATTTGAATACCACGCGGGCCGAAAATATGGCGGTACGAAGTTCGCCGGGGCAGCTAGTATTATATAGGTTCTAATATACGGATAAACATTTTTGTAGTCAAAACTTCTGTAAGCGTGTTGGGCACTTTTGGGTGAACAAAAATCGTGGGATCATCGTCACCTAACGTCACCTGACGTCACAACGATACAATTCACAAGTTACTTACTACCCCACTACGGTGAGCGAAAGGAGTTCATAGATCTTGACGGACAGACAGAAAGACAAACGGACAACGAAGTGATTCTATAAGGGTTCCGTTACTTTCCTTCTGAGGCACAAAACCCAAAAAAGGTCCAGACTCGAATCCTCGATGTAACACTACTAACTTAAACCGTGCTTTTAGTTTTTTTAAATCTATATTAACAACTAGCTTTTGCTCGCGTGGATGTCGGTTATCGCGACCAAACATAGCCTATGTCGTTTCTCAAGGTCTAAACTACCCCTATACCAAATTTCATCAAAATCGATTCAGTGGCTTAGGCGTGAAAGCGTAACAGACAGACAGACAGACAAGCAGACAGACAGACAGACTGACGGACAGACTGACAGACAGACTGAAAGACAGACTGAGACAGACTGACAGACAGACTGACAGACAGACTGACAGACAGACTGACTGACAGACAGACTGACTGACAGACAGACTGACAGACTGACAGACAGACTGACAGACAGACTGACAGACAGACTGACAGACAGACTGACAGACAGACTGACAGACAGACTGACAGACAGACTGACAGACAGACTGACAGACAGACTGACAGACAGACTGACAGACTGACAGACAGACTGACAGACAGACTGACAGACAGACTGACAGACAGACTGACAGACTGACAGACAGACTGACAGACAGACTGACAGACAGACTGACAGACAGACTGACAGACAGACTGACAGACAGACTGACAGACTGACAGACAGTCTGACAGACAGACTGACAGACAGACTGACAGACAGACTGACAGACAGACTGACAGACAGACTGACAGACAGACTGACAGACAGACTGACAGACAGACTGACAGACAGACTGACAGACAGACTGACAGACAGACTGACAGACAGACTGACAGACTGACAGACAGACTGACAGACAGACTGACAGACAGACTGACTGACAGACAGACTGACAGACAGACTGACAGACAGACAGACTGACAGACAGACTGACAGACTGACAGACTGACAGACTGACAGACTGACAGACTGACAGACTGACAGACTGATAGACAGACTGACAGACAGACTGACTGACAGACTGACTGACAGACTGACTGACAGACTGACAGACAGACTGACAGACTGACAGACAGACTGACAGACAGACTGACAGACAGACTGACAGACAGACTGACAGACAGACTGACAGACAGACTGACAGACAGACTTACTTTCGCATTTATAATATTAGTATGGATATGGAAGTATGGATTAGTATGGATGTGTTATTCTGATGTATAAGATGACCCCGCGACCTTCGTACCGCCTAAATGAAGAACCGCTCGACCGATATTGTGCAAACTTCACATAAAAATCATCTACTAAATAGTCCGAACAAAGCCTAAACATTTGATTTGGATAGGTGAGCCCGTTCTTGAGTTATAAAATGTATGTACAATAACATGTTTCTTATTACAGATCCACACAGGCCTAAAGCCCTTCAAATGCGACACTTGCGGGAAATGCTTCACTACATCGGGCGAACAGAGGGCCCACGTCGAACATGTGCACATGAAGAAGCCCTGGCCGAAGAGAGCGAGGCACCGGCGGGACTGGAAGTGCGACGTGCCCAGTGTAGAGGACTGAGCGGACCCGTTAGTGTGTGTACGTAGTACTGGGGCACGGGTTAATCGCGCTATCGGGTTAATCGCGATATTCGTGGCACGGGTTAATCGCGTTATCGGGTTAATCCCGTTTCCGCGTTAATCAGGTTAATAGCGAAATTTGCAGCACGGGTTAATCGCGTTAATCAGGTTTATCGGGTTAATCGCGTTAATCGGGTTTATAGCGATATTCGTGACACGGGTTATTCGCGTTATCGGGTTAATCACGTTATCACGTTAAACGGGTTAATAGCGATATTTGCGGCACGGGTTAATCGCGTTATCGGGTTAATCGCGGTAATCGGGTTAATAGCGATATTTGCGGCACACGTTAATCCGGTTAATCGCGTTATCGGGTTAATCGGGGTAATCGGGATAGCAGCGATATTCGTGGCACGGGTTAATCGCGTTAATCGGATTAATTGCGTTATTGGGTTAATCGCGTTAATCGCGCGAGACGCCAGCGGGACTGGAAGTGTGACGTGCCCAGTGTAGAGGACTGAGTAGCCTAGTCCACTTGTTAGGCCACATAATACTAGTGGAATAGGCCCCGGATTTGCCCGTAAATAAATTTGTAAAAAAAATATAGCCTAATTGTAGGATAATCTGCCGATGCAGAAAAAAATGGAAGCAATCTTTGAAGCGGATTGTATATTATGTCAAAATTTGAGTTGCATAGATGCGGATTTTTTCTTCATTAGTGCGTCGTTCTTATCTTCAATACTACATTCGGTTAGGCACTAACTAAAGGTAAATAATCTTGTTGAAATTTTTAAAAAACTTATTAGACAAATGAACTAGGCTGACTAACTGACTAGCTAGTGGTTTCATTTCAGTTTTTAGTCTTTAAAATGAGTTTTTAAATAAAACATAAAAAAGACACATCAAGATGGTTTACGTTTAGTTAAGTACCTAACCGAATGGAGTATAGTTAAGCTGACGAAAACGCTGTATAGAATGTTTTACAATATTTATTTATATCAAGTTTGTTTATTTGTCACACGATCATGCAAAACGGCTAGGCATATTTGACTAAAATATAGCATACATGTCGTGACTGAACAAGGATGTACTTTAATCAAGCCCGTATTCTAGAACGACACTCTGCCCTAACCTCGATTTATCTGACGACAACAGCTTCAGTATGGCGGACATCGAAAAAATCAAGGCATCTCTTCGACCAATGAAATCGCTGAAAAACGGTGTCACGTGATCAAAACGTCATTATTTAGACATGTCAATAACTTCATTGGTCGAAGAGAAGCGAAGAGATATATCTACACCGCCATGCTCAGACTGATTTGACGGATTATCTATACAATCTGTCCTCACTTCCTCAGCACCTCTAGACAAGTGGCACTTCGTTGGCCGTATTGTAGCATAAAATGAAGAATGTATTGGATTTGACGTATATGACAGTCATCGACGTACGTCATAAACGTCAAAATTCGTGTCATATACGTCAAATTCCATACATTCATCATTCTATTCTACAATACGCTGGCCAACCAATTGTCACTTGTCTAGAAGGGCATATAAACCAAGCTTCAGAACTGAGTATCATTCTACAATGCAAGCCTCAATGTCATATTTTTTATGTTTGTATTGTCGTAATTTTTTGAGGACTTCTTATTCCGGTATTAAACTTTTATGGGGAATCAATTAAACATCTGAATTAATTACAACATGGCGCTGATAAAATTTAGAATGTGTGTTTTGAAACGCTACTGCGGCTAGGAGGAGTCTACTAATCTCACTACCAAATGCCCATGACTATGGGAAGCGGAGAAATAAAAACCTGAAGGTGGACCTCGGACTCGGCGATCAGAGCTTCGAAGATGTTTTTAATTAATGCCGCTAGGAGTTTCCCATATATGGTATGGCCTGGGACATATATCTTGAACCTAAAATGAGCTCTATACGCGCAATTCACGTATTTGGGTTTATTGGGTGTCTTTTGAGGATAGCACAGGTGCTACTGCGGTGGACGATCTCATATCCACCAAGCATAGATTATTATAAAGCAATCAGCGCGCGCCAGGGCCTCAGTTGTATCGCAATTTATTTTTATTTATTTATTTTTATTTTTTCCATCTGACGTTTGCGTCAGTAGAACGTGACACTTGACAAGCGATACGTCAAAGTCAGACGCTACCGTGTTTGAAGCTAAGGCGTTTGAGGACGCCTAGCTCTTTGTTGTTTAATTGATATTTTAGTAAATAGTTTATATCATTTGCCCTGGTCCCAGTGAGTGGAGGTTGGCAGCTGCTTGTTGTGCCTGACGCTTGCGTCGAGTGGCAGCTGTCAGTCCTGACAGGGACTTGACGTGTGTCAAACGTCTTGTGGGTTGACGTTGACATCTGGGTGACGTTTGACGGGTGTCAGTTCAACGTTGACACAACGTTTAATTTTTGCCGTGCCTGTGAAAAAATTGAAAATGAAAAAAATGTGTAGCAGAGGCATTAGCATTTAAGAAACGTTTAGTTACTTATTAGTTATTTAATTTATATAGCAGCGTTCTTGCCTGGGAACGTTGGTGATTGTCTACTAGGTTGACGTCTAGGCGTCAAACAAGTCCGTGACTCGGACATCCGCAGCAGCAACGTTTAGTTATTATTAGGTGTTATTTTATTTTATTTCATTTAGTTTGCTTATTATTACCAAGTATTGCCGATATGGCTGAGGACGAGGACCTTTGCCGTCAGCAGACGCTTCTTGCGGAGGGGCTGGCCCGCAGGAGGGAAGAGATGCAATGCCTCGAAGAAATTGTAACGTCGACGAGGTCATTTGTCCCGCGTTCATCGCTGGCCCCCACCCCGCCTGGGGGTTTCTCAGCAGTTCCGCAGGGTACTGTTACATTCCCGGCGGCCGCAATGGTGGTGACGCCTCCGGCCTCCAGTGCTGTAATTGGGCCCCAAGAAACGGGTGGCAAGAGGTTGTTGAGCTCTCCGGAGGAGGTCCAGGAGGCCATCCGACGCAGGGTTGCTGCAATAAAGTCGTCGGTCCCTCCTATTAGTGGCGTCCTCAGCGCCACCCCGGCTCCCCACGCCCACCTGTCGAAAGTGCTCCTCCCTTTGCTCTGCCTAGGAGCAAGGAGGACATTATCGGTGCGGTTCACCTTGCAGTGAGGCGCATCTCTAGAATAGAGAACGCTCCCAACAAACTTAATATTGGGGATAAAAGTACAATTGCGGGGTACGGCCAGGACATAATTGCCCTCGTGGCCCAGCTCACGGTCAGGCTTGCTGAGACGGAGCGGGAATTAGGTGCGGCCAAATTGGCGGCTCTTGAGACCGCTTTGGCGGGGTCAGCCACTGCCCTACAGGGGGCTTGCGAGCCGGTTCCTGTAGGGCCGTCGTATGCTAATGCCCTGAAGAGGCCCACTGGTAGACCGCCTCTGCAGGTTCCACACAAAGGGCCGGCTGTTATATTTTATCCAAACAGGGAGGATATAAAGAGCAGTGAGGACACGAAGAGGGTCCTCCAGGAGGCTGTGAAACCTGGGGATGCTGGCATCCGGGTAACCCAGGTCCGCAGAGTGGAAAACTCTGGGGTGCTGGTGAGGACCGCCACCCAGGAGGCGGCCAATCTGCTCAAAAAGGCTGTCCCCCCCGGCCTAAGGGTGGCTAAACCCAAGGCCCGTTTGCCGCGGGTGGCTTTGAGATACCTGCGTGCTGACCCGACCCCGGAGGAACTGATTAAGGAATTGCACCGGATCAATCTATCGGACAGTCCCGGGTGGACGCTCGAGAGGTTCCAAGGGGAGTGCAAATTTGGGGTGAAGAAGCTACTGGGCAGCAAGTTCCTAGTTGTTCTGGAGTGCACCGGAGCCGCACGAGATGCTCTCATCTCCTTGGGACGCGTTTACGTAGGCTGGAACGAAGACTCCTGTCAGTCCGAAGACCTGCGGCCACCCCCCCCCCCCCCTCTCGGGGGTATCCTAACAGCGGCACCGGCAATAGCGATGACTGATCTGGCTGTGGAGCCGACGGCTACGGCGGTGGCTGCCGCCACCTTGATTGCTGACACCACACCAGCGCGAGAAGGCCTTGAGAGGGACCTTCTGGAGGCCCTAACGGACCCCATAATGACGGCGACCCCGGCGGAACTACAGGCCATGGCTGCAGCAAACACCAGGAACATCATGGAGGCGGTTAGATCAAAGACTAGCAAGTTAAATAAAGAGGAGCTAACGGTGATAGGAGCCAGCACGGATAGGGTAGCCTCCATTGTGGCCCAATTGTCGCTGCGGCTGGTGGCTGCAGAGGCAAAAGTGATGCTTCTGGGTCAAGAGCTCACCCTTAAATCGGGCCCACGAGTCGGCGACGCGGGACTCACGGCACACACGCAAATTACAACAGCGCCCGCCATGTCTTTCGCCAGCATCCTTAAGCTGGGCAAGTATACCGACGAAGTAAAGAGAATTCCAACGAGACCGGGCCCGGCGGTGGCGATTTATCCGGCGGAGGACCAACGCGAGATTATTAAAACGGCCCAGGAGACAAAGGACATCCTCAAGGGATCTGTCAGGCCGGCCGATGTCGGAGTCCGGGTACACGCAATTAGAACGTGCGGGAACGGCGGGGTTGTCGTCCAGACAGCCTCAACCAACGCTGTGGAGGCCCTGAAAGGGGCCTTACCCCCGACACCGCGCGTGGCCGAGCCCCTTGTTCGGCAGCCACTGATCTCCCTGGTCGGGGCTGACGGTGATCAAAAGTTTGAAGAGCTCCTGTCGGAGCTATGGGAACAAAATCTGAAGGATGACGCGGTCTGGCCGCAGGAAAAGGTATGTGCAGAGATCAGGACGTTGTACCGAAGAAATCGGCACGGAAACAGATGCATGTGGGTGTGCCAGGCCTCCCCCGCCCTTCGCCAGATGCTCATGGACAGGGAGAGGGTCTACGTGGGATGACCTCCCATCGAGATTAACGATTTTATAGGAGTAACATGCTGCCACAGGTGCCAGCAAGCTGTGTGGCGGGTACGGCCACAAAAACTCCGAGTGCCAGTCCAGTCCGCTGTGAGGCGATGTGCGACATGTCATAAGTTTGGTAGAAAGGGAGCGCCCGACCATGCGACCAATGCGCGCGAATGCCCGGCCCGACGCCACGCCGAGGAGCAAGAGCTCAAACGTATAAATTATGGATAGAACCACCAATGCTTTGAGGATCGAGCAGCTGAATGTGCAGGGTGCTGCTGAGGCAACTGCGACTATCTCCGCCATGGCCAGGGAATACGGCCTGGACATGGTCCTGCTGCAGGAGCCGTACATCGTACCGGAGAGAACTAACCACCCACCCACAACTCCTCGTCGCACCCGGAGGGACAGGCAAAGTCGCAATCTTTCTATCCCGTGTCGACATCCCATGCAAAATTCTGCCACAACTATCCAACTCCCACTACATGATGGCCGTCATGGACGTCGGAATGCATAGGGGGCTCACCGTGGTGGCATCATATTTTCAGTGGTCGGGCTCTGCCGGCTCATACCTGGCCCTCCTAGATCGCGTGCTGGACGCAACGCAAGGAAGCGCTGTCTTGATTGGTGCTGACGTCAACACCCATTCCCCGCTGTGGGGCTCGGAGCCGCGGCACTACACAGGCAAGGGGGCGGAGGTGACTAGGCGACGGGAGGAAGTGATTCAAGAATCGATCAAGAGGCGAGTGCAGAGGCTGCCATTCCCCCCATTAGGGGCATCCTGGCCGGACCCTCAGCGCCGGAATCGACTCAGCGGTCACCAGTTTCCTTGCCGGTAGGCGAGCTAGAGAACACGCCGCCACCAGTGGTGCCAATATCTATAGCCTCAATAGAGGAGGTCGCCGGATTGGCCACCACAGGTATCAGGGACACGATACACAGCCGATTCTCCAAACTAAATTAATTTTTAAACTATTATGTTATATTGTCTTGTATTTTTCGTGTATTGACTTTTATTGTATTGTCTTGTATTGTCTGGTATTATCTGGTATTATTGGCCGAGAGGAGGATGGTTGAGGCCACACATTAGATTTTACAGTCGGCAGGGCAAAGCTTGCCACAAGGGAGCTGCCCAGTGCGGTCCGGGAGCTGGGTCTGGACGTGATCCTGGTACAGGAACAGCCCGTACAGGAGGACCCAGAGAGTCGCAGCATATCATGCGGGACCGGTGCGCAGGCTGGGGTGCTCATTACTCGCGAGGACCTTCCATGCGCCGTCCTCCGTCACCTGTCCACTACACACTGTGTCATGTAGGTACAGGATGGCGGAGAAGGTATATGGTGTCCGCGTACTTTCAGTACGGAGACGACATTGATGTCCACCTACAGCATCTTGGCTTGGCAACCAACTCCCAAGCAGGATCCCGACCAGATCTCCCCCCCCCCCCCCCCAAACCAACCATAAGCCACCAAGAGATTTTCCGGCGACTACTAAAGGAACAGATGGCGGAGAAGGCGGTGGAACTCGCCGAGATGACGGTCACAGGTGTGCTAGGCCTCGTCCGCCCTGCGTCAGTCACTCGTGGACCGGGGCAGGGTCTAAGTGGGCTGGGAGGTAATTGAGGTCAATGACTTCATCGTTATAGGTACCGCATTTAGTCGCTGCTGCTGCATATGTACGTGTGTGTCTGGTTGTGTGTGAATGTTTATTTTTTTAAATTCTACTTTCTTATATTTCATTTTTAGCTAATTATCATTATATTTTTTGTGTCATTATATTTATTGTCTTAGTTTTAAGTAAGTGGTGCGCGGGAGGTTCGCTCGCCTCTTGACGCAAGTGGGTTAGGGCTACATTGCCCGGGTAGGACGACACCTTAGTTGTCATCCAGCAAGCTCAAGCGTCACACTATCTACTAGATATAAGTATCTAAAACTCGACATTGAACATTGGTGAGGTTGGTGAGCAGTCAGCAGCGAGCCTAATATTATTTGATGTTCATAGCACTCTGACGTAATAGCCTCGCAGGTACCGTCAGCTCGGTGTGGACTGGGAACTGTTCCCGACCGTGGACGTGTGGGCAGTATAAATTGGCAAAAGACGTTAAATAAGACACAAGTAATAATGCGTACTGCTGTGTAAAACTACGTTTAGTACCTTGTATATTGTGTAAGTGTTCGTGTATTACTTCCTGCTTGTTCGTCTATATATTTTGACTGTTTGTGTGATTGTGTTCTGAGAGCGCTGTGTGGACTAGCAACGGTTCCAGGTCGTGGACGTGTGGGCAGTATAAATTGGCAAAAGACGTGTAACAAGGATTTTAATGTAATCGTACGTACTGCTATGTGTTAGGGTTCATTTAATATTTTTTTGTTGTTTTTATATAATTTGTATATAATGTATTGAATTGTAATTACCTATTCGTGTATTATTTTGTTTAATTCTTTATTTCATACTCTGTAATTTGTTTTGTAGTTTTATTAAAAACAAAAGCAAAGCTTTCACTAACGTAATAGTACATACGGCTACGTGTTAGAGCTCAATTAATAATTTGTCTGTGTTGTTTTAGTGCTCATGTATTATATTGTAATTATTCGTGTATTATCTTGTTTAATTCTTTATTTCATACTCTGTAATTTCTTTTGTAGTTTATTTAAAAACAAAAGCAAGGCTTTCACTAACGTAATAGTACGTACGGCTACGTCTTAGAGTTCATTTATTACTTTGTACATTAGGTTTTTTAATAAAATTTGTATATAGTTTATTTTTCATTTATCGTATTGTAATTATTCGTGTATTATCTTGTTTAATTCTTTGTTTCATAGTCTGTAATTGTTTTTGTAGTTTAATTAAAAACAAAAGCAAGGCTTTCACTAACGTAATAGTACGTACGGCTACGTGCTAGAGTTCATTTAATAATTTGTCTGTGTTGATTAAATATAATTTGTTTATAATGTACTTTCGTCTCTTGCCTCCTAATTATTTGTCTATTATCTTGTTTGATTGTTTGTTTCATACTCTGTAATTTTTTCTGTAATTCAATTTATCAAAAAACGCAAGGCTTTCACTAACGTAATAGTACGTACGGCTACGTGTTAGAGTTCATTTAGTAATTAGTCTGTGTTGATTTAATATAATTTGTTTATAATGTACTTTCATCTCTTGCCTCCTAATTATTTGTCTATTATCTTGTTTGATTGTTTGTTTCATACTCTGTATTTTTTTCTGTAATTCAATTTATCAAAAAAAGCAAGGCTTTCACTAACGTAATAGTACGTACGGCTACGTGTTAGAGTTCATTTAGTAATTTGTCTGTGTTGATTTAATATAATTTGTTTATAATGTACTTTCGTCTCTTGCCTCCTAATTATTTGTCTATTATCTTGTTTGATTGTTTGTTTCATACTCTGTAATTTTTTCTGTAATTCAATTTATCAAAAAAGCAAGGCTTTCACTAACGTAATAGTACGTACGGCTACGTGTTAGGGTTAATTTAATACTTTGTACATTATGTTCTTTTAATATAATTTGTATATAATTTATTGTAATTATTCGTGTAATATCTTGTTTAATTCTTTATTCCATACTCTGTAATTTGTTCTATAATTTAATATTTAAGAAAATAAGGCTGTTACTAACGTAATAGCGCGGACTGCGTGCATTTAATATTTTGCATATTATTATAATGTGCTGCTCGTGCATTGTGTCGTAAGGGTTATTACCATATGTTCTACTATTTGTTCTACTAATAGAACATTTAGGAAAAAAAAATCACATTTGTTCTATTAGAGAGACATTATTTAGAATAGAAAAAGGAGGAAAAAAGAAATATCGTTGGGTGGTTACCGTCTGTTCTACTGTTCCATATGTTCTACTATTTGTTCTACTAATAGAACATATAGGAAAAATAGTCACATTTGTTAATATAAAAGAGATATTATTTAGAATGTACTACTTTTTATCCTAGAACAAAAGAATCATTTAAGTACCTTCAGTAGAACTACTAGGTACATTTTTGTTTACAATCAAAAAGGAAATAAAACATCTGCAAACAAATGAACATAACAAAAACAAGGGACTATCGGAAAGTGATCAGACATTCATAGAGCTTATATAAAGTATTAATTATTTTATTAATTCTAAGAAATGCCCTACAGTTATTTCCTTATTTACTAGTTGCAGTTGTGCCTCCAAAATTTCAATTGACACTATTTATTAATCATAATTATTATTTACAATAACGTTCAAAGAGGATTTATTAAATCTAATGTAGGTACCTCTTTATCTATTTAATTTTCCTTATGTTAAGCGTACGTTCAGACTTGCGGGAATCGCGCGGTTACGAATCGCGCGGTTTCAAACCGCAAAATTGTGATGCTATTCAGACACGCGCGGTTAGTATGCGATTTCCGTGCGGGTAATAGCGTCAGTTTCAAAATGGAGGTCGATGAAGAAGTGTGTTTACTGTGGTTGCTCCTTAAGAAAAAGAAAAGAAAAAGGCGGTATTGGGTGCATCCAATATTACGTGACCAATTTCCAAATATCTCCACCAACTCTTGCCAAGCTCGGTTCTTGATAATTTTATTAGAGTAATCATCACACTGAATGTCCCATATTGCAGGTCTCTTCTCCACAACCGGTAATTAGTTTCCTAATTGTTCTATCAATAGAACAACTAGGAAATCGATTCCTGATTGTTCTATTAATAGAACAAGTAGGAAAACGATTCCTAATTGTTCTATTAATAGAAACGAGTAGAACAAACGTGATTATTTTTTCCTAAGTGTTCTATTAGTAGAACAAATAGTAGAACATATGGTAATAACCCGTGTCGTAATTATTCGTGTAATATCTTGTTTCTGCAATTACTCTATAATTTATTCTTTAATCGTTCAGTTGGCGGTTTTTTGGGTTGTTAATGCCTGTCAAACAAGATCTTCTTCTCTAGATGGCCGTCCGTTAAAGTTAAAGGAAGATGTCGACAGTTGCGGTATTGTGGGCGGCTAGGGCCGCCCCTGAATGGCGAGAGGGTCGAGACGGAATTTATAAGAAGTTACGCAGGGGGCCCCTGAATCAGGGGATGTCAGGGGGGCGCCTACAAAGGTGCGGACAGTTTTCTAAACAGTACAAGTTTTCAGTGGCCTCTGTGATTGGACGGCATTGTAAAAGGTTTGGTGACACTAGTTCGCATATTAGCGAGGTTACGGGCATTTGTTTGATATTGTATAGATACATACCTTGATACGTTTAAAACCGGAATGAGAAGTATTTCTATCCTTGTTTAAGTCATGCCATGCTAAGTGTAAATTTTTGCGTTCTTCACATTTACAGCGATGTATTTCAGTACATTTCGAAGGAAAAATCTACCAATTATAGCTAACTCGACGGCGCGTGGAGGTCTTATAATTCCTCCTCTTCGTACCTCCCGCGAAACTAACCTCGAACGCGACCTGAGGATGCCAAAAATGACTTCCGTTCAATAATGAATGAATAAACAAATGTGATATCACGTTCTCAGATCATGCTGTTTCTGATCGACGCTTTTTGTACAAAATTTCTTCAAGCGAAGGTATTGCAAAGGAGCTTTCGGTCTCTAACTAGAGGGGCTAATACTTAGAAAATTAGAGCGAATTGACAAGATTTTGAACATTATAGAATTATGTGTGATTCTTTTATTGTATTTTGGATTTCTCTAATCCATTCCAACCATATCGTTTACATTATACGCGCGCACGCGAGCGTGTGCAGCCTGGTGCTTCCATAGTATTGTAGATGATTGAGAGAAGTGTCAGGCCTGTCTGATGATGACCCCTTATTTTTTATACTTAAGATAAACACCTTTTCTTAATAGTGCAAGATCCCAGGGCCGCCAGCCATTACTTGGTTTCTCAGAAACAAAATATATGTGATAGAGTAGTACCAAATTGAGTAACTGACTGTTACCTAACTTCCCTTTTACTTATTTTGAAGCGTCTACGTCTGGTAGAAATTACTACCGATGGAAACTGTCTGGTAACATTGGTTTTATGAGTTTTATAATATTCTGTAAAACATACATAAAAATTAGCATTCAGACTAAAATATAAGATAAATTTTGTTACTCAGAAAATAAGTAATGGTTAACGATCCTGGGATCCTGGACTATAAAGGCTAATAATACTCAATAATTACTTGCATAATATAATGTAAATAGATAAGTAATATTAGTGGTTATTTAATTATACATGTATAAGACAAAAGATCTCTTAATTCAGCGTTGATACATCGTAGGGGCATCCGTGAAACCACGTATGCGGTGTGCCATTCCCAGGCTGCCAGAATCTCTCTCTTCTCACAGGGTCGGTAGCACGAGTGTGACACTCCTGGTGTGCACTCATCCTTAAGCCACGGTAACCACTTTCCATCAGGTGGGCCGTGTGCTTGTCTGCAACCTAAGTGGTATTAAAAAATCTGACTAACTGTGTGCGTAACTATCTATTTATACGTATTTAGTGGTAATTATTTCGAAAGAACGAAAATATTACGATATTTGGCGAATTTGAACAAATTATGATGATCTAAGCTAAGAAAATGTCAATTCGTAAAACCCAGGTAGGTACATTAAGAGGGTGACAAATCATTATGTCTCAGATTTGATAGTTTTTTTTTTGTTTACAGCCTTGAAACGGTACCTACATACTATGCGTGGTTTCAATTTAACGCCCCCACCGTGTGTCAACCTTGTATAATATTGCATGACGAGTGTTACTATAACAGTGTGGAGTGTATGTAGACTATTTATTAAATCGTGGTAAATAAATGAGAATGATTATGAATATACCATAATTGTTTATTTTGTTATTCTCCTTCAACATCACAGCATTAGACCCAGTCACCAAAGCTGGCACTGTGTAGCCAATTTTAAAGACGTTCAAAAGTCCCCTCCGGTTTTGATCAAAAGCAAAGTTCCAAGAAAGAACATAGACATTGTGATCGTTCTTAACATGGAAGATCGAGGCAAAGTTAACGAAAATTGGCCGTCATTTCATTATAATCGTAATCGTTTCTGACATTTTGGGAGATTGAGTGTATATCGAGACTAAATTTTGAACATCTTTTTATTAGAGGGATACCATGAAACATTCGAATCTTTGGACCCACACGAAACTCGAAACATCTTTTTATTAGAGGGATACCATGAAACATTCGAATCTTCGGACCCACACGAAACTCGAAACATCTTTTTATTAGAGGGATACCATGAAACATTCGAATCTTCGGACCCACACGAAACTCGAAACATCTTTTTATTAGAAGGATACCATGAAACATTCGAATCTTCGGACCCACACGAAACTCGAACGAAAGACAGTATCATTCGGTCATTAATGTATAGGTACCCTGAAATCACTGCCGTTTCCTTCTGGCAAAGTCGTACCGTCTATGGATCGGATTAACATGTTCTATGAAATCGGCCGCCTTCAGCCTCCTACCGGCCGATTAGGTATAACATACATCCTAATGATACAGCCTTTGTGGTGTGGCGGTAGTGAACTCGGCGGCTACACAAGAGGCGCGGGTTCGATCCCCGCTCAGTGCTAATATTTGTATGCATGAATATGGCATTGGTCTGGTCGTGCCTCGGAGAGCACATTAAGCCGTCGGACAGCTCTTCGTCGTACAGCTCTTCTAATCTTTCTCTTGATTTGACTCAGGTTCTTACTGGTGCGACTGCAGCCCTACTACGTCCGTTAATCGACAGGTGTGCCGATGCAGGTTGAGCCCGAAGGTCATGGTGGAGCCCCATACAACTTGTAGTTCTATAAAAACTTCACAAACTTCCCACCTTTTCCCTCCCATTTTCCCTCCTATCATATAGGGTGCAGCCACAGAACAGTTACCTATATCCTTGTACCTAACTGTTCTGTGGGTGCAGCCACGGTCAACAACTATAGAACGAATCTATTTCGGTCAGAAAAGTTCGAATATGGTTATCCAGACTCTTTTGTTATTGAGTCATTAATTTTTTTGCACACTGATTTGCACATGTCACTTGTCAGGCACTTGTTTTACCTACTATAATAATTATCACGTTTTTATGTCGATAATAATAATAACACAATATTAAATAACGTAGTTGTTGTATTCTCTTTGATCAATAGCAATAAAGTACGAAGTAGTTATTACTTAAGAGGAATTCAATATACTATGATCTCTAATGGATCCGACTCCAATTATGCAATGCCCAAAAAGAGAGCCGCCAGATCGCCACGTTGATCCAGGTAATTATATTTGTGTAGGGATTGTTTGAAGTACCTACCTATCTAAATGGTTGCTTAAATCTCATCAATTAAATGACCTATGATTGTGTTCAGAGGGCCATATTAGTACCTACCTACACAGTGGCTCACGATAGTCACGATATGCCATCGTGGCACGCAATGCTGGTTTAGTCGGTTTTGGCACACTCGAAAGGAATCGTGGCTGTGCACCATATTGTGTGGACCTCGAAGTGATGATGCCCTGCAGTTGCATACAGCAGACCATGGCACTGGCCACTATGTACTTGGGCATAAGAATCTTCGACCTGCAGCCATATAATCATGTACGCCATACATGTTGCCAAAATGGTAAACCTGCCAACTGAAGAAATAAGTTCGTCTACTTATCTACCTGCTGCTTGTCACTTCGTGCAAATCGTACCTATTTTAGTACCTACCAAAGATTTGCTTGTGCGTGCCGTGTGCCTGTATCAAGCTCAAGCCCATCCGCTTTTACTTAAGTAGGTATAGCTTGATTTATCAGTTTTATCGCATTATACAATGTCGCCATCAGAGGAGCTCGCCAAGTTTGCCGCAGACGCTGATGTGCTCCCACTGTACGAGAGGTCGACGATGGAGTTCATCTTCCGCAAACATTACTCCTTGAACAGCAATGAGTATCTAAAGTGCGCTTGGACTAATTTCAAGAATAGCTATGTGTCAAGAGTCGCAGCTCCGCACCAACTACCTGGTGAGAGGTACGGAATAATTGACTATATAGTAGGTACTTTTGGTGTACTGTATTTATTTTAAGAATAGTGTTGTCAGTGGCGGATCCAGGGGGGGGGGTCGTGGGGGTCATGACCCCCCCCTGGGCGGGCAACCTACTAAAAAATATCCCAATGTCACTGATAAATTTTAAAAATACCACGCATAAGAAGACTCTCTTTGTACAAACAAACAAACCAAACATCAGTATGAATATTATTCGCACGATTGAAAATTTCAATTTATTGTGCAGCGCAGCCGATCAACCGATGGACTCGAATAGTTTTCGGACCTGACACCCTGTCCGCTATGTTAAAGAAATAAGCGCGAATGACTCACCAGGCCGGCAGTCGAAGGTCTGGAGCTGACAGCCATGAGGTCCTTTTTCGATTCGGGCAACAATTTGACATGGGCTCAGCTTCAAAGGCCCCGTATTTATGTTAATGTTTGCTTACAAAAACTTTTTGTGAACTTGGAAGAAGCCTTTCTTTCTGGATCCGACGTAGGTAGTCACCAAAGCACCCATGCCCGGTAATAACCTGCGTCAGCCGGTACGAGAGGCAGCCATGTGGCCTCTCTAGCCACTCCCCCATAGGATGGGATGGGCCTTACTACGGCTATTACCGCGGGCCCAGCGGTTGTGGCCAGTGGCCATCTTCTGCTGTGGATGACGCAGCTGGCTCATATGCCTGGTCCTTTTTTTATCGTGCGAAAAATCCCCGCGGATACCTCCCCTGCCGGAGCCGGAGGAGAAGGTTATGTCGGACTCAAACCGACTAAAACGTACGCCGTCTGTGGGCCGTCAGTTGCCGGAGGTGAGATTGTCGTAGCCATAACCCTCGCACCCCGGCTGACCCAGGGCCATATCTCTCGATCTGGTCCTCTTCCGGTGTAGGGGCTATAGAGTCCCCAGCTCGCTCCCAGGTAAGGGGAGGCACGCAATGCGCGCCGCCGCGGCCTGCTTCTGCTAGGGTGACAGGCGGCTCCACCCGTCACCCCCAGATCCGCGCTCATGGGGGACGGAGGTCATTCTGCGACTTTCGACACCCGAGTTGCCGCCGCTCGTCGCGGGCCGCGCGGTTTGCGGTTCTCCTTCGCTCCTCGCGGGCCGCAAGATCTGCGATTCTCCTTCGCTCCCACTCCGCCGCCTCCTTCACGAGCATTACTTGCTCGCAGAAGGAGGCGCCGGCGGCCCACGCATCCGCGCAGCGAACCATCGCTGCGAGCAAAGTGGCGAGCGTGAGAGCTCTCACTCCCAGGGTCGCCACCAGCTCCTGTCTCGACGTCTCCCACGCCGGACACTCGGTGAGCGTGTGCAGCGCCGAGTCCTCGCTCGCGTCGCAGTGATGGCACTCGGACGTTGGCTCTTTCTTCGCGGTCCGATGCAGATACTGCTCGAAGCATCCATGATTGGTGATGATCTGCGTCAGTCAGAACGAGAGGCCGGCGTGTGGCCTCCCTAGCCACTCCCCCATGATGGGTCTTACCGCCGCTATTACGGCGCGCCCCCGCGGACAGACCTTGCGGCCCGCGAGGAGCGCAGGAGAATCGCTAACCGCGCGGCCCGCAACGAGCATCGGCAATTCGGGCGTCGGAGGTCGCAGAATGACCTCCGTCCCCCATGAGCGCGGGCCTGGGAGTGACGGGTGGAGCCGCCTGGAGCCCTAGCAGAAGCAGGCCGCGGCGGCGACGCGCATTGCGTGCCTCCCCATACACGGGGGCGAGTTGGGGACTCTATGGTCCCCACACCGGAAGAGGGCCAGATCGAGAGATATGGCTCTGGGTCGGCCGGGGTGCGAGGGATATGGCTACGACAATCTCACCTCCGGCAACTGACGGCCCACAGACGGCGTGCGTTTTAGTCGGTTCGAGTCCGACATAACCTCCTCCTCCGGTTCCGGCGGGGGAGGTATCCGTGGGGAATTTTCGCACGATAAAAAAAAAAAGTACCTGGGATCTGTACTTCACGTGACTGGTCACATCAACCGCGACGTCAAGGCACGAATTACCGCCATGTGGGCCAAGGGGCGAGAAATGATTGGCGTCACATTTGAACCTAAAATGCCAGTCTGGTTGACGGGGTAGGTCTATAAAACGATCATTAGGCCTGTCTTTTTACACGGCTGCAATGCGTGGCCACTGCTGGAGCGACATAAGCAGGAGCTACGTGTCACGGAGATGAAATAAAGATCGCATAAGGAACTCTCAGATCCGCGGCAGCCTTCATGTCCGCGTCATCACACATAAAATGCAAGAGAGCCGCCTTCACTGGTGTGGCCACGTCTTGCAGCAACCACCAGGCTACGTGGGTAACAAATGACTGGCAGTAGCACAGCCACCGGGACCAGATAGAAAGGATAGGCCCAAGAAGTCTTGGCTTGAAGTCATGAAGGGTGACATGCGTGCAAATGGTCTCATCTCACCACCATGGACGCTCAACGTCGTACGAAGTGGAGGAGGAAGTGAAGGAAGGCGGCCCCTGAGCTCCGAGGTCACCTCAGATTCGGAAGCAATCAGGAAAATATGTACGATAATCATGAAAGGGGGAGGCGCGCATCGCGCCGCCAACGCGGCCTGCTTCTTCTAGAGAGTCAGGCGGTTCCCCCTGTCATTTCCAGGCCCGTGCTAATGGGGACCGATATGGAGATATTGATACGATAATGGAGATGTTGAGTGACCTACGTCGCCCGAGTCCTTCGCGCATTGTGTAGTATGCGGAATGGGAAACAACTGAATCTTCTCCAGACCCTTTCCCCTGCATCCTTCTCGAGCATTACTTGCTCTCAGATGGAGGCGGTGGCAGCCGCGAGCTTACGGTTTTACGCCATCACTGTAAGCAAGCGAGAGAGAGTGCTGAGCGAGAGAACTCCCATCCCGAGGGCCACCACAAGGACCCGCTTCGGCGTTTCCCATGCCGGGTATTCGGTCCGCGTATGCAGCCCCGTGTCCTCGCTTGCATCACAGTGATGACACCCGGGCGTTGGCACCTTCTGAATTCGCCGCAGCTAACTTCCGAAACATCCATATCCGGTGATCATGTGCGTCAACCGCTACGAGAGTTCCCCATTGAAGCCTTTCTAGCCAGTTCTCCATGATGGGTGATAGTTAGCTGCTGATTGTGGTGATTATTTTTTCCTAAGTGTTCTATTAGTAGAACAAATAGTAGAACATATGGTAATAACCCGTGTCGTAATTATTCGTGTAATATCTTGTTTCTGCAATTACTCTATAATTTATTCTTTAATCGTTCAGTTGGCGGTTTTTTGGGTTGTTAATGCCTGTCAAACAAGATCTTCTTCTCTAGATGGCCGTCCGTTAAAGTTAAAGGAAGATGTCGACAGTTGCGGTATTGTGGGCGGCTAGGGCCGCCCCTGAATGGCGAGAGGGTCGAGACGGAATTTATAAGAAGTTACGCAGGGGGCCCCTGAATCAGGGGATGTCAGGGGGGCGCCTACAAAGGTGCGGACAGTTTTCTAAACAGTACAAGTTTTCAGTGGCCTCTGTGATTGGACGGCATTGTAAAAGGTTTGGTGACACTAGTTCGCATATTAGCGAGGTTACGGGCATTTGTTTGATATTGTATAGATACATACCTTGATACGTTTAAAACCGGAATGAGAAGTATTTCTATCCTTGTTTAAGTCATGCCATGCTAAGTGTAAATTTTTGCGTTCTTCACATTTACAGCGATGTATTTCAGTACATTTCGAAGGAAAAATCTACCAATTATAGCTAACTCGACGGCGCGTGGAGGTCTTATAATTCCTCCTCTTCGTACCTCCCGCGAAACTAACCTCGAACGCGACCTGAGGATGCCAAAAATGACTTCCGTTCAATAATGAATGAATAAACAAATGTGATATCACGTTCTCAGATCATGCTGTTTCTGATCGACGCTTTTTGTACAAAATTTCTTCAAGCGAAGGTATTGCAAAGGAGCTTTCGGTCTCTAACTAGAGGGGCTAATACTTAGAAAATTAGAGCGAATTGACAAGATTTTGAACATTATAGAATTATGTGTGATTCTTTTATTGTATTTTGGATTTCTCTAATCCATTCCAACCATATCGTTTACATTATACGCGCGCACGCGAGCGTGTGCAGCCTGGTGCTTCCATAGTATTGTAGATGATTGAGAGAAGTGTCAGGCCTGTCTGATGATGACCCCTTATTTTTTATACTTAAGATAAACACCTTTTCTTAATAGTGCAAGATCCCAGGGCCGCCAGCCATTACTTGGTTTCTCAGAAACAAAATATATGTGATAGAGTAGTACCAAATTGAGTAACTGACTGTTACCTAACTTCCCTTTTACTTATTTTGAAGCGTCTACGTCTGGTAGAAATTACTACCGATGGAAACTGTCTGGTAACATTGGTTTTATGAGTTTTATAATATTCTGTAAAACATACATAAAAATTAGCATTCAGACTAAAATATAAGATAAATTTTGTTACTCAGAAAATAAGTAATGGTTAACGATCCTGGGATCCTGGACTATAAAGGCTAATAATACTCAATAATTACTTGCATAATATAATGTAAATAGATAAGTAATATTAGTGGTTATTTAATTATACATGTATAAGACAAAAGATCTCTTAATTCAGCGTTGATACATCGTAGGGGCATCCGTGAAACCACGTATGCGGTGTGCCATTCCCAGGCTGCCAGAATCTCTCTCTTCTCACAGGGTCGGTAGCACGAGTGTGACACTCCTGGTGTGCACTCATCCTTAAGCCACGGTAACCACTTTCCATCAGGTGGGCCGTGTGCTTGTCTGCAACCTAAGTGGTATTAAAAAATCTGACTAACTGTGTGCGTAACTATCTATTTATACGTATTTAGTGGTAATTATTTCGAAAGAACGAAAATATTACGATATTTGGCGAATTTGAACAAATTATGATGATCTAAGCTAAGAAAATGTCAATTCGTAAAACCCAGGTAGGTACATTAAGAGGGTGACAAATCATTATGTCTCAGATTTGATAGTTTTTTTTTTGTTTACAGCCTTGAAACGGTACCTACATACTATGCGTGGTTTCAATTTAACGCCCCCACCGTGTGTCAACCTTGTATAATATTGCATGACGAGTGTTACTATAACAGTGTGGAGTGTATGTAGACTATTTATTAAATCGTGGTAAATAAATGAGAATGATTATGAATATACCATAATTGTTTATTTTGTTATTCTCCTTCAACATCACAGCATTAGACCCAGTCACCAAAGCTGGCACTGTGTAGCCAATTTTAAAGACGTTCAAAAGTCCCCTCCGGTTTTGATCAAAAGCAAAGTTCCAAGAAAGAACATAGACATTGTGATCGTTCTTAACATGGAAGATCGAGGCAAAGTTAACGAAAATTGGCCGTCATTTCATTATAATCGTAATCGTTTCTGACATTTTGGGAGATTGAGTGTATATCGAGACTAAATTTTGAACATCTTTTTATTAGAGGGATACCATGAAACATTCGAATCTTTGGACCCACACGAAACTCGAAACATCTTTTTATTAGAGGGATACCATGAAACATTCGAATCTTCGGACCCACACGAAACTCGAAACATCTTTTTATTAGAGGGATACCATGAAACATTCGAATCTTCGGACCCACACGAAACTCGAAACATCTTTTTATTAGAAGGATACCATGAAACATTCGAATCTTCGGACCCACACGAAACTCGAACGAAAGACAGTATCATTCGGTCATTAATGTATAGGTACCCTGAAATCACTGCCGTTTCCTTCTGGCAAAGTCGTACCGTCTATGGATCGGATTAACATGTTCTATGAAATCGGCCGCCTTCAGCCTCCTACCGGCCGATTAGGTATAACATACATCCTAATGATACAGCCTTTGTGGTGTGGCGGTAGTGAACTCGGCGGCTACACAAGAGGCGCGGGTTCGATCCCCGCTCAGTGCTAATATTTGTATGCATGAATATGGCATTGGTCTGGTCGTGCCTCGGAGAGCACATTAAGCCGTCGGACAGCTCTTCGTCGTACAGCTCTTCTAATCTTTCTCTTGATTTGACTCAGGTTCTTACTGGTGCGACTGCAGCCCTACTACGTCCGTTAATCGACAGGTGTGCCGATGCAGGTTGAGCCCGAAGGTCATGGTGGAGCCCCATACAACTTGTAGTTCTATAAAAACTTCACAAACTTCCCACCTTTTCCCTCCCATTTTCCCTCCTATCATATAGGGTGCAGCCACAGAACAGTTACCTATATCCTTGTACCTAACTGTTCTGTGGGTGCAGCCACGGTCAACAACTATAGAACGAATCTATTTCGGTCAGAAAAGTTCGAATATGGTTATCCAGACTCTTTTGTTATTGAGTCATTAATTTTTTTGCACACTGATTTGCACATGTCACTTGTCAGGCACTTGTTTTACCTACTATAATAATTATCACGTTTTTATGTCGATAATAATAATAACACAATATTAAATAACGTAGTTGTTGTATTCTCTTTGATCAATAGCAATAAAGTACGAAGTAGTTATTACTTAAGAGGAATTCAATATACTATGATCTCTAATGGATCCGACTCCAATTATGCAATGCCCAAAAAGAGAGCCGCCAGATCGCCACGTTGATCCAGGTAATTATATTTGTGTAGGGATTGTTTGAAGTACCTACCTATCTAAATGGTTGCTTAAATCTCATCAATTAAATGACCTATGATTGTGTTCAGAGGGCCATATTAGTACCTACCTACACAGTGGCTCACGATAGTCACGATATGCCATCGTGGCACGCAATGCTGGTTTAGTCGGTTTTGGCACACTCGAAAGGAATCGTGGCTGTGCACCATATTGTGTGGACCTCGAAGTGATGATGCCCTGCAGTTGCATACAGCAGACCATGGCACTGGCCACTATGTACTTGGGCATAAGAATCTTCGACCTGCAGCCATATAATCATGTACGCCATACATGTTGCCAAAATGGTAAACCTGCCAACTGAAGAAATAAGTTCGTCTACTTATCTACCTGCTGCTTGTCACTTCGTGCAAATCGTACCTATTTTAGTACCTACCAAAGATTTGCTTGTGCGTGCCGTGTGCCTGTATCAAGCTCAAGCCCATCCGCTTTTACTTAAGTAGGTATAGCTTGATTTATCAGTTTTATCGCATTATACAATGTCGCCATCAGAGGAGCTCGCCAAGTTTGCCGCAGACGCTGATGTGCTCCCACTGTACGAGAGGTCGACGATGGAGTTCATCTTCCGCAAACATTACTCCTTGAACAGCAATGAGTATCTAAAGTGCGCTTGGACTAATTTCAAGAATAGCTATGTGTCAAGAGTCGCAGCTCCGCACCAACTACCTGGTGAGAGGTACGGAATAATTGACTATATAGTAGGTACTTTTGGTGTACTGTATTTATTTTAAGAATAGTGTTGTCAGTGGCGGATCCAGGGGGGGGGGTCGTGGGGGTCATGACCCCCCCCTGGGCGGGCAACCTACTAAAAAATATCCCAATGTCACTGATAAATTTTAAAAATACCACGCATAAGAAGACTCTCTTTGTACAAACAAACAAACCAAACATCAGTATGAATATTATTCGCACGATTGAAAATTTCAATTTATTGTGCAGCGCAGCCGATCAACCGATGGACTCGAATAGTTTTCGGACCTGACACCCTGTCCGCTATGTTAAAGAAATAAGCGCGAATGACTCACCAGGCCGGCAGTCGAAGGTCTGGAGCTGACAGCCATGAGGTCCTTTTTCGATTCGGGCAACAATTTGACATGGGCTCAGCTTCAAAGGCCCCGTATTTATGTTAATGTTTGCTTACAAAAACTTTTTGTGAACTTGGAAGAAGCCTTTCTTTCTGGATCCGACGTAGGTAGTCACCAAAGCACCCATGCCCGGTAATAACCTGCGTCAGCCGGTACGAGAGGCAGCCATGTGGCCTCTCTAGCCACTCCCCCATAGGATGGGATGGGCCTTACTACGGCTATTACCGCGGGCCCAGCGGTTGTGGCCAGTGGCCATCTTCTGCTGTGGATGACGCAGCTGGCTCATATGCCTGGTCCTTTTTTTATCGTGCGAAAAATCCCCGCGGATACCTCCCCTGCCGGAGCCGGAGGAGAAGGTTATGTCGGACTCAAACCGACTAAAACGTACGCCGTCTGTGGGCCGTCAGTTGCCGGAGGTGAGATTGTCGTAGCCATAACCCTCGCACCCCGGCTGACCCAGGGCCATATCTCTCGATCTGGTCCTCTTCCGGTGTAGGGGCTATAGAGTCCCCAGCTCGCTCCCAGGTAAGGGGAGGCACGCAATGCGCGCCGCCGCGGCCTGCTTCTGCTAGGGTGACAGGCGGCTCCACCCGTCACCCCCAGATCCGCGCTCATGGGGGACGGAGGTCATTCTGCGACTTTCGACACCCGAGTTGCCGCCGCTCGTCGCGGGCCGCGCGGTTTGCGGTTCTCCTTCGCTCCTCGCGGGCCGCAAGATCTGCGATTCTCCTTCGCTCCCACTCCGCCGCCTCCTTCACGAGCATTACTTGCTCGCAGAAGGAGGCGCCGGCGGCCCACGCATCCGCGCAGCGAACCATCGCTGCGAGCAAAGTGGCGAGCGTGAGAGCTCTCACTCCCAGGGTCGCCACCAGCTCCTGTCTCGACGTCTCCCACGCCGGACACTCGGTGAGCGTGTGCAGCGCCGAGTCCTCGCTCGCGTCGCAGTGATGGCACTCGGACGTTGGCTCTTTCTTCGCGGTCCGATGCAGATACTGCTCGAAGCATCCATGATTGGTGATGATCTGCGTCAGTCAGAACGAGAGGCCGGCGTGTGGCCTCCCTAGCCACTCCCCCATGATGGGTCTTACCGCCGCTATTACGGCGCGCCCCCGCGGACAGACCTTGCGGCCCGCGAGGAGCGCAGGAGAATCGCTAACCGCGCGGCCCGCAACGAGCATCGGCAATTCGGGCGTCGGAGGTCGCAGAATGACCTCCGTCCCCCATGAGCGCGGGCCTGGGAGTGACGGGTGGAGCCGCCTGGAGCCCTAGCAGAAGCAGGCCGCGGCGGCGACGCGCATTGCGTGCCTCCCCATACACGGGGGCGAGTTGGGGACTCTATGGTCCCCACACCGGAAGAGGGCCAGATCGAGAGATATGGCTCTGGGTCGGCCGGGGTGCGAGGGATATGGCTACGACAATCTCACCTCCGGCAACTGACGGCCCACAGACGGCGTGCGTTTTAGTCGGTTCGAGTCCGACATAACCTCCTCCTCCGGTTCCGGCGGGGGAGGTATCCGTGGGGAATTTTCGCACGATAAAAAAAAAAAGTACCTGGGATCTGTACTTCACGTGACTGGTCACATCAACCGCGACGTCAAGGCACGAATTACCGCCATGTGGGCCAAGGGGCGAGAAATGATTGGCGTCACATTTGAACCTAAAATGCCAGTCTGGTTGACGGGGTAGGTCTATAAAACGATCATTAGGCCTGTCTTTTTACACGGCTGCAATGCGTGGCCACTGCTGGAGCGACATAAGCAGGAGCTACGTGTCACGGAGATGAAATAAAGATCGCATAAGGAACTCTCAGATCCGCGGCAGCCTTCATGTCCGCGTCATCACACATAAAATGCAAGAGAGCCGCCTTCACTGGTGTGGCCACGTCTTGCAGCAACCACCAGGCTACGTGGGTAACAAATGACTGGCAGTAGCACAGCCACCGGGACCAGATAGAAAGGATAGGCCCAAGAAGTCTTGGCTTGAAGTCATGAAGGGTGACATGCGTGCAAATGGTCTCATCTCACCACCATGGACGCTCAACGTCGTACGAAGTGGAGGAGGAAGTGAAGGAAGGCGGCCCCTGAGCTCCGAGGTCACCTCAGATTCGGAAGCAATCAGGAAAATATGTACGATAATCATGAAAGGGGGAGGCGCGCATCGCGCCGCCAACGCGGCCTGCTTCTTCTAGAGAGTCAGGCGGTTCCCCCTGTCATTTCCAGGCCCGTGCTAATGGGGACCGATATGGAGATATTGATACGATAATGGAGATGTTGAGTGACCTACGTCGCCCGAGTCCTTCGCGCATTGTGTAGTATGCGGAATGGGAAACAACTGAATCTTCTCCAGACCCTTTCCCCTGCATCCTTCTCGAGCATTACTTGCTCTCAGATGGAGGCGGTGGCAGCCGCGAGCTTACGGTTTTACGCCATCACTGTAAGCAAGCGAGAGAGAGTGCTGAGCGAGAGAACTCCCATCCCGAGGGCCACCACAAGGACCCGCTTCGGCGTTTCCCATGCCGGGTATTCGGTCCGCGTATGCAGCCCCGTGTCCTCGCTTGCATCACAGTGATGACACCCGGGCGTTGGCACCTTCTGAATTCGCCGCAGCTAACTTCCGAAACATCCATATCCGGTGATCATGTGCGTCAACCGCTACGAGAGTTCCCCATTGAAGCCTTTCTAGCCAGTTCTCCATGATGGGTGATAGTTAGCTGCGGCTAGCTAGTTCACCGTGATAGTGGTGGTAAGAAATACCACCACTATCACGGCGTGCCCTGCGCTTGGTTGTCCAAGTCGTAGTTTCAACTCCACCATGTCCCGATAAAGCTGGGACTTCGTAGCCTCGATTTCTCGCCTTTTGATACGGATTTAGTACCGAAGGTGCTCTGACATCTTTTTTCGCCATAGAGTCTCCTGCTTAACCGGGTTCTGGATCGTATTTAACAACAGTCGTTCAAGGTATCTTACTTTTCTCCTCTCACCTCATTCCTCCTCCATTATTTCGTCATGAATTTCTTACACATTTATTTTCATTGTATTGTTCAATGACATTTTATTGGGAGACTAGACACCCCCCCCCCCCCCCTCCCCACCCCCCGAAACTATGTCTCGGCTACACCATGACCCCCCCCTGAATTGAAAGCTGGATCCGCCCCTGAGTGTTGTTGACAACTAGATACGGTTGCACTTGCACGTTTACTTAAATAGAACTTGATATGAAAAAGTGGGACCGTATCTCCTTTGTCGAACTTTTTGGAGTGAAAACTTCTTTAGGCGCGTTAGGAGGTGGGCAAGTTTTATAGATTTTTTTTGAATGAACTAAAATTATGGATCTCGCGTCATCGTCACGTACGCCACACTGATGTCACGCCAATACAATACACTTACACACAAGTTACCTAGGTACTTAAATTAAAAAAAAACTATTCGGCCACTACACTACGTAGGTACCTACCTACCGTTTACGCGGGGTATGTCTAATTCGCAGAATGACTACATCGCGTTATGCCTAAACAAATCAAGAGTACCTATTTGATCAAATGGCATCAATTCACATTGAGATACCTCATTGAAGTGATTTTTTTAGGCGCTTTGAGCACTGTTATACATTTTGTAAAGTAAGTACTGGCCTTTTTTAGGGTTCCGTAGCACAATGGTAAAAAACGGAACCCTTATAGATTCGTCATGTCTGTCCGTCCGTCTGTCTGTCCGTCCGTATGTCACAGCCACTTTTCTCAGAAACTATAAGGCCTATGCTGTTGAAACTTGATAAGAAGATGTATTCTGTGAACCGCATTAAGAATTTCACACAATAATAAAAAAAAGCATTAAATTTGGGGGTCCCCATACTTAGAACTAAACCTCAAATTTTTTTTATCATCAAACCCATATGTGTGGGGTAGGTCTTTAAAAATGCTATTGAGGTTTCTACACATTTTTTTTCTAAACTGAATAGTTTGCGCGAGAGACACTTCCAAAGAGAAATAAAATCGGCCAAGTGCGAGTCGAACTCGCCCATGAAGGGTTCCGTAGTAGCAAAGGCGAAAATTGCGGTTTATGACGTATTAAAAAAAAACTACTGACTGGATCTCGTTCGAACCAATTTTTAGTGGTAGTTTGCATGGCAATTTACATCATATATTTTTTTTAGATTTATCAATCTCTTATTTTAGAAGTTAGAGGGACACACACACACACACACACACACACACACACACACACATTTTTCCACTTTGGAAATGTCTCTCGCGCAAACTATTCAGTTTAGAAAAAAATTATGTTAGAAACCTCAATATTGTATCATTTTTAAAGACCTATCTATAGATACCCCACAGGTATGGGTTTGATGAAAAAAAAAATTTTGAGTTTCAGTTCTAAGTATACCCCCAAAATTTTATGCATTTTTCTTATTTTTGTGTGAAATTCTTAATGCGGTTCACAGAATACATCTTCTTACCAAGTTTCAACAGCATAGGCCTTATAGTTTCGGAGAAAAGTGGCTGTGACATACGGACGGACAGACAGACAGACAGACAGACAGACAGACAGACAGACGGACCGACAGACATGACGAATCTATAAGGGTTCCGTTTTTTGCCATATGGCTACGGAACCCTAAAAATGTGTTCCCCCCCCCCCCCCCCCCCCTCTAACTTCTAAAATAAGAGAATGATAAATCTAAAAAAAATGTATGATGTAAATTGCCATGCAAACTTCCACTAAAAATTTGTTCGAACGAGATCCAGTCAGTAGTTTTTTTTTAATAGGACATAAACCGCAATTTTCGCCTTTACTACTACGGAACCCTTCATGGACGAGTCCGACTCGCACTTGGCCGATTTTATTTTTTAAATATCGATAGTAGGTAAATAGTTATAAAATTTATTTCACAGCGACCTACATTTCCACAACCATTCGGTGAAACTCATGGCGTCGGAGACTGTGCACAAGCATACCAACTTCCGTAAATCACTGAAGCCAGGCCCAGGAGTAGATTATGGAGGACAAATGCCGATACCACAGGAATTATTTTTGAAAAGGTCTGCCCCCCAAAAACACAAAGAGAAGAAGAAAATACCTTCCAAGGATAAAACAACTTCGGTAAAGGAAGCTTGATATAAGAAGTATTGTTATAATAATAATATATCTAATAGAGTATGATTTTTTTAAGTTCTTATGAATGATTTCTTTTTTAAGAGTTTATTTTAATAAATAATTATTAAAGCAAAAAAAAATACGAGATTAACCATGTAATCTCGTATTTTTTTTTGCTAGGGCCCACTTTTAAGTTTTGCGATTGCGGTGTGGTCTAGAAACTTGTGATACACTTGCTACCAAACTTGCTTTCAATGCAAGAGTATCGTAAATTGTTCACAAGTTTCACAACGGACGATGCTTTCGGAGCTGGAAGTTCATACGGCAGTCGCTTTTTATAATAGTCGATTAGGAATAGCTTGTAGGGAGTAGAAAAGTCCGAACTGGAAGCTTTAAAGACTGCTTTGACCTAGGCTCTTGCAGGAGTACTTATTGCTCGGGACATAGTTACATCTTGAACTTAGACTGTGCTCTAAATGTGCTCCAGCGCAGTACACGTTTCTAAGAAGCCTTCACCATGATTAGGGCATACGAAACCCGAGCCAATTTTGAAAACCCGGGTTTTCGGGTTTTAACCTAATCAAAACCCGGGTTACCCGGGTTTTTTTCGAGCTTTTTGGTCCACTTTATTATTATTTTTTAAATTACAAAGGAGCTATAAGCTATGCCCCTGACGGGTAAGGTTCTTTTTAAGGGTACCAGATTTGACTAAAGTACCAGAAAAATGTGGCATAGGGTGCTCGCGAGGTCTACTCTTCACAGAACTAAACAAAAAAACGATACGTTCTTATTTTAAACAGCCCTGGATGTTTCACCAAAAAATAATGACGATCCGAGCTTTTAAAAGCGCTAGATGTAAACGATTGATTTTTGTTTTTTTTTTTCACAGCAGCTTGTTGTGTGCATTCATGTCCTTGATGTTTTAGCCAAAAATAATCAAGGATCTTTCAAAATGTGACAGCAAACTTCCCCCTTTATAGAAGGGAAAATGGGGGAGCCATTTTCCCTTCTATCAAAAAAAGCTCTCGACAAAAGTTGTGTTTTAAATCAAAGAACATGTATTGTGTGCCAAATTTTGGTGAAAATCGGTTAAGAAATGCGCCCTGCAGATCGGAACTAACATAACCACAGACATAGATAGATACTGATAAAAGCAAAATAGGTCACCTTGGCGAAACGGAGATTCGCTCGCTCGGTCAACTAAACCGTGCTTTCCAATTCACAAAAATTGTTTTAATATTAAAAGTCATTTCTACTGTGCTCGAAAGCAGCTTGGCCTGTCTTCTCCAGGACGCTATTCCTATTTAATACAATCACCACATCGTCTGCGTCCACTGTACGTGCACCACTCCACCGTATAGTTTGTTCCGCCAATTGAACCCTGGGTGCACCAGGACTCCGTAGAGCCTCTGCACTCCACGACTGCATATAAGCCTTACCTTCCTGTATGTCGCTAAGGAAACCACTAATAACTCGTCTGAAATTTGTGGGGCACTGTTCCTCCTCCAGTCTCAGGCCCGGTTTCCACCAAAGCGAAGAGGAGAGAGAAGAGCTGCGAAACTGGCAGATGATTTCCATCAAAGCGGAAAGGAGATGCATAGCGGAGATGAGATGTAAGCTGTGTTTTGCATAGGCCATCAATCAAATGATGCCTTCTGGTGATCGAGGCGCGGGGAACGGGGATTGCGAGCGGGGCAAAGCCAACCGCCGCAGGCCGCCCTGCTACACACTTCTCCACTCTTCCACGCCGCTGAAAAATTAGACATCTGCTTTCCTTTCAGCTTGATCCATTTTCTCCGAAGCTGAGCGGAGAGAAGTGGAAATAACTTTATCTGGCGAGGGCTAGTTTTCAACAGCGGATAAAGTTGAGACGAGCCACCAGCATCTTCTCGTACACCTACTCTAAGACGAACGATAGACCATCGACAATGGAGACGGTGTACAAATCCTTACCTGGCTACTCAGTGCCACCACTACAGCTTTCTCCTACATCTTAGAAAAGTAGCCGTGGTGAAGGTACTGATCCAGCAGCTTCACGAAGAGCAAGGTTGGCCTCAATGGTAAAGATATGTGCAGTGAGGCCATCCCCTGCGGAGCATTCTTGGGATTGAACTTTTAAAGGGCATCAAAGAGTTCGCTCGAGTAAGGATGCGTAATTATCTTGATGGGAGTCATTATGATAATGACCCACCTGATCCGATGACCTGACCCACAATGATCTTTGATGCCCTACAAAACCTCCCTTCCTCCCTTGCTCATCCGACCTTTTGAGCTTTTCTCTTTCGCGATGCCCCCGTGGTCTTCTCCTACCCAATCTTGTAGGTAAAAAGCAACTCGGCCGAACCCTTTGCGTCCTATACGCATAATTACTATCAAATAATGAAAAGAAAAAAACCCGAAAAAACCCGGGTTTTTTTTCGCACCGAAAACCCGGAAAACCCGGGTTTTTTCGAGTCGAGTAAACCCGGGCTCGATGCCCTAACCATGATCATTCCTTACCTACTATATCTACTCACTCGAGCAATCGGACATCTTATTTTTTATATGTAGATTTGAGGTGGCGATTTCATTATCCTATTTAGCATGTATTACCCGTGGTACACCCATTGATACAACTGGTTGTACCACAGGGTTTTTTTTCCCGATGGATCAACTGGTTGTACCACAGGGCTTTTTTAGGGTTCCGTAGCCAAATGGCAAAAAACGGAACCCTTATAGATTCGTCATGTCTGTCCGTCCGTATGTCACAGCCACTTTTCTCCGAAACTATAAGGCCTATGCTGTTGAAACTTGGTAAGAAGATGTATTCTGTGAACCGCATTAAGAATTTCACACAAAAATAAAAAAAAAGCATTAAATTTTGGGGGTCCCCATACTTACAACTGAAACTCAAAAATTTTATTTTCATCAAACCCATACGTGTAGGTCTTTAAAAATGATATTGAGTTTTCTAACATATTTTTTTTCTAAACTGAATAGTTTGTGCGAAAGACACTTGCAAAATGGAAAAATGTGTGCCCCCCCCCCCCCCCCTCTAACTTCTAAAATAAGAGAATGATAAATCTAAAAAAATATGTAATGTAAATTGCCATGCAAACTTCCACTAAAAATTGGTTCGAACGAGATCCAGTCAGTAGTTTTTTTTTAATAGGTAGGTACGTCATAAACCGCAATTTTCGCCTTTGCTACTATGGAACCCTTCATGGACGAGTCTGACTCGCACTTAGCCGATTTTATTTTTCCCGATGGATCAACCGTATGGTGGAACAACTAAAAACATTCCCTGTAATACAACCATAATATAAAAGCATAACGATCGGATACAAAGTACTCAGTGTCGAATTTGAATAATCGACTACAGTATTGTTAGTGCCTTTTAAGCATAGATATCTTATTATCTTGGAGATCAGTAGTTAATAGAGTTCAGTGAGATCAGTGCTTTTATGTGACTAAACCATAGACTTAGATTAACAGACAGGGTATACCTACAGAATTAACGTGTATATACCTACCCTATGTTCCCTTTTTATGAATGAACATTTTGACGACGGTTACTATGCTAGGGATGCACCTTCTACTATCGTAATAGGTACTATAACCCGCGCCACGTATCTTGGACCTAAAATGTGCTCAAAACGTGCCCTATACGCGCAGTACACATTTCTTGGGTGTCTATTGAGGATAGCACGGGATGCTACTGCGGTAGACGAACTCAAATTCACCCAGCATAGAATATTACAAAGCAATACGCGGGCGCTAGCCAGAGCCTCGTATGTCTTATGATTTAGGTTCAAGATACGTGGCGCAACTATAAAACTAAAACCCGACTACTGCAGAATCACGAATCCCTAGAATGTATTGTTTTTTTAGAGTAAATGGTATGCGACCACGGTTATTCTTGATATTTTCTTGCTTAATACTTCTTAAGAGCGTGATTTGCAGTACTCGGATTTTAGTTTGAAACTTGATTTTTATTTGTATTATTTTGGTGCAAGCAACACCCAATAATGTATACGTGTTTTTAATGTGCTAATTGAGCCCTTTAATTTCATACCAAACACGGTCTATATATCTCAATTTTTTTTTCATTATAATCAGAGTTTCAGAGAGTCATTCAAACGTCATATTGCCTATAACCAGCGGATCATCAAGACGTTTCTAACAATACCACAATTGCCCAGTTATAATAGGTAAAAACAGAAGACATTACAATTTTGTCAATTCGTATTTCTTCAAAAGAGTACATTTTTGTAGAGAAGAATAGTTTCCTCGTCAAAACATTTATTAGAGTACATCACTATTATACTTGTAGTAGTATGGTCTAGAAAAATTCATCAACGGCTGTCGCAAATCATTCATAATGTTGGCGCAAACATAGACTTAGATAGTATAGACAGGGTATACCTACAGAATTGACGTGTATACCTATGTTCCATTTTTATGAATGAACGTTTGACGACGGTTACTATGCTAGGGATGCACCTTGTACTATCGTAATATTTGTCGATATCTATTTATACTATAACCCGCGCCACGTATCTTGAACCTAAAATGTGCTCAAAACGTGCCCTATACGCGCAGTACACATTTCTTGGGTGTCTATTGAGGATAGCACGGAATGCTACTGCGGTAGACGAACTCAAATTCACCCAGCATAGAATATTACAAAGCATTCCGCGGGCGCCAGCCAGAGCCTCTTATGTCTTATGATTAGTTCTGATTTAGGTTCAAGATACGTGGCGCAACTATAAAACTAAAACCCGACTACTGCAGAATCACGAATCCCTAGAATGTATTGTTTTGTTAGAGTAAATGGTATGCGACCACGGTTATTCTTGATATTTTCTTACTTAATACTTCTTAGGGCGTGATTTGCAGTAGTCGGATTTTAGTTTTAGACTTGATTTTTATTTGTATTGTTTTGGTGCAAGCAACACCCAATAATGTATACATATTTTTAATGTGCTAATAGAGCCCTTTAATTTCATACCAAACACGTTCTATCGTTCTATATATCTCAAGTTTTTTTCTATTATAGTCAGAGTTTCAGATAGTCATTCATATGTCATATTGCCTATAACCAGCGGATGATCAAGACGTTTCTAACAATACCACAATTGCCTAGTTCTAATACGGAAAAACAGAAGACATTACAATTTTGTCAATTCGTATTTCTTCAAAAGAGTACCTACATTTTTGTAAAGAAGAATAGTTTCGTCGTCAATTCATTTATTGGAGTACATCACTATTATGCTTGTAGTAGTATGGTCTAGAAAAATTCAACAATAGCTGTCGCAAATCATTCATAATGTTGGCGCAAATCATTCATAAATGTTGGCACCGTCGGCACGCTGTCAAATTCTCATACTCATTTTCCCAAGTGAGCAATAACTTAAATTTTTTGTCTCTTTTTAGCAGACACAACTGTATATTGGAAAAAAAGAGACAAAGTGATATAATCAAGGTTCAATTCATGTTTGCCTCATATTTGTATAACTAGAATTTCTATATGTAGAACGGGGCCCCCCTGTGGGCGCAAATCATTCATAAATGTTGGCACAGTCAGCACGCTGTCAAATTCTCATACTCATTTTCCCAAGTGAGCAATAACTTAAATTGTTTGTCTCTTTTTAGCAGACACAACTGTATATTGGAAAAAAAGAGACAAAGTGTATATCAAGGTTCAATTCATGTTTGCCTCATATTTGTATAACTAGAATTTCTATATGTAGAACGGGGCCCCCCTGTAGACTCAACTCCTTCGCACGTCTTCAATTTTTGTCTCTTTTTTTTCCAATATACAGTTGTGTCTGCAAAAAAGAGATAAAAAATTTAAGCTAATGCTCACTTGGGAAAATGAGTATGAGAATTTGACAGCGTGCCGACTGTGCCAACATTTATGAATGATTTGCGCCAACATTATGAATGATTTGCGACAGCCATTGTTGAATTTTTCTAGACCATACTACTATAATCACCAAATTAAAAATTTAAAAAACCGACTTCAACCGATTTTTGTTGATATTTCATAAATTGCTTGACCGATTTTGATAAAATTTACCTGGGAAGTATAACCTATCAAACAAAAAAATAATTTTGCAAATCGGGCGTCTTTGAGTAATCGGTGAACATACATAAAATAATACAGGACTACCTCAAAAGTAAACCAAAACGAATGCAAAAAGAATTTTTAATTAAAATCAACGCATTTAAGTATATTCCGGAAATATAGCTGAATATTCTGAACACTTCTGCATACCCTTTCAAAGTATCTTAAAAAAAAAAAGATAGAAGCAAATCATTCATAATGTTGGCGCAAATCATTCATAAATGTTGGCACCTTCGGCACCCTGTCAAATTCTCATACTCATTTTCCCAAGTGAGCAATAACTTAAATTTTTTGTCTCTTTTTAGCAGACACAACTGTATATTGGAAAAAAAGAGACAAAGTGATATAATCAAGGTAATATTCATGTTTGCCTCATATTTGTATAACTAAATTTGTTTTTATTTTTCGTTCCGAATGTACGCCATTGACGAATCATTTAAACTGACTAGTTAGAGAAACTGACAAATTAGGGATACTGACGAGATAGCGAAACTGATCACTTAACGAAATCTTATAAACTGACGAATAAGGCAACTGACGATTTAGGGAAAATGACCAATTAGAGAAACTGACGGGTGGCGACCTAACTCGTTGAACGGGGCCCCCCTCCTGTGAGCTGTGAGCTTAGAGTATATAAGAGGTGGCATACCTACGAAAAAAAACTGTATACCTAAACTTGGATAAGAACATTAAATGGCGTCTATAATAGAGAAGCCCAGTAAACTGTCGATAACTACTTATCGATATAAAAGAAGCACAGACTAAAAATGTAAGCAAGGGTTTAAACTATTATCTATCTATCTATACTCTATACTATTATATAATAATAAATGGAAAATGTTTGTCCGCGATGGACGTAAAAACTACTAAAATGGATTTTGATGCAGTTTTTTTTGTTAGAAAGGTCTTGTTTGGATTTAAAATCTTACGTCTGTTTTACTGCAATCGGTTGAGTAGAACCGAAGATAAGAGATCCACGCGGGCGAAAGGCTAGTATTTAGCATATATTTGCTAAATATAATAGTTTGAACCATTGTAAACCTATGAGAATGCCGTAAGGCGAAACCGGTTAGGCAACAAAAAATTAAATAATTGTGGAAGAGTACAAGTGCTTTTATTCAATATGTCCTTTATATTACAAAGAAGAACGGGCAGTTCGTTACATAATATTGTAAAACTTTTTACTTAAATCACAATTTTATTATTTCGTTAAAATGATAATTATTGTATGTTTAAATACAGCTTGGCAAAAAAGTCGTGAAATTAATAGGGGCGCCACAATCGTGCATGTAGCCACCCTATATACTACGACCAAAACAGCTTTGATACTTCGATTTTGTACACTATTTATAAAATGTGCCTACTACTTCTGTTTGTCAGTATATTTGATAAAATTTGTATGCATAAATATGGATATTTGTATTGGTCGTGGTCGTGCCTCGGATAGCGCGTTAAGCCGTCGGTCCCGGTTGCCATACGAACATCTTATGGCAGTCATTACGGGTAGTTAGAGCCCTAAAAAAGTCTAAAAACTGGTCTAGCTGCAATACTTCATTATCGCCCAATATCGCTATTGGGTTGTGGAGGTCAGATGGCAGTTGCTTCACGAAAAATGACAAAATTCGGTCAAATCCGTAGTAAGACTGGTAAAGCAGACCCCAGACTCCGAGGTAAGATCTTCGGATGCGTCTCGGATTAAAGCTAGTTCTAGCGTTAATCCCTAAAAGAAAAAGAATAAAACGATTGAACTGAGTGTAATGTAAAACAATTTAATAGTACAATTGAATGTGTTCTAATCGGAATCTAAAAAACTTTCATCCAAATATTCCACGCCAGAAAAGTGTTCATCTGAGCTTTGGGGTGGGTCTTCTCTTGGGTGGGTCTTCTTTTCTAGGCCGTCCGGCTCTATGCTTTCCTGATGTGGTGAAAATTCCTTTATTTCTTTGTCCTTCCAATGCAATTCGTCTTAAGGTACTGACGGATTTGCCTAAAACAAGATGCGAACTTTATATAGAAATAACATAAAAGGTTGTATGAGCGAATGCCTACAAACTGCTGTAGCAGTTTGGTGAAGAAAATTTTGTGAATATTATGTATCTATTAATAAATAAATTAATACATTAAAAAAAAAGTACATACATATATATACGTGTGTAGAAAATTTGCGTCGTGGGCCAGTCGAATAACAATACGGAGTGGATATTAATTTATGAATATATAAATTACAAAAAAAATATCGATAATCAAAATCGTATCACCGCAACACTAGCGTTTTCCATACAAAGATGTTTTATTGAATTTTAGAAAAATACGACGTAATTATTGATTTAAATTGTGAGTTTTACAAGCTTGTTTGCTTTACAGACAGACAAAACGAACTATTGATGTCGTAGGTCAACAAATAACAATGATATCTCGATGAGAAGAATACGTACTTATGTAATGTTATTTCTGGCTTATTTCTTGCATAATATGATCCACATCCAACAATTGAGCAGGTAGGCATCTTTGTCACACGTATTTTTTCACACTTCACACCAAAATCACTGGATTACACGTTTATTTGCTAGATAATCGTAGTAAACAATGGTAAACAAGCCTCGAATGACGTAACTATGTACTTGTTGCTTGGAACAAAAGATGGCGATTTGGCGTCAAACTTCAGTCGATTTTATGAATGAAATCGTAGTAGTTTCGTCTCTTATACTATATACACAGAGTAAGTAATATACTTAAGGCTGTGAGTCGCTCCCCGAGTCAGCTTGATTTGACATTAGTTGTCAGTGTCACTTATCACTGTCCCTGTCATACACGATTTCCACGACTTGTTCATAATCTTCATAATGTTATTGTTTTGTTGTGAAACTTAACTTTTAATTAAACTTACATGGATCTGTAGAAAAATTATATTATGAACATTTAAGTGCTCATAATACACTACACCACTTTGCGATATTCCTCTTTTCTAAGCTTTGTTATGCCAAATATAAAAAATTGTAAACTAAATCACTAAAGAAACACGAAATATATAAGACAATATAATAAATTTTATAATAATGAATGAACCTGAGATAAAGTGTGAACTCACAACTTTTGAGAACCAATGCCATGCGTGTCTTAGTGTTGGCAGAAAGCTCTCTACACTGGGAGGATACTCAGATATGTTTAAAAAAATTACCGAGGATTTTGACCACTTGGTAAGTTTTGCCTAGCAAGAATATTCTGTAGGTAAATGTTAGCTACCCTCTTGGACTAAACGATTGATTTAAAATCATTGTCTTATTCATTTGTCTGACTTCCATACCTCCTGGTGGAGGTACATTAGAGAAGGTAGGATAGGTTCCTACCTTCTCTAATCTACCATTTTCTTCCATTACAAGACTGCCATTTTGACACCTCAACCTCAAGAAGGAAGCCTGCATTAGAGCTTTGTCAATCAATCAGCAGGCAGCATTCGAACCGTTTGAAGGTGATATTGGCTGGTGGCAGACAACATTCTTAAACATGAGTTTAGAAACAAAAAGTGGCTTTCAAACCACACGATCTGTTAAGACCTTATAATGCCACAGACTGATACACTAATAAACAATTAAAACCTATATTTACAACATCATTCACAACACAACAAGAAGCGTCGGTAGCTTAGTGGTTAAGGAGTCGGCCTTACGATCGAGAGGTCCCGGGTTCGAATCCTGGCCATTACACTACCGGCGTGAACCCACTCCTAACACAAGCAATTTAGCTTAGCTGGAGGGGTTAACGGGAATATTAGTAATTTCGGTTGCTAATATTCTTTTAAAAAAAAAAAAAAAAAAAAAAAAAAAAAAAAGAAAACAAGGGCATGTGTTAATAACAATTCTAAATTCAATCAATCAATTAGCCTATTGCAGTCCAATTCTATATTATTAAGTTCTAAATTAAGAATTGTAATGACTGAGAAAGAATACAAATATCACCAGCCCATCTTATCTGAATGGTGTTGTAAGAGGTGAGTAATGGTAAAATATGCAGACGATATCACTGTGAGTGAACAAATAAAACCCCGTACCAATCCATCTAGCCAGCCTGGAAACAGTAGGCTAAAGCCTCCCATACATAAGGAGAGACCCGTGTCCAGCAGTGGACTGCGATAGACTGATAACTAATTATTTCAATCAATCAATCAATTAGCCTACTGCAGTCCACTGCTGGACATAGGCCTCTCCCAATACACCTCCCAATATCCTCCGATACTAAGTATTTAAGGGGGTAAGGGGGTTTTGTTATATTTGAAGATGTGGTGGTAATGAGATGTGTTGTGAATCTCACAGAACCCAGTGGCAACAGACAGTGTGCAACTCTGTTGGGAATGTATTGCAGTGTTGAGAAGAGTGTGTTTGTTCCAGCAACAATTACGTAAGGCCTATGAAGCACTTCAACTGGGGCAGGTCAGTTAATATTATGTGTTAGTGTGCCCATGACACAGCCAGTGTGTACTTCACTTAGAGCATGTGATCAAAGTATAAGATCTAGGTTTTATTTTCTTTTGGGTGGGACTCTAATACTTTATCCTACTAAAATGACTCACACAGAAGAGCATGCTTAGGCATAGGTGTTCCTGCTGAAAGCGAATTTGTCCCAGCCACTTTGGAGATTACCTGGAACAAACAGATAGGCAAGATTTTTATTTTTTATTATTATCGATACCCTGTGTGTTTATTCAGATGCAATGCAATCTTTAGAAATCTGTTATATTAAAATTAAAGACGCCTGAATGTCATTTATTTGTATAGCTTTTTAAGACCCACTAAATAATATCTTTTTCACAACTGAGTACTAGATTAAATATTGAATTATTGACAGTTAATACCTTGCCTTTTAATGCCAATACCTTTTGCTTTTTGATGCGCATGTGGCCAGTGGCACTCACTATTTGGTAAATGACCAGCCGACGTTTGGAAGGGTGACCGCTTCATGGTATTTCATCTCTGTCTGATCTTTTATGTTATGTTAGGTCAAGATAGACGCATAAATGGGCAACCTGAATAACTGTCCGTGGTTGGCCACCAGAGGTAAAGGATGCCACTTTTAAAGAGGTAAGCCGGTGAAAAAAACTCCTCTACCTAGTTTATCATGCTCCATGCAACCCATAGGGGAGCCGGCAGGAATCGGGTTATATATAGGGACCCCCCCTCGCCATTGATAGCCACTAACTACTACTCAGTCTTTTCAGTCAGACGGCAGTCACATATTTAAGTGGAGTCTGGCACCCCAGAATCCGGGGAACTCTGAGGTAAAGGTCTGCAGAATGAACCAGAACTATTATAATGCAGGTGTAATGGAAAGGGGACTCTTTTATCCGCACTTAGCCTCTTTCTTGGGTCATTCAGCCCCGGATCTTCAATTTTTTTTAGGCGGGGCAAGAACTGAAAATGCCGCCCCCGTCCACTTTTTTGCCGTACGTGAATTCCCTTGGATGCCGCCCCCCCCCCCTCCCCTCTATCTGATAGGATTTTATTTTGAGTCATAAGTACCTATAACCCATCTTTGCCTGAGCGGCACATAGCGCTATGCCACTCGGTGGGTGGCATCTCACGCTCTGCCCCAGCGCGCTGGGCGCAAAGCACTGAGCGAAAGGACTCCTCTGAGGGCCCGTATCAGCGCCTTCCACACCGGGCACCCTACCAGCGTGAGCCTTGAGTCCTCGCTCGCATCACAGTGACGAGAGACGAACAGACGTGGACTCCTTTCTGATCCGAAACAGGTGGTCCACGAAACTCCCTCTCCCAGAGATCACCTGCATCAGCCGGTACGGCAGGCTAGGTCCGTGTCGCCTCTCTAGCCAGTCCTCCATGATAGGTCTTACCGCCGATAACACGGCTTGCCCTGCGCTCGGTCACCCAAGCCGGGAGCCCTCATGCGCTTGATGGCATCTACGGTGAAGCTCCTCTGGCTGAAGCGATATTGGCTATTCGCTATCTCCGGCCACACCCTGGAAAGGTGTCCGATGAGGCACTTCCCTATAACTCTTTCAAAGAGTTTGCGCACCTCGTCAAGCACCACTATGGGTCGGTAGGCCTTTCGAACGGGGACCGTTTACCGCGTCTTCCACGATTGCGAAGATTGGCTACGCTACAAACATGCGTTAAGAAGCTCTGTCAGGTGGGGACTTGGAGATCTTCGACTAGAGTAAGGACCCACTCTCGTCCTGGAATGCCGTCGGGTCCCGGGGCGGTTTTGTTACTTCTGGCCCTGAGCATTGCACCGCCAGCTGTAGTTCTACCTAAGTGACCTCGAGTCATCGTCGTCATCCACACAGGGCGCCATAGGCGACCGAGGCTCAGTAGTCTGCGGTGGAACGTGTTTCGTCGGCTGCGCTGGGAACAGGGAGCCATCAACTCCTCTGAATAGCACTGGTAGAGACACCGAGTCAACGGGGTCCAGGGGCGCAGCTTGCCGCTTACCATAAGGCAAGGCCGCCCCCAAGGAGGCGGCCTTTCATCTGCAAAGTTTGATTTTGCCGCCCCCTGATGCTGCCGCCCGGGGCGCGTGCCCCGGCTTGCCCCCCCCTAGATCCGGCCCTGGGGTCATTGTGCGTGGAGAGTGCTGGCTATAGCAGCCAGCCAAGCTACAATGCAGGTATGATGATGATGATTGCATTTTCAGGTCCTCTACTGCCCTCTGTCTAGCCTGACCACAATTACTATAAATGATACCCATCCACACACATTGTACGTACAAGAGAGCAGTATACAAACAGATGTTATAAATGTTCAGCGTGAGGAACTGAGCGATTATGATCACTGTCTAAAGGACGATGACAGCGTCAGAGAAAGTGTGAAAAGTGAGGAGCGGTTGCCAACGTCACCGGAAGAGGGTATGTTATTATACTATGTGACTTATTGGAAATTAGCTGTTGCCCGCCGCTCCGCCCGCGTGGAGTTCTGATCCCGTTCAACGCTGGTATACGTATAGTCTATGTGTTATTCTGATGTATACCTAAGCTGTACATATTATTGTAAAGTATCATTATAATCCATTCACTAGTTTTTACGTAAAAGAGTAACAAACATCTTCACATACTTACAATCTTTCGCGTTTATAATTTAGTAGGAAGGATTATAGGTCTAATCTACCCCTATACCAAATTTCATCATAATCGGTTCAGTGGTTTAGGCGTGACAGCGTAACAGACAGACAGAGTTACTTTCGCATTTATAATACTAGCATGGATTTCGTAAAAGTATATTTTATATGGAACCCTCAGTGGGCGAGTACAACTCGCACTTGACCGGATTGTTTTTACTCCTCAGAACCTAAAAAACCCAAAAGCAACAAATGGGCCAGGAAACGTGCTTTACTCAACAAGAAACCGAAGTTCAACATTCTCACAGATTACACAGAAAGTGGTTTCAGAAGAGTACAGATTAATATTGAGGATCTGTCGACGTACATGGGGAGCCAGAGAGACAGTGAATACTTCAAGTCTAAGAGACACAAGTGCAGTAAATGTGTTTTAGGTTTTGAAGATAAGAAAGCGCTGTCAGGACATAACAAAAAATTTCACACAAAAGTAAGTATTAAAAGTATTGTTGGTTCCTGTGGAGTACAATGGGGCCACTCCATCTCTTCCTGTGGGTGTCGTAGAAAGAGTCCAAGCCCTATCCGGCTGTTCTCCATCCGTCAGTAAACATTCGTTGCATTCAGCCCATGACAAAGTGCCCGCTTGACGGTATCGCCGTCATTTTCATCGTCGCTCCGGCTGGCCCCCTATTACGTGGGACCGAAAATCATAGTGAAATGTGGGTGTTACCTCTGACTACTCTTTAGGCGATTTACAGCCTTGATTATATGTATAATATCTATTGTATGTAGGTACTTATACACTTTCTCAACCATGATGCCACAACAAGATTCGCAAGGATATATGGACCCGGTACTGCCGGAAGACCGTCCAATCCCAAAAGGAATGCTTGCGCCAGAACATCGTCTGTAAATCAGCAGATTTACCGACCGGCTAGCAGGTGACTTGTGCCTCAAAGATATAGGTTTTAAGCTATTGCATAGCTTCTATCGCGGGCCTTGAGCGTGGAGACCGAATCCAGAAATTCCGTAACGAAAAAAAACCTAACACCCCCAACTCCGAGCTCGCACGAATCGAGCCGAGCTGCTCCGAAGTAGCTCCGCTTAACGTAAGTAATTATAATTGCATAAGTTGTTAGTTTTCAATTTCAAATTCAAATTCAGACTCAGACTCAGACTCAGATTCAGATTCAGATTCAGATTCAAATTCAAATTCAAATTCAAATTCAAATTATATTATTATTTATTATCTATCTATACTATTATAAAATTGTAAAGTGGTCGTGTCTGTACATTGGAGATATTTAATAGTACATTATGGTACAAGTAATCATCATGCTCACACGTGCCATACGACGTTTTACAACACACTTGCGAATAAAATAATACTACAAATACTAAATAAACAATACTACAAATTAATTCGTTTACCTATGCGCGCGCATTTAACAATGGCGGTCGACCATATTTAAAAAAAAATGAGGTTTGAACTTAACTTTTTATTACTCTGTTTTTTTTTCTGTACTTAGAGAAAAAAAAAAGTTAAATTTGAGTGAAAATTTTGTTTATTACACAAGTATTACATACAAGTTGAAATTATTTATTTAAATACGAAAATGCATCAAATGACCATACAATAGGCGTATTAATTTATTCGTACTATTAAACACGTTATTTTTTGTATCAAAACTTTTTTAAGAACATAGACAATTATAGACACTTCCTATGAAATTTAAAAAAGAATCTATAACTCACTTTTGTGAATAATAGCAATGAAAAAGTCACAGTTTTATAATAGGTGTCATTCCGTGCTTAATTGCGGTAAAATAATATCACATTTATGAGCAGGTGTGTTGTAAAAAAAAATACCTGGGTTATGTTATATTAACGATACTGAACACGAAAATATATTTTTTTCATTTCCTGTCTGTTTGTCTGTTTGTCTGTTTGTCCGCGATGGACGCAAAAACTACTGAACGGATTTTGATGCGGTTTTTTTTTGTTAGAAAGGGCTTGGTCAGACTTAAAATCTTACGTTTGTTTGATCGCATTCGGTTGAGTAGAACCGGAGTTGTGAACAATATTGATATTATACGGAATATGAGCGGAAATATAGATGGCGCTTTTTTATTCTTATGGGTGAAATTTTATATCTTACTAGCCTTCCGCCCGCGGCTCCGCCCGCGTGCATCTCGGTTAACGCGACCTTTGCTCATATCTTCGGTTCTACTCAACCGATTCCGATCAAACAAACGTAAGATTTTAAGTCTGAGCAAGCCCTTTCTAACAAAAAAAACTGCATCAAAATCCGTCCAGTAGTTTTTGCGTCCATCGCGGACAAACAGACAAACAGACAAACAGACAGGAAATTAAAAAAAAATATTTTCGTGTTCAGTATCGTTAACATAACATAACCCAAGTATTTTTTTTTAAATATCTCCAATGTACAGACACGACCACTTTACAATTATATAATAGTATAGATTACATCCTAGCAAGTATGTAAATAAATAGACTTTTCAATACACTTGCTCGTAACTGGCGTTTTACTTCACCGCAATTAAGCACGTAAGTACACCTATTATGAAACTGTGAATTTTTCATTACTATTATTCACAAAAGTGAGTTATAGATTCTTTTTTTTTTATTGGTTGAGTTTCTTAAAAAAAGTTGGGTAACCAAAAAGATCGTGTTCAATAGTAACCTACAAATAAATTGATATCCATCATGCAACTTCATATTTAAATAGGTAATTTCAACTTATACATGTTTATTAAATAAAACTTTCACTTTTTTATTTTATTTTGTCTACAAAAAACTTTAAATTCCCCATGTTGAGTCCAAAACGCTATCAAAAAAAAGAAACTTCATTCTTTTAGTCTATGGCCGATACATTGTTAGATTAATCTGTGGTTAGATGCGCGCGCATTCGAAAACTTATTAATGTTTCCCGCCGATAGGAAAAAAATTACCTACAAAACTCATTTTAAGTGTCGAAATTATAGTTATTTATTATAAAATGTCTACAAGTATGTACTAGTTGTGAAGAAAATGATTTATTTTGTACACCGCCCGATATAAAATGTGAACGTACAAAAATTTTATACAATGGCAAAACAACAAGAATACGTAGTCTTTTTCAGAAAATGTGTTCATGGCATACTTTAAAGAATTATCTTAACACCGTCCGAACAAAGAATGGAGTGGACTTAAAAACGTACTCTAATTTGAAAGCTTATCTAAAGAGACTATCCGATGGATTTAGAAGCAAAAAATCAAAGGTTTTATCATCTAACGATATTGAAAAATTCAAAAAAGATGCTCCAGATAACCATTATCTGGCTACTAAGGTTAGTTAAATTAATGTACTATTCATTTTTTTGGTTTATTTTAACTACGCGACTTCTGCCGAGTTGTGTGTTGAACTTAAATTATTGTTCATCTTTTTCAGGTCGCTTTAATATTTGGTGTAACTGGTGCATGTAGGATACAAGAATTAACAAATATAACTGTGAAAGACATAGAGAACCATGGTCAGATGCTTTTAGTGAAGATACCTATGACGAAAAATAAAATACCGAGGTCATTCACCATACACGGTCCATTCTACGAAATAGTGAAGAAGTATGAAAGTTTGCGTTGTAAATAAACTTTTTTTCTACTATATAAAATGACTTTTTAGTATTATTTTCCTCACAAGTGTATTGAAAAACGTCGTATGCCACGCGTGAGTATGATGATTACCGTCCTCGGCTCTCTTAAGACCCTCGCCTGCCGGCTCGGGTCTCAATGGCGCCTCGGCGGTAATCACCAACTTTACTCACTTGTACCATAATGTACTATTAATTTACATTTATAGTTGTGTAAACAAATGCGTTTTTTAATCATAAAATTATTATTTTTTGGCGATGATTTAGTGCCGCATCCGTAACTAGATGGCGTTAACGCGGTTTTGAACTTACTATGGTTTCGTTCCAACTGGACGTATATAAGCATATTTTATTCAGATTTAATTTTTAAATTTCTAATTTGTCAGGTATGAAATAGATGTCGGTACTGTCTTATGATCAGTTAAAAATCGTTTTCCACACAAAGACAGATTACTTAGAGCGTGGTGTGGTGAAGGATATAGTGGAGTAGACAAGAGATACAACGGGGAAGTGAAGGAGTAGGGGAGAGGGTGGGGGAAGGGCAAAGGTACGGGGAGTAGAGAGTCGAGTAGATACCTACGCAGGTAGAAATTTTTTTTATACCACTTAGGTGGCAGACAAGCACACGGCCCACCTGATGGAAAGTGGTTGCTGTGTCCTATGAACGTATGCAACACCAGGGGCGTCACACTCGCCCTTCTTGAAGTACCCTATACTATAGTCGTGAGTCGTACTGTAGTAATGAGGTCGCAAACAAGCACACGGCCCTCCTGATGGTAAGTGGTTACCGTGGCCTATGGGTGAGTGCAACACCAAGGGAGTCACACTTATGCTGCCTACCCTGTAAGAACTAAGAGCAGGGATGAAGAACCTTTTTTGTGGCTATCGCTGGGGGAATATTAAGTGCAGGAGGATGATTAGAATATTATGATGATATGGCATAGTCCACCTCTAATAAAATTATATTTTGCTTTCTGAAGAAATGTCCGTCTGTTCGTTCATTTTTTAGCGCCTAAGGTATAGCACGGGCGCATCTAAATACCTACTTTGTGGTGGCACTGCTGGCGTGCCCAAAAATTGTGCCGCGTGCCATTGGTTCGCCATCCCTGGATTAGAGCGTGGTGAAGGATATAGTGGAGTAGACAAGAGATACAACGGGAAGGGGAAGGAGTAGGGGAGAGGGTGGGGGAAAGGCAAAGGTATGGGGAGTAGAGAGTGGAGTAGATATGCAGGTAGAAAGTTTTTTTTATACCACTTAGGTGGCAGACAAGCACACAGCCCACCTGATGGTAAGTGGTTACCGTGGCCTATTAGTGAGTGCAACAGCAGGGGAGTCACACTCGTGCTGCCTACCCTGTAAGAACTTAGAGAATCTGTGCCGTCAGCGCAAAAGATAAGTCGGGCAAAAGCTTTGGTTCCTCTCCAGTGAGCTTTGGCTACCCTACTCACCGTCGGAAACACAACACGAGGTTATTATATCAAGCCGCGGCCTTCTGTAGGGCGGAGATACTTCCCCAGTCGGACTGCTCGATTGGGACGAATATACCGTCGTGTACCTACCTCCTCGAGTCGAATAGAGAGGCGAGTACAATGTATAATCAGCGTTCAACGCTCAACTTTCAGCACTATTTACAACACCACGCGATAAACGACATCCACGCGGGCGGAGCCGCGGGCAACAGCTAGTACAATTATATAATTGTAAAGTGGTCGTGTCTGTACATTGGAGATATTTAAAAAAAAAATACTTGGGTTATGTTATGTTAACGATACTGAACACGAAAATATTTTTTTTGAATTTCCTGTCTGTTTGTCTGTTTGTCTGTTTGTCCGCGATGGACGCAAAAACTACTGAACGGATTTTGATGCAGTTTTTTTTTGTTAGAAAGGGCTTGATCAGACTTAAAATCTTACGTTTGTTTCATCGCAATCGGTTGAGTAGAACCGGAGTTGTGAACAATATTGATATTACACGGAATATGAGCGGCAATATAGATGGCGCTTTATAATATTATTGGTCAATTTTTATAGCTTATTACATCCGGGCAAGTATGTAAATTTATAATTTTATTTTTACATACACAATTGTGTAAACCAATACGTTTTTAATCATGAAATTAAAATTTGGATTTTAATGATTTAGTACCAGAATCATAACTAGATGGCGTTCTCGCGTTTAAATTCAAGCTATCGTTTGGTTTCAAACTCCCGATATACCCGAACCGGTATTTTGTAATTCTTTTTTAATTTCTAATTTGTCAATTGTGAAATAGATGTCGGTACAGTCTTATGATCCGTTACAAAATCGTTTTTCACGCAAAGATAAGAGCTTAACGGGAAAGGAGAAGGAGAGAGTGGAAGAAGGGCAAAGGTATGGGATGGGGACTAGAGAGTCGAGCTCGAGTAGATATCCAAGTAGAAAGATTATTTTATACCACTTAAGTGGCAAACAAGCACACGGCCCACCAGATGGAAAGTGGTTACTGTGGCCTATAGACGTATGCAACACCAGGGGCATCTCGCCCTTCTTGAAGTACCCCATCCCAATACTATAGTCGTGAGTCGTACCTACTGTAGGGTTGCCATAAGTGTGGGGACCCAGACGGGGACATTTGAAGAAAAATTGGAAAAGGTAGAAAAATAGGAACTTTTATTACAACAACTTTTAACATTGCTATTAAACAAGCGTTAAACAAGCGGGCAGCGACCCGGGCTTCCTATGTTTTCTGAAAGGCGAAAAATTATCAGAATTAACTTCTGATAATTGTACAAAATATTTTGACGAAATCAACATTAAGTTAAACATCATCTTCATGTAGACGCTTTCTCCCGATTGTATCCCTGGCCAAGATGACCCCGGAGCTCAGGGTCCGCCTTCCGGCTCTTCCTCCTCCACTTGACACGATCTTGGGCGTCCATGGTAGTGAGACCATTTGCACGCATACCACTCTCCACGACGTCAAGCCAGGACTTCTTGGGCCTATCCCTTCTACCTGGACCCGGCGGGGGTGCCATTGTCAGGCATTTGCTACCCACGTATCCTGGCGGTTGCCGCAAGACGTGGCCGCACCAGCGAAGGCGGCTCTCTTGCATTTTATCCGCGATGTCATGGACATGAAGGCCGCCGCGGCTGCAAGAGTTCCTCACGCAGCATTTTTATCTCCGTGACATGCAGCTCTTACTTGCTTACGCTCTTGCTCTCACAACCATGTAAGAGGACAGGCTTAATGATCGTCTTATAGACCTGCCCCTTCAACCTGACTGGCATTTTGGGATCACCCGTAACGCCAGTCATTTCTCACCACCTGGCCCACGCAGAAGCAATGCGTGCCCTGATGTCGTAGTCGATTTCACTGGTCACATGAAGTACAAATCCCAGGTACTTAAACCGAATCATCGCTTATGCGGACCGGTGTGAAATATCTGTCGAGTTTAACGCTAAACTTTCTGTCATCGCTACATTTAGCTTCATACCACCGTTCTCAAGCGCTTCCTTCCACACTTTCACGTGTTGCACCAATCTGCTCCTGTCCGCGTCCTTCAGCGCAATATCATCAGCATACATGATCAACCACGGAGGCTGCTTATGTGGTTTTCTGATACTGTCCAACAAGACGTCTAATACCGAGCTGAACAAGTAAGGACTAAGGACGGATCCTTGGTGTACTCCGATGGTGATGGGGAAGGCTTTTGAGTCACCAAAAGCACTCCAAACCACGGAACCAGAATCATGATACATATCTTGGATGGTGTCAATGTAGGTCTCTGGAACTCTCTTAGCCCCCAGTACCCACCAGATCACCGCGCGAGGAACACGGTCGAAGGCCTTCTGCATGTCTAAGAATAGGCAGTGCAGGGCCGTGTTCTTCGCCCTGTATTTCCTCACCACAATCCTTAGGGAGAACACCGGATCAATGATCCCGTGCCCGGGACGAAACCCATACTGACACTCCGAGAGTGTACTTTCCTGTCGGATCCGGGAGTCGATTATCTGTTCATAGAGCTTCATGGTGTGGGACATTATCTTTATACCGCGGTTACTACCACACTCCTGAACTGATCCCTTGCCTTTGAATACTGGCGTAATGAAGCTCAGTCTCCACTGGCTCAGGATCTCACGGTGAGAAGTATGCGGTTATACAGATTTGTTAGAATGCTCACACCACGAGCACCCAATGCACCCATTGCCTTCCAAGCCTCGATGGGGATTTCGTCGAGGCCGAGTCTGTACTTCTGCAGGCGTTATCGGTGGCACTAGTCCTTGTTTCGGAAAGAGGTCTGGTCGATGCACCTCTTGCTGCTTATTCAGCATGTCGTTGGAAGTATGAGCGTCATCTGTCCTTCATCGCGTTTTTCTCGTAAAATCATTGGCCCCGGGGTCTTTATTACTCATTAACATATTCATGTATGGAAAAATATCAGCGCTTTCGTCGTTCTATCTACGTATTAATAGCCTAGCTACTTAGTCGCGTTTATTGTAGGTATATTACTGTTTACCAACCAAGTCCAGCACTCTAATATAATACTAAAAATGTTTAACCGGGACAATTTGCTTATTGACGGGGACGCCGGGACACCAGGCCCCAAACGGGGACATGTCCCGGCGTACGGGGACGTATGGCAACCCTAACCTACTGTAATAGTAAAGTCGAGTATTAGTGGTAGAGAGGCGAATACAGAGTGAAGTACTGTCGAGTAGAGAGTGGAATACAGAGTCAAGTAGAGAGCCGAATAGAGAGGCGAGCACAGTACCTATCTAATTTTTTTTTAATATATCGGTCGCAGACAAGCACACGGCCCTTCTGATGGTAAAAGGTTACCGTGGCCTATGGGCGAGCGCAACACCAGAAGCGTCACACTCGTGCTGTGCTGTAAGAACATAGAGATTCTGTGCCGTCAGCGCAAAAGATAAGTAGGACAAAGCCTTTGGTTTTCCCACTGACAGCACAAAATCTCTCCAATGAGCTCTGGCTACACTACTTACCGTCGGAAAGATAACACGAGGTTATTAAGCCGCGATCTTCTGAAGGGCGAAGGTACTTTCCCAGTCGGACTGCTCGATTGGGACGGATATACCGTCGTGTCCTACCTCCTCTAAAAAATAAAGGTCCTCTAATCAGCGTTCAACGCGTAACTCTCTGCACAAAATTTATAACACCACGCGATTAACGACATCCACGCGGGCGGAGCCGCGGGCAACAGCTAGTAATTGCATAAGTTCATAAAAAATGCTATGCAATAGCTTTACCGCGGCAGTCCCCGAGTGCCACACGTCTTTTTTATACCACTTTAGTGGCAGACAAGCACACGGCCCACCGGTGGGAAGTGGTTAACATGGTCTATGGCCTAATGGCCCTGCCACACTAGGTGCGTCACGGTTGGACCTCCGATCCTATAAGAACCTACTGATGACTTTCTTGAAACACCCCATTATTGTAGTCGCTTGGAAAAACCACAGCAGGGATATCATTCCACAGCTTAAGCGTGCGTGGAATGAAGTTCCATTCACACCTCACTGTGTGCACCGTTATTCGTATGGTGTGATTCACCTTCCTCACTTTGTATACCTTGACGGCTTCGACTTGGTGCAAATACGGGTGTTGAGGCTCTTCGCCAAGTGTCAGCTTAAGGAGGGACTTTACCTCGCTGTGTATTTTACCGCCTATATAATGGTCTGTGCTCAGATGAATTGTTTGACATGATGCCCCCAGTTACATTCTATTATCACACCGCTCGCCATAGGCAGGGAGTTCATAATCACACATTTGCGACCGGAAACGGAGTGCACTGCTCATTCTACGCACGCTCAAGTTGTGGAATGAAGTCCCTGCTGTGGATTCCATCACGTTGGCCGTGTGCTTGTCTACCACCTTAGCTATATAAGAAAAGCATGTATTTCAGGTAGCTCCATACACCTGCGACATCTGCGACTCAAGGATATCGAACAAGAGTCGTTTGGCGCGACATGTGAGTCGACATTACTCTAAGTATGCGTGTACAATGTGCGAGTTCACCTGTCACGACCGGTCAGAGAGACGGTGGCACTATCAGAGGAGACATAGGAGGATATTCCAGTGCATCAAGTGCAGATTGAGATTCGGGTGAGTTCACATCCGGTCAATTCCGGTCACATCCGAAGCTTTCACCTCGGAGTTTGGGGTCCGCTTTATCAGTCTAACTGCGGATTTGGCTGGATTTCGATTGCCAGCTGACCTTCACAACCCAATAACGATATTGGGCGATGTCGAAGCATTGCAGCTAGACCAGTTGTTGGACTATTTAGGGTTCCAACTACCCGTAACGACTACCACATTATTATGTTTATATGGCAACTAGGACCAACGGCTTAACGTGCTCTCCGAGGCACGACCAGACCAATGCAAATACCCATATTCATACATTTGTAATATTTGCACTGAGCGGGGATCGAACCCGCGCCTCCTGCGTAGCGGCCGCGTTCACTACCGTTAAGCCACATAGGCTGTCAAGAGGCTGTCGGGTGAGTGTCAGGGGAATATATTTTTGGTATCCAAAATGGTAGCTTTACCTCCAATTATGGTGAATCGGTCGCCAAATGTGTCGATTATTCTCCGTGTAATATGAAACCGCGCGCCCTCACATGGCTTAATACAAATAGGTTAATCGAGTCTTCTTCGAGTCAAGTTACTTGTGATGCTCGCTCGCTCGGTCAATTAATGCACGAAAATATAATCGATGTCGCTCCAGACTTCATACCTAGTACTAGTACTACCTTCAAGAAGACTTGTTCATGGTGTATAATGGTTTCCCACGACAGGAGTCGGAAAGAGTTCTTCAAGCATTACAAAGAGTGGCACGAGAAGTTCATCTGCGACCACTGCGGCATCAGCTTCAAGATGAGGTACTGCATCAAGGACCACATCAGGTTTGTGTTGTACCCTCACACTGACTGTAGGTGAGACCCATGGAGCAAACACAGACAGAAGGTGGCTTAGCAGCTGCGTACTGTGAATCTGAACTAGTGTTTGCCGTCATCGCAACATTTAGTATGTAAATAGTTTCTTGTACTGTTGGTATTATTTATTAACCTTAGTGTCTCCAAATATCTTATTTTCTCGATGGTAGAAAGCGACACAAGGTATCTGAGTTGATCCTGTTACATTTAGCGACAACTAGTGTGAGATACAGCTACAATGGATAATGACCGGTTGATGGATAAAGAAGTAGACGGCATCTAACCCTTTTCATTGACGCTTCTCACCCCCTGCAAAGTGTCACGCGTTCTTTCATAAGGATATCTAGTTACAACTCCTCTGCGTTTGCTCTGTGATAGGGCCTCTGCAAGTAAACATATTCATGCATATGAGCATTGGTGTGTGTGTAACACGCTGTGAATGGCCATCATCAGCCGACCGTTCGGAACCCGCTTTACTTGGGTTTTTTACGTTTATTTTGACGCTACTACCGCATGAGGGCATGTTACACACAGACCAATGCTAATAGCAGAATACTCTGTGTGTAACATGCCCGCGTGTGTCTCGTAAGGAAGCAGCACTCGCCGCTGGCGTGCGCGCGCTGCGACAAGCACTTCACGCGGCGCGGCGCGCTGTGGCTGCACACGCGTACTGCGCACGCGCACGCGCCCGCGCCCGCCTACTGCGTGGAGTGCGACACGCGCTACGCCGACCAGCACCGCTACCGCTGGCACCTCGCCAACAGCGCGCGCCACTCGCGCCGCCCCAAGCGCAGGTGACGTCACACACGTAAACTGCGCATATACCCACACGCACGCACGCACGCTCAGACGCACGCAGCACACACATACTCAGACACACACAACACACACACACACACACACACACACACACACACACACACACACACACACACACACACACAGTTTGAGATACATGTTAACGTGTATCTCCATTTTTTCAAAACTTTGGATGTATGGGGAGCTCTTTACTCTTGAAGTAGGAAGGTGAAGTGTATGTATGTTCCAGGGTGCCATGTCCCGCGTGCGACAAGGTGTTCACCAAGAACATCTACATGAAGGATCACTACAACTTGGTGCACCTGAAGTATTACAAGTACAGGTGCGAGCGCTGCAATAAAGTGAGTTCTATACATTTTCTTTACCATCTCGTGTAATTGACTTTTCAAAGCGTTTTGTTTATTCCTTTAAGGTTGACTTACACCAAACGAGCGGATGCTCATTTTTACCCGAATACGGCGAAGCCAAAGGGGGGTTATGATTTTGACAGGCTATGTATGTATGTATGTATGTTCGTTTGTTCCCTCATAGCTGCTCAACTACTTATTAGAACTGGACATATAGCATATCGTTAGAATCGTCTTGATCGTCCGATGGTTATAGGCTATATGACGTGTCACTAAATCTAATGTGGCGCCCTCTAGCGGCCATAAAGTACTGTGTTGAAAAAATAATTTGAGATAAATATGCCGTGTATGGTATCAAATTAAAGAGCTCAATGAGCAGTTTTCCAGTAGGTATTTAAAGGGTTCCTAAAGACGAGCTAGATGGCGCAGCCGGCACTTTTGGTAAGAAGAGTGTGGTGTCACATCTAGTGTAATTTATGGAAAAAATGTTCTTCGGTTTTGTAATGATTTACTTTACTTAAATATTCTGTCATTTTTTCTGATACAATGAAAATACCACTAACAAACCACAGAGTACATTAAAATTACCAAAAGCTATGCTAGCGCCATCTCCTGATGACTTAAAAACCAACTGATTATTATACCTACTGGAAAACTGCTCATTAGCACATTTCAAATATGTATAAATTATTGGGTTTTGCTTGCCCCAAAATAATATAATTAAAAATTAAGTTTAAAACTAAAACCCGACTACTGCAAAATCACGTAAAAAGTATTAAACAAGAAAATATCAAGAATAGCCGTGGTCGTATGCCACTCTAACAGATCAATACATTCTAGGAAAAAGTGGCATACGACCACGGCTATTCTTGATATTTTCTTGTTTAATACTTTTTAGAGCGTGATTTTGCAGTGGTCGGGTTTTAGTTTAAAACTTAATTTTTATATCAGAACAAATTCGATTTTTCATCGCCACTTTCACTCTTCATATCTTCCAAATGGCAAAGCCGATTTTTATGGAACATAGCTTAGAACACTTTCGACTAACCCATCTTTCAAACAAAAGAAACAGAATCGAAATCGGTTCATCTGTTTGCGAGCTACGATGCCACAGACAGACTGGCACACACACCCTTACACACTTCAAAGTTTATAACACACCTTTTTTTTGTCGGGGGTTAATAAAACTTTTCAGATTTATAATACGAGTAATAGTATGATTCGCTGTGGTTACAGAACTTCATCCGCAACGCCGACCTGGCGAGGCACACGCGGCGCGTGCACGAGGGCGTCCTGCCGCCCAGGAACAAGATCTGCTACGTGTGCGGCCGCGGCTTCACTGTGAGTGGACATCATCAACCGATTGCTAATCGCGGTTGCAATCAACGCTTGCACCTAGAAACGTGGAGCCCGCTTTCTTTGATTCTTTTTAGATTTGTTTTAGCTCTTACGGGCATTACCAGCGTCTAAAACCTACATCATATTGTATGCTATACCCTCTGGCAGGTTGGATCCACCAGATGTGCAATGGAGAAGCAACTGCATAACTACGTAATCCCTCCCGTCCGCTGAAAAGCAGCCGGAGCTTTTTAAGGATTATTTCTTCTACAAACAGCTTCCCATTGCAAGCAAGAAAGCAAATATGGGCAAGTAAATATTTAGTTCTGGCAGGTTTCATTAGATCTAAAGAAAACCTGCCGCCTGGACACCATCACCCGTGGCCAACTTGGAAGTTATGAAATCACCTGCGGACCCAAGTAGGCCGCTGTAAGGCAAATTTGACTATAATAGACCAGTCGCAAGTGCTCTGCGACCGCGGGGCTCCATTCCAGTTCATGCTGCATTCGCTCTCTTGCCCACCATACCCTTTTACCTGTATTATCGAGGACCTGTGTGAGGCCGATAACATTTAATAAATTTTATGTGCCGTGCCAGTGACTCGATGAAGAAGAAGACGGGTGCTACCCTGACCTGACCCCCTTATCCTGTAAAGTAATACTGAGCTACCTACAGCCTCATTCGTCAATCACCAGGTGTGCCGGTTTGCAGGTAAGGTCTTGGAACTCTAAGGTCTCTAGGAACGTTTGGTTGCAGACGAACAAGATCCTGACGAACCACGTGCGGACGCACACGGGCGAGCGGCCGCACGCGTGCGCCACGTGCGGCGCGCGCTTCGCACAGAGCGCCGCGCTCGCCGCGCATGCGCGCGCACTGCACCGCCGGCCAATAGTCACGTGAGGGGGGGGGCGGGGGGGGCGGGGGTATAGTGAGATATCACGTGTATTTATTTTTTCTTAGAACGCGTGAATTTCATTATTTTTTTCTAGCATTAAATAATAATTAAAAATTACACGTGATTTTGGGTAGGGGGAGCGGTAGTCTAAACCTCATGACGTATCACCCGCACCCCCCCTCGGTTCAAAAATTGCTAGAAAAACATCACGTGATTAAAGGACAGCCCCTAGCCACGACAGTGCGCTGGCCAGTGAGCCAGCTCGGACACCTCTCGGACTTGGTGACGTCACGTGCGGTCGACCAATGACAATCTATAGCAAGGCTGGCGCAACGTTGTGCTCGTCGTTGTGCACTTACAGAAAGCAAAACCACTGTCATAGCACCGACACTGCAAAAATATTACATTTAATTTAAACTCTACGCTCATGCAGTTAAAGTCTAAAATTAATTAGCTTTTTGTAGAGTGAATTTCATTTAATTTTGAACTTTAAGTCTATAGCAATAAATTCTAAAATCCCATCAAAAACAAGACTTGTAAAAAAATGCCAAGCCTCGCCGCCCTCGGTTCTTCTACCGCAAAAAGTTGTGAGATCCATGTATTACCAAGTCGGTTAATTTATTCAGTCCCTACTTCAGATACCTTCTGTCCTAAGTTATTACGTTATAAACTTTTATGTTTTAAATATTAAATTGGATTGGCTATCGCATGAAAACACAATGCATCGCAAATCACAATAATTACATTAAATAAGATTGTTTAGTGCGATTGCCAAGTCAATTTATTATATTTAAAACATAAAAGCTTATAACGTAATAACTTAAGACAGAAGGTCCCTGAAGTAGGTAATTAATAAATTAACCGACTTGGTGTTACATGGATCTCACAACTTTTTGCGGTAGAAGAACCGGGGGCGGCAAGGCTTGGCATTTTTTGACAAGTATTGTTTTTGATGGGATTGAACCTAGCCGGTCTAGAGGCATCAGCCAGCTGGCATAGCTACCTACTAGGGCAGTACCTACCTCACGGTCAGTGACCCCTCAGCTGATCCCTACCTCACGGGTCAGTGACCCCTCAGCTGATCCCCAGTCAGCTGCTACACTCGTTCGGTCTACCATCAGCTGATCCCGAGTCTGGTTAGGCGAAGGCCACAGACTGACTTGGTGTCAGCTGATAGCCAGGTCAGGTTAGGCGAAGGCCATAGACCGACAAAGCTAAAGCTAGGAGCCCCAAACTTTACAATATTAGTATACCTAGACTTAAGACCATTCTTTGTAACCTACATTCCTTACTTATTTATTTTTTGTGATTATATATAAATTTGATTTTATTTTTTAAATGATCAAAAATAAACAAAAGATAATAAATCGTCGTTTGTTTTATTTTTAGGGTTTCGTAGCCAAATGGCAAAAAACGGAACCCTTATAGGTTCGTCATGTCTCGTCCGTCTGTCTGTCCGTCCGTATGTCACAGCCACTTTTCTCCGAAACTATAAGGCCTATGCTGTTATTGCTGTTGAAACTTGGTAAGTAGATGTATTCTGTGCGTGAACCGCACTTTTTAACCGACTTCAAAAAAGGAGGTTCGTACGCAATTTTCAAGCTATTGCATAGCTTTTATCCACTCCCGACCCGTGGTCCATTGCATAGCTTTTATCCACTCCCGACCCGTGGTCCAACTGTGATGAACAACTGGTTGTTCTACTGGGAAGTAAAGTTACCCATGGTTTAACCGGTTGTTCTATGGGGAATAGTTATTTGTTATACAAGAGTGCAAAGTTGCTTTTTAACCGCGTGCTCAGTTTTGATGACCGAGCAAGCGAAAGATTCTAAATTTGAATCACGAGCATAGCGAGTGATTCATAAATTAGAATCTTGAGCATTAGCGAGGGAATCAAAAGAGCACAAGGTGTAAAATCTTTGCACTCGAGTGCAACACGTAACTTTTCATCCCACCTCAGCGAGGAAATAATGAAATGCTTCTTCTTCCTAGCGTTAATTCCCAGTCGCATCCGAAGCTTTCACCTCGGAGTTCGGGGTCCGCTTTACCAGTCTTAACTGCGGATTTGGCTGGACCTCGATATTTTCCGTAAAGCGACTGCCATGTGACCTCCACAACCCAATGGTGACATTAGGCGATATCGAAGCATTGCAGCTAGACCGTTGTTGTTGAACTTTTTATGCATACAAATATTTGCACTGAGCCGGACTCGGATTTGCAATCGGACCCGCGCCTCCTGCGTTGCGGCCACGTTCACTACCACTACGCCACGGAGGCTGTATAATAATGATGTGTAATAATACTAATAATAAAATATCAACAAATAAAATTCAACAACAATGTTCAACCATAGGACGTGAAAAAAAATTATGCGCGCAAAGCAAATTTAAAAAAAAAAGTAGGTACACCAAGGAGGTTCCGAGTTGAGTTTTTCATAAATTAAAAAAAAAGTTGTATGATAAATCGGCACCATAGAGGTAGAAGTAAATAGGTTTAATGATGTTTTGAGTTCACAAACCTAGTACACACGATGTTCTAAATTCAAATTTACTTTACCACTCTAGAGGATAAAAGCGACTTTTACACTCAGATATCGAAGAAAAAAAGTACTCTTTCCGAGATGGTGGGATGAAAATATCTTTACCAATGGTTCAACTCGAGTAAGTTGTTCTATCCTTGGTCTAACTAGTTGTACTAGGTACTGGGAATAGAACGTAATAAACAGGAAAAGTTTTATCTATCAACGCTGAAGTGCAATGCAATCAGGGGCGGATCCAGCTTTCAATTCAGGGGGGGGTCATGGTGTAGCCGAGACATAGTTTCGGGGGGGGGGGGGGGGTTGTCTAGTCTCCCAATAAAATTCATTCAAGTTGAAGCTTGAGGGGCCTGGAGGATTCCTGCAGAGACTATGGCGAAAAAAGATGTTAGAGCACCTTGGCTAGAAAGGCTTCAATGGGGAACCTCTCGTAGCGGTTGACGCAGATGATCACCGGATATGGATGTTTCGGAAGTTAGCTGCGGCGAATTCAGAAGCAGCCAACGCCCGGGTGTCATTACTGTAATGCAAGCGAGGACACGGAGCTGCATACGCAGACCGAATACCCGGCATGGGAAACGCCGAAGCGGGTCCTTGTGGCGGCCCTCGGGATGGGAGTTCTCTCGCTCAGCACTCTCTCTCGCTTACTTACAGTGATGGCGTAAAACCGTAAGCTCGCGGCTGCCACCGCCTCCATCTGAGAGCAAGTAATGCTCGAGAAGGAGGCGGGGGAACGGGTCTGGAGAAGATTCAGTAGTTTCCCATTCCGCATAATACACAATGCGCGAAGGACTCGGGCGATGTAGGTCACTCAACATCTCCATTATCGTATCAATATCTCCATATCGGTCCCCATTAGCACGGGCCTGGAAATGATAGGGGGAACCGCCTGACACTCTAGAAGAAGCAGGCCGCGTTGGCGGCGCGATGCGCGCCTCCCCCTTTCATGATTATCGTACATATTTTCCTGATTGCTTCCGAATCCGAGGTGACCTCGGAGGAGCTCAGGGGCCGCCTTCCGTCACTTCCTCCTCCACTTCGCACGACGTTGGGCGTCCATGGTGGTGAGATGAGACCATTTGCACGCATGTCACCCTTCACGACTTCAAGCCAAGACTTCTTGGGCCTATCCTTTCCACCTGGTCCCGGTGGCTGTGCTACTGCCAGCCATTTGTTACCCACGTAGCCTGGCGGTTGCTGCAAGACGTGGCCACACCAGCGAAAGCGGCTCTCTTGCATTTTATGTATAATGTCGCGGATATGAAGGCTGCCGTGGATCTGAGAGTTCCTCATGCGATCTTTACGTGTGACGCCGCACATCCACCGCAGCATTTTCATCTCCATGACACGTAGCTCCTGCTTATGTCGTTCCAGCAGCGGCCACGCCTTACAGCCGTGTAAAAAGACAGGCCTAATGATCGTTTTATAGACCTACCCGTCAACCAGACTGGCATTTTAGGTTCAAATGTGACGCCAATCATTTCCCGCCCCTTGGCCCACATGGCGGCAATTCGTGCATTGACGTCGCGGTTGATGTGACCAGTCACGTGAAGTACAGATCCCAGGTACTTTTTTTTTTTTATCGTGCGAAAAGTCGCCACGGATACCTCCCCGCCGGAGCCGGAGGAGGAGGTTATGTCGGACTCGAACCGACTAAAACGCACGCCGTCTGTGGGCCGTCAGTTGCCGGAGGTGAGATTGTCGTAGCCATATCCCTAGCACCCCGGCCGACCCAGAGCCATATCTCTCGATCTGGCCCTCTTCCGGTGTGGGGACCATAGAGTCCCCAACTCGCCCCCGGGTATGGGGAGGCACGCAATGCGCGTCGCCACTAGACAGGCGGCTCCACCCGTCACCCCCAGGCCCGCGCTCATGGGGGACGGAGTTCATTCTGCGAACTCCGACGCCCGAGTTGCCGATGCTCGTTGCGGGCCGCGCGGTTAGCGATTCTCCTGTGCTCCTCGCGGACCGCAAGGTCTGCGATTCTCCTTCGCTCCCGCTCCGCCGCCTACTTCACGAGCATTAGAAGGATGCGCCGGCGGCCCACGCATCCGCGCAACGAACCATTGCTGCGAGCAAAGGGATCCTCCGGTCCCGGCGGGGGAGGTATCCGCGGGGATTTTTCGCACGATAAAAAAAAGGACCAGGCATATGAGCCAGCTGCGTCATCCGCAGCAGAAGATGGCCACTGGCCACAACCGCTGGGCCCGCGGTAATAGCGGTAGTAAGGCCCATCTCATCCTATGGGGGAGTGGCTAGAGAGGCCACATGGCTGCATCTCGTACCGGCTGACGCAGGTTATTACCGGGCACGGGTGCTTTGATGACTACCTACGTCGGATCCAGAAAGGAAGGCTTCTTCCAAGTTCACAAAAAGTTTTTGTAAGCAAACAGCAACATAAATACGGGGCCTTTGAAGCTGAGCCAAAGTCAAATTGTTGCCCGAATCGAAAAAGGACCTCATGGCTGTCAGCTCCAGTTCTTCGACTGCCGGCCTGGTTAGTCATTCGCGCTTATTTCTTTAACATAGCGGACAGGGTGTCAGGTCCGAAAACTATTTGAGTCCATCGGTTGATCGGCTGCGCTGCACGATAAATTGAAATTTTCAATCGTGCGAATAATATTCATACTGATGTTTGGTGCCTCATAAAATTATAATACTATTAGGTACAAAGAGACAGTCTTCTTATGCGTGGTATTTTTTTAAATTTATCAGTGACATTGGGATATTTTTTAGTAGGTGACCCGCCCAGGGGGGGGGGTCATGACCCCCACGACCCCCCCCCTGGATCCGCCACTGAATGCAATTACTACCTCTTTTTAACCGACTTCAAAAAAGGAGGTTCTCAATTCGTACGCAATTTTTTTTTTTTTTATTTTTTTTTTGTATGTTTGTTACGCGATTGTGAAGCCAATCCTGGACGGATTTTGAAAATTCTTTTTTTGTTTGATAGAGGATACTTTCAGAGTGGTCCCATATTCAAGATGTCCGGATCTAATGCTATGATCCTGGAGAAATCAAGGGAAATCCTCCGAAACCAGACTGATGCGCCTTCAAGCGCCTACTCTTTTATATTAGCAATCAGATGAATGAATGTTGTTTTATTTTCAAAGAATATGCAGGCGTTGCTCTTAAAATTACAGTATAGCGAAAATAATATAAAAAATACAACTTCAATAATGATACTTTACAGTACGTACGTAATAATCAATATTTATGAAATACAGTGACTTAATAGTCATAAGTACGCGTTCTACATGGCTATGCTAGGGAGTATCTATAATATAATATATTATAGTAGTACGAGTATAGTAGAGCCATAGATGAATACTTAAGTGTACCAGCATTTTCCAAAATTTTGATACTATGGGGGTAAAATAGGTGACGAACCGTTGTATGTAAAATCCGTATTTTGTGAAACGGATTTTATGATCTTTGTTTTGTTGGAGAGAGAAAGGTGGTTCAGGGAGCCAGAATCGTATGACAGAATTCAGGAAGTCAGGATTGGATTATGGGATCTAGGGAAATCCTCAAAATGATGGCAAAACACTGTTTCTGCTGCTTTAACATATTTAATTTCAATAATTGCCTTTTAAAATTATCTTCACGTGATTTTTAAGCTGCTGATGATAGGAACCTAAGCAGAGGGTGGAAGATGGATCGATTATAACTCACTAAAAAGAGAAAAATAAATTCATTTTAACAAAAAAGTTTAACCGACTTCAAGAAACGGCAAAGAGGCACTGAAAAGTGAAAAATAACGTAATTTACAGACTTACTGATTTATTAGAAGTCGGTGCCAGCCAACTTTGTTTGTTGTGTCTAAACTACTCGTACTATGATGCAATCAATTGAAATATTGCCTCTCGGGCTTGGCACCGACTTCTAATAAATCAGTAAGTCTGTAAATTACGTTATTTTTCACTTTTCAGTGCCTCTTTGCCGTTTCTTGAAGTCGGTTAAACTTTTTTGTTAAAATGAATTTATGATTAATTGTCTATTGATGATTAAAACATTGATATTGACAAATTAAAATGTCGGAAAATTGTGAAATTACAATAATTGAAAGAAAAGGCGGAAATGTTTTATTATCAAAAGGTCGACAATTTTATAAAGTGAAAGCTTTCAAAGATGAGTCACGTGGCGCATATTGGCGGTGTTCTATGTACAAAAAACTCAAATGTTGTGGATCTGTTACAGTTAAGGTACGACTTTTTACCTCTTTTTACATGAGAATTATTTAATGAAAATACTTCCCCCAGCTTCACGTCAGTAGAAACTCACCCTTATAAGTATTTACTGACATTATTGAAGTATGCTTTACTTTACTGTTGATACAAGATACATACTCAAAGGTTGATACTATTCTTATGAATATCAATGTTTGTATTATTTTTAATCAGGACATGCAAATAATTAAAGAAAAACAGCACTCTTGCCAACCTAACTCGCGGGCCTTGAGCGTGGAGACCGAATCCAGAAATTCCGTAACGAAAAATGGTAACATCTCCGAGCTCGCACGAACAGAGCCGAGTTGCTCCGAAGTAACTTCGCTTAACGTAAGTAATTATAATTGCATAAGTTGTTAGTTTTCAAATTCAAATTCAGACTCGGACTCGGACTAGGACTAGGACTCGAAGTCAGAAGTCCGAAGTCCGAAATCCGAAATCCGAAATCCGAAATCCGAAATCCGAAATCCGAAATCCGAAATCCGAAATCCGAAATCCTAAATCCGAAATCCGAAATCCGAAATCCGAAATCCGAAATCCGAAATCCGAAATCCGAAATCCGAAATTCAAATTCAAATTATCTATACTATTATATAATTGTAAAGTGGTCGTGTCTGTACATTGGAGATATTTAAAAAAAAATACTTGGGTTATGTTATATTAACGATACTGAACACGAAAATATTTTTTTTGAATTTCCTGTCTGTTTGTCTGTTTGTCCGCGATGGACGCAAAAACTACTGGACGAATTTTGATGCGGTTTTTTTTGTTAGAAAGGGCTTGCTCAGACTTAAAATCTTACGTTTGTTTGATCGGAATCGGTTGAGTAGAACCGAAGTTGTTAACAATTATGATAAGACTAGCTTTTGCCCGCGGCTCCGCCCGCGTGGATGTCGGTTATCGCGACCAAACATAGCCTATGTCCTTTCTCAAGGTCTAATCTACCCCTATACCAAATTTCATCAAAATCGGTTCAGCGGTTTAGTCGTAAAAGCGAGACAGACAGACAGACAGACAGACAGAGTTACTTTCGCATCTATCTATACTATTATAAAATTGTAAAGTGGTCGTGTCTGTACATTGGAGATATTAAAAAAAAAATACTTGGGTTATGTTATATTAACGATACTGAACACGAAAATATTTTTTTTTCATTTCCTGTCTGTTTGTCTGTTTGTCTGTTTGTCTGTTTGTCTGTTTGTCCGCGATGGACGCAAAAACTACTGAACGGATTTTGATGCGGTTTTTTTTGTTAGATAGGGCTTGGTCAGACTTAAAATCTTACGTTTGTTTGATCGCAATCGGTTGAGTAGAACCGGAGTTGTGAACAATATTGATATTATACGGAATATGAGCGGAAATATAGATGGCGCTTTTTTATTCTTATGGATGAAATTTTATATCTTACTAGCTGTTGCCCGCGGCTCCGCCCGCGTGGATGTCGTTTATCGCGTGGTGTTGTAAATAGTGCTGAAAATTGAGCGTTGAACGCTGATTAGACCTTGTACTCGCCTCTCTATTCGACTCGAGGAGGTAGGTACACCACGGTATATTCGTCCCAATGGAGCAGTCCGATTGGGGTAGTATCTCCGACGACGGTGAGTAGGGTAGCCAAAGCTCACTGGAGAGTAGCTTGTGCTTTGTGCTGTCAGTGGGAAAACCAAAGGCTTTGTCCGACTTATCTTTTGCGCTGACGGCACAGATTCTCTAAGTTCTTACAGGGTAGGCAGTACGAGTGTGACTCCCCTGGTGTAGCACTCACCCATAGGCCACGGTAACCACTTACCATCAAGTGGGCCGTGTGCTTGTCTACCACCTAAGTAGTATAAAAAAAACGCGGCACAATTTTTTGGGCACGCCAGCAGTGCCACCACAAAGTAGGTATTTAGATGCGCCCGTGTTAGGTATACGATAGCCACATAAATTCATTTTAACAAAAAAGGTTAACCGACTTCAAGAAACGGCAAAGAGGCACTGAAAAGTGAAAAATAACGTAATTTACAGACTTACTGATTTATTAGAAGTCGGTGCCAAGCCCGAGAGGCAATATTTCAATTGATTGCATCATAGTACGAGTAGTTTAGACACAACAAACAAAGTTGGCTGGCACCGACTTCTAATAAATCAGTAAGTCTGTAAATTACGTTATTTTTCACTTTTCAGTGCCTCTTTGCCGTTTCTTGAAGTCGGTTAACCTTTTTTGTTAAAATGAATTTATTTTCCTCTTTTTAGTGAGTTATAATCGATCCATCTTCCACCCTCTGCTTAGGTTCCTATCATCAGCAGCTTAAAAATCACGTGAAGATAATTTTAAAAGGCAATTATTGAAATTAAATATGTTAAAGCAGCAGAAACAGTGTTTTGCCATCATTTTGAGGATTTCCCTAGATCCCATAATGCAATCCTGACTTCCTGAATTCTGTCATACGATTCTGGCTCCCTGAACCACCTTTCTCTCTCCAACAAAACAAAGATCATAAAATCCGTTTTACAAAATACGGATTTTACATACGACGGTTCGTCACCTATTTTACCCCCATAGTATCAAAATTTTGGAAAATGCTGGTACACATAGGTATTCATCTATGGCTCTACTATACTCGTACTACTATAATATATTATATTATAGATATTCCCTAGCATAGCCATGTAGAACGCGTACTTATGACTATTAAGTCACTGTATTTCATAAATATTGATTATTACGTACGTAGGTACTGTAAAGTATCATTATTAAAGTTGTATTTTTAACCGACTTCAAAAAAGGAGGTTCTCAATTCGTACCCAATTTTTTTTTTTATTTTTTTTATTTTTTTGTATGTTTGTTACGCGATTGTGAAGCCAATTCTAGACGGATTTTGAAAATTCTTCTTGTGTTCGTAAGTAGATTATTCCGAAGTGGTCCCATTTTAATTTCGTAAAGATCTGATGATGGGTTTCCGAGATTAGACCAAGGAACTCTTCAAAAAGTACTAGGAAATCAGCCGCGATTGCTGCAATGGCATATTATTGCAATGTTTCTGCCATTACACATCATAACATCACGCCTGAGTCCTTTGAAGGGGTACGCAGAAGTGTTTAGAATATTCAGCTATATTTCCGGTGTATATGCATTGATTTTAAAAATTCTTTTTGAATAATGATTTAATTTTTTTTTTTGTGGCGTGGCCGGTTCGATCTGTATTGCAGTGTCAGCAGCGCATGTACAGTCAGGTCACTATACATGCGATGTACAGTCGTGAGACTGTACAAACTCACTAAAAAGAGAAAAATAAATTCATTTTTAACAAAAAAGTTTAACCGACTTCAAGAAACGAAAAAGAGGCACTGAAAAGCGAAAAATAACCTAATTTACAGACTTACTGATTTATTAGAAGTCGGTGCCAGCCAACTTTGTTTGTTGTGTCTGAACAACTATGATGCAAGCAATTGAAATATGGCCTCTCTTGGGCTAGGTACCGACTTCTAATAAATCAGTAAGTCTGTAAATTAGGTTATTTTTCGCTTTTCAGTGCCTCTTTTTCGTTTCTTGAAGTCGGTTAAACTTTTTTGTTAAAAATGAATTTATTTATATTATTTTCGCTATACTGTAATTTTAAGAGCATCGCCTGCATGTTCTTTGAAAATAAAACAACATTCATCTGATTGCTAATATAAAAGAGTAGGCGCTTGAAGGCGCATCAGTCTGGTTTCGGAGGATTTCCCTTGATTTCTCCAGGATCATAGCATTAGATCCGGACATCTTGGATATGGGACCACTCTGAAAGTATCCTCTATCAAACAAAAAAAGAATTTTCAAAATCCGTCCAGGATTGGCTTCACAATCGCGTAACAAACATACAAAAAAAAAATAAAAAAAAAAAAAATTGCGTACGAATTGAGAACCTCCTTTTTTGAAGTCGGTTAAAAAAAGGTTCGCCATCCCTGCTCTTAGTTCTTACAGGCTAGGCAGCACAAGTGTGACTCCCTTGGTGTTGCACTCAACCATAGGCCAAGGTAACCACTTACCATCAGGAGGGCCGCCTGCTTGTTTGCGACCTCATTACTACAGTACGACTCCCAACTAATAGTATGGGGTACTTCAAGAAGGGCGAGTGTGACGTGACGCCTCTGGTGTTGCATACGTTCATAGGACACAGTAACCACTTTCCATCAGGTGGGCCGTGTGCTTCTCTGCCACCTAAGAAGTATAAAAAAAACTTTCTATTCTACCTGCATAATATCTACTCGACTCTCTACTCCCAATACCTTTGCCCTTCCCCCACCATCTACGATCTACCCTACTCCTTCGCTTCCCCGTTGTATCTCTTGTCTACTCCACTCCACCACTATAATCCTTCACCACGCTCTAAGTAATCTGTAGTTGTGTGGAAAACGATTTTGTAACTGATTTTAAGACAGTACCGACATCTATTTCGTACATGACAAATTAGAAATTGAAAAAAAAATTGAATAAAAAATGCTTATATACGTCCAGTTGAAACGAAACCATAGTAAGTTCAAAACCGCGTTAACGCCATCTAGTTACTCATGTGGAAATAAATTCAATGACAAAAAAATAATAATTTCATGATTAAAATCGCATTTGTTTACACAACTGTAAATGAAAATTATAGTCTATTTATTTACATACTTACTCGGATGTAATAAGATATAAAATTTCATCCATAAGTATAAAAAAGCGCCATCTATATTTCCGCTCATATTCCGTATAATATCAATATTGTTCACAACTCCGGTTCTACTCAACCGATTGCGATCAAACAAACGTAAGATTTTAAGTCTGACCAAGCCCTATCTAACAAAAAAAACCGCATCAAAATCCGTTCAGTAGTTTTTGCGTCCATCGCGGACAAACAGACAAACAGACAAACAGACAAACAGACAGGAAATGAAAAAAAAATATTTTCGTGTTCAGTATCGTTAATATAACATAACCCAAGTATTTTTTTTTAAATATCTCCAATGTACAGACACGACCACTTTACAATTTTATAATAGTACTAGCTGTCTCGGCGAACTTCGTACCGCCATATTTTCCACCCGCGTGCAATTCCGTTCCCATTCCTGTTCCCGTTCCCATTCCCATTACTATTCCCATTCCTATTCCTATTCTTATTCCCATTCCCATTCCTACTACTACCTACTACTACTAAATACTAATCCCGTAACGTAAACATAAACTTCTCTCACATAATAGAAAAAGTTTGTATGAGAAAAAGAAAAGTTACTTTCTGAAATTTTCTGTACAACTGTTTTATTATTTTTTTTTCGTAAGAACCTTCTCCCGATAATAACAAACACAACAAAAAAAGAATTAGTGAAATCGGTAGAGCCGTTGGTGAGTTATGCGCTTACCAACACATTTTGCGATTCATTTTTATATTATAGATAGATTACATCCGAGCAAGTATGTAAATAAAAAGACTTTAATTTACATTTACAGTTGTGTAAACAAATGCGATTTTAATCATGAAATTATTATTTTTTTGTCAATGAATTTATTTCCATCTGCGTAACTAGATGGCGTTAACGCGGTTTTGAACTTACTATGGTTTCGTTCCAACTGGACGTATATAAGCATTTTTAATCATTTTTTTTTCAATTTTCTAATTTTGTCAGGTATGAAATAGATGTCGGTACTGTCTTAAGATCAGTTATAAAATCGTTTTCCACACAAAGACAGATTACTTAGAGCTTGGTGAACAGGCTGGTGATTCTGGTGAAGGATATAGTGGGGTAGACAAGAGATACAACGGGGAAGCGAAGGAGTAGGGGAGAAGGTGGGGGAAGGGCAAAGGTATGGGGAGTAGAGACTCGAGTAAATAATGCAGGTAGACATTTTTTTTATACCACTTAGGTGGTAGACAAGCACACGGTCCACTTGATGGTAAGTGGTTACCGTGGCCTATGGGTGGGTGCAACACCAGGGGAGTCACACTCGTGCTGCCTACCCTGTAAGAACTTAGAGAATCTGTCCCGTCAGCGCAAAAGATAAATCGGACAAAGCCTTTGGTTTTCCCACTGATAGCACAAAGCACAAGCTACTCTCCAGTGTGCTTTGGCTACCCTACTCACCGTCGGAAACACAACACGAGGTTATTAAGCCGCGGCCTTCTGTAGGGCGGAGATACTTCCCCAGTCGGACTGCTCCATTAGGACGAATATACCGTGGTGTACCTACCTCCTCGAGTCGAATAGAGAGGCGAGTACAGTGTCTAATCAGCGTTCAACGTTCAACTTTCAGCACTATTTACAACACCACGCGATAAACGACATCCACGCGGGCGGAGCCGCGGGCAACAGCTAGTTTATAATATTAGTAGGGATAATAAACGGAAAATGGCCCGATAGACAGATGGCGCTTTTTATTATTATTGGTCAATTTTTATAGCTTATTACATCCGAGCAAGAATGTCAATTTATAGACATTATTTTTACATACACAATTGTGTAAACTAATACGTTTTTAATTATGAAATTAAAATTTGAATTTTTATGATTTAGTTACAGAATCATAACTAGATGGCGTTCTCGCGTTTAAATTCAAGCTATCATTTGGTTTCAAACTACCGATATACCCGAACTGGTATTTAGTATTACTTTTTTTAATTTCTAATTTGTCAATTTGTGATATAGATTTTGGTAGGTACAGTCTTAAGATCCGTTACAAAATCGTTTTGCACGTAAAGACAGATTAGAGCTTGGCGAAGGCGAAGTACCTATTATAGTTGAGTAGACAGGGTAGGTACAGGTAGTGCGAGAAGAGCAAAGGAATGGGGACTACAATAGAGAGTCGAATAGATATCCAGGTAGGAAGATTCTTATATACCACTTAAGTGGCAAACAAGCACCCGGCCCACCTGATGGAAAGTGGTTACTGTGGCCTATGGACGTATGCAGGGGCGTATTTAAAGATTTGGCGCCCCGGGCCACTTAGGTTTGCCGCCCCCTATGCAGGCGCGGTCCGAGGGGGGGGGGGGGTCACAGGGGACAAAAGTCCCAGTACGAGGGGAGGGGGAGGGGGGGGGGTAAATTTCTTAAGGAATTTCCGAAGTGACCCCCCCAAACTTCAAGCTGCGACCGCGCCTGCCCCTATGTGACGTTCGCGTTCACCGTTAGCCTGCGCCCAAGGGGCTGACACAAAATAGGGGTCCGTCAGAAATTGCTGGAGATTTTCAAGCCTGATTCGTGAGATCTCTGTGACTTCCATCGATCTCTTCCACTAGCCCAGGCCCCCAACCATAATCCCTTCAAGGGGAAATATTTGCATTCCATTCCATTAAAGCGCCCTACGTAGAAGATGATATCGCAACCAAAAATCACTTGAGTACAGCAATAGCTTGTGAAGAATGATGTTTTATGGCTCAAAGGCAACAGCAAAAGCACCGTTTTGGGACCTGGCAGCACTCTAGGCTCTAAAGGCACTCGGATCCCGGTTTGAAGGGCTCTATAACATATGCCTCAAGTAGAGACGGATTCCGAAAATTTGAAAGACAGGAAAACTGGTCCTCTTCTGCAAAGTTACCGTCCGCCTATCGGCTCATTGTATTGATGGACAAGGTGTGCAGTCATGCAGGTGTTTTAAACGAATTATTCCTCGTGAAGTGCCACATCGAGCGCCTTACAGGAGTGAGGCCGAATTTGGTAGACAATAAATTTGGTTATATTCGGGAGCACCGTGGATGCCAACACGCGCTTGAGTGCCCTGGTGGAAGAAGCAGTGGCACGGCGAGTTGATGCTGGCAGTGTCTATTGTTGCCTACGTCTTTAACACCTTGCCATGGAGCTGCATCAGAGCTGCACTCTTTCAGCACGGGGTGCCTCTCTATCCTCGCGTCATTGTCGGGGCTTACTTATCGGTGAAAGCCAGTATCTACCCATGTAGGACAGAGCTTGGTAAGTGAGATATGTGGCGGGGTGTTCCGGCTGGCGCGGATCTGGGGCCGCTTCTGTGGAACATAGGCTAGGACTGGATGGTGACGGCACGAAATCAGAAGCAACCAAGTAAGCCACAGCTGGAGTTACCCAAGTCCTTGGACGTATTTGGTGACTGGATCTGAAGTGGGCATACCTGGTTCTCTTACTAACGAACCCTTTCTGGCCAATTGATGTGTGGGGAGCACAGAGGCTGCCCATACACCACCTGGTAGTCCTTAAATAGACTTCGGATGCAGGTCAGCCGAAGTAACGAAAACCGAATTAGATGGAGTTTCTCAGATAAGGTGGACCCAGGCACCACGGTGTAAATGCGGAACTACAGTGAGGTAGGCGCTATCGTGTGCTGCATGCCTAAGCACGTGTACACCGCAGGAACTCATGGGTGCCTCTGAGAACGCCATCAGGGTGGTTGCACACTGGGCAAACAAAATATGACATAAGTCGTCGACTCGACAAAAGGAGAAGATTAGCTCGGATGAGGTGATGCTCGAAGGGGGTTCTCACACGTCTTCGCTGCCGATAACGCGATAGAGGTATCACAGTAGCTTCTCCTACCAGCTGACGCAATGCGCCCAGCTATGGCTGCTTCGGTGAGTTCCTGAGACATACAGATCAGGAGCCGACCCCTGCAATGCCACCTCTGCCTAGGCTCCTCCATGTATATGCCACTTCACGCGTTGTATTCTATAAGCAACCGTCAGAGCGGGAAACCTCTCGCCGCAGGTCCTGGTGCTAGTTATGGCCGTCTGCGAGGGGTGATTATTCCTCGTAAAGCGCCACATGCGGTCTCGGTTTAAAACCGCACACCGTCTCTGTCGGGTCTCAATTATCGGGTATAAAGTTACCCAATTAGATATTTCCCTCGCAACCCGGCTGACCTTTTAAGATAGCTCCTTCGGGTGTGGGTAGTCTATGTCCCCATTGAACCCCGGAAAGGTACGGGTTTCACCGCCGCGTTACCGGTCTGAATATATTGGAGTAACAGGCGACCGCACCTGTCGCCCCCAGGTCTCGGGGAACCAGCCGCCCCTTAGCTGCTCTTATCTGTGCTCTCTGCTAGTCATAAGGATACGTGGAAACCCTATGAGTAGCCATTTACAGCGCCGCTACCACCTCGGCCAGAATTAACCGTAGGCGGTAGCGTCTCCCTGCGAGAGAAAGGCGCTGCCGTCTTCGGCGCCCAAGCTACTTGGCCCCAGTTACACCGTACTTGAACGCAAATGTTATTTAGGGTTTTCTAATTTGAATGCAATTAAAATAATGAGTGACATAGTCATATTGTAACTAAGTAAGCTCCGAAAAATTTAAATAAAAAAAATATACGTAATATTTACTCTAATAGGCGCCTTTTAGAGTCAAGATTAAGGTACCCAGAGACATAGACATTCGGGGCGGCAGGTTGCGAGGGGCGGCGGAGCCGCCCCGAGCGTCTATCTCCGGGCGCCTTTTAGAGCAAGATTAATGCGCCCAGAGATAGACGTTCGGGGCGGCAGGTTGCGAGGGGCGGCGGAACCGCCCCGAGCGTCTATCTCCGGACGCCTTTTAGAGCAAGATTAAGGCGCCCAGAGATAGACGTTCGGGGCGGCACGTTGCGAGGGAGCCGCCCCGAGCGTCTATCTCCGGGCGCCTTTTAGAGCAAGATTAAGGCGCCCCGAGATAGACGTTCGGGTCGTCAGGTTGCGAGGGGCGGCGAAACCGCCCCGAGCGTCTATCTCTGGGCGCCTTTTAGAGTCAAGATTAAAGCGCCCGATCAGATCTTCAGGGTCGGCAGCACGAGTGTGACGCCCCTGGTGTTGCATACGTCCATAGGCCAAGGTAACCACTTTCCATCAGGTGGGCCGCACCATGTGCTTGTCTGCAACCTAAAGTGGTATAAAAAAAAATTAGACGCTCGGGGCGGCTCCGCCGCCCCTCGCAACCTGCCGCCCCGGGCCATGGCCCCCTTGGCCCTAGGGTAAATACGCCCCTGGACGTATGTAACTCCAGAGGCGTCACACTCGCCCTTCTTAAAGTACCCCATCCCAATACTATTGTCGTGAGTAGTACTGTAATAGTGAAGTCGAGTATAGTGGCATCGAGTAGAGACGCGAATACAGAGTGGAGTACTCGTACCTACTACGTGGAGTACAGAGTCAAGTAGGAGCCGAGTAGCGAGGCGAGTACAATGTCTAATTTTTTTTTTATATACTACATACTTAGGCCACAGACAAGCACACGGCCCTCCTGATGTTAAGAGTCAGCTGGGCGAGTGCAACACCAGGGGCGTCACACCCGTGCTATGCTTTGAGAACAAAGGGATTCTATGCCGTCAGCGCAAAAGATAAGTAGGGCAAAGCCTTTGGTTTTCCCACTGACAGCACAAAATCTCTGGCTACCCTACTCACCGTCAGAAACACTACACGAGGTTATTAGGTAAGTCGCGATCTTCTGTAGGGCCAGTCGGACTGCTCCATTGGGACGGATATACCGTCGTTTCCTACCTCCTCTAAAAAATAAAGCTCCTCTAATCAGCGTTCAACGCGCAACTTTCTGCACTAAAATTTATAACACCACGCGATAAACGACATCCACGCGGGCGGAGCCGCGGGCAACAGCTAGTTATTTATTATAATTGCATAAGTTCATAAAAAATGCTATGCAATAGCTTTACCGCGGCAGTCCCCGAGTGCCACACGTCTTTTTTTTTTTTTGTTTTTTTTTTTGTATGTTACGCGATTGTGAAGCCAATTCTAGACGGATTTTGAAAATTCTTTTTCTGTTCGTAAGTAAGGTAACTGTACCAATGCTCGACACTGTACCAATGCTAGACACTTTCGAACAAAACCCAGTATTTTGAGAAAATTATCCATTTGTTTTATATGACTATTGACTTAAAAGATGCCTAATGGTGTCTATAAGATATGTTCAAATATTCGCAACACCATCCGTAGTAAATTTAGAAAGACGACAGTTGACAGCAAATAATGGGACTCCGTGAACACGGTCGTGTTATTTCTTAAGATTTTTGCCAAGGGTACTGATTTTTATAGGTGTGATTTTTTTGTTTATAAGTAATGATTATTACTAATCTTATATATAAAACTCTTAGTCCTGACTGACTGACTGACTGACTGATTGACTTAGAGACAACGCACAGCCTAAACCGCTGTTCCTAGAGACTTGAAATTTATAGAGAGTGTATGTTTTGATGCGTGGAGGTGTACTAAGAAACGATTTTTCGAAATTCGGTCCCTAAGTGCCTAAAAAGTGCCAAAAACGTACTTTCTTAAAACTGAAGAACGGGTGAACAGATTTTCATGATCTTTGGTTTTTTGAATGTGGCTTTGTCGCCGAATAGCAATTATCACAATTCCAATGTGGCAAATTTACGAAATAATGTAATATTAAAGAAAATACGAAATATTATGGCGCTAATATCGCTAGCAAATTTGTTACCATGACAACGGGTACTAAAGTGATGGTGTCAACGCTAGGTCACATTTTGATCTGTCAAATGATAATATTCATAAAACGTCACTCTCTGTCACGTATAATTACAAAGAATGTGAAAAATATTAATTTATGTACCTTTGATAAACTATTCAAAGTTATGTACTATGTAAGAGTTATGTACTGCGGTTTCTTTATTTAATTGATTGGAAATAGAAAAGAAGTTTTTGAGACTGGCTCACTTCGATGGAGTATCCAATCTTCAGTTAAGTTCCACGGACTGCGAGTGGTATTATAGTAGAATAGCAGCGTGCGTCGCGAGGACAACATTCGGAACTACATATCAGACCCATTATTGGTATTGTAGTATTGGCATCGAGCATTAAATATAATATAAGTACTAGAGCATATACTGCGTTAGCTACCAGCTACCATGATACCATAGTATTTCATCACATTGACTACACGACATGATAGCACAGCGATTATAGCTATAGATGTACCGTATATGAAAGAAAGCCTAAAAGTAATACCTACAGCACGTTATCATTCAGATGAATACTAACTTATAAGCCCTCACACAGTAAGGTACGTGAATTTAAATCTATACGCAGATATAACACAAGAGGCGGCTTCATAGCTAGAAACAAAGTTACAATTTATATCAATGGCTCGAAACGTTTTACCAAATGGGCGAAAGGGGCGAACGCCTGCCTTCTAGAAAACTTCACTTCCTTTCTTGACGAGAAGTATACTAAGTCAATAATTATTAGAGATAGCAGAACACAATAACTTCCTTTTATCAGCTGTGGGCTCTATTAGTCAAGCACAGTGCACTTCTGATTTAGATGACAAGGAATATAATACGAAATGTTTATTTTCTTACTATATTTTTAGATAATTATGAAAAACTAAACCACCACAAATGATAGGTATGTTGTTTTATTTATATTCATTTCCTCAACATTTACCAACGCATTGGAGGACGTCTACAAGACTCTGGAGTAGGTACATCTCGCACCCACTTCGGTTCGCCGGCGACATCATCATAGTTGCGGAGTCGCTGGAACAACTGGGCGCAATGCTGCACAGCCTGAATGGAGCTTCTCGACAAGTCGGCCTTGGTGTAAACTTGGATAAAACCAAGATTATGTTCAACACTCGAAGTTGTTCAAAAATATTATCTATCTAGGGCAGGTTATCCAGCTCGGTAAAAGCAACTCGGAGAAAGAAATAGCCAGAAGAACCCAATAGGAGTGGGCAGCATTTGGCAAACTACGTCGGGTCTTCTCCTCCCCCCTGCCGCAATGCTTCAAAACAAACATTTTCTACCAGTGCGCCCTGCCTGTTATGACCTACGGTGGTGGCCATAGAAGGTGGGGTTAGTCCGTCCGCAGCGGGCTATAGAGCGAGCTATGCTTGGAGTATCTTTGAAGGATAGAATTCGAAACGAGGTCATCCGACATAGAATCAAAGTTACCGACATAGCTCACAGAATAAGCAAGCTAAAGTGGCAGTGGGCTGGCCACATCTGCCGAAGGACTGATGGCCGTTGGAGCAGACGAGTCCTAGAGTGGAGACCGCGAGAAGGAAAACGGAAGATGGGACACCCCCTAGCCAGGTGGACCGACGCGGACGGCCTGCGAAAGGTGGCTGGGACGGATTGGATGCAGAAGGTGGAGGATCGGCAAACATGGTGTATATTGGGAGAGGCCTATGTCCAGCAGTGGACTGCAATAGGCCAATAGGTGATTTATTGTTTCCTCAGCATACTACAGCAACCTTCATACTGCTAATATCGCACTGGCAGACAGGGCTCTTAAAAGCAGGGGATATCCCAGTTCTAACAGAGCTTGCGAACCTCTTTGATTCCGTCATCCAGCGGAAGCATCTAGGACATGGAACTGGAGTGCGGTGGTACTGTTCTCCAAGAAGACGAAGAAGAATTAATTATAGACCCATCACTCCTGAGTCATAATTAATGTCTATACAAGTTGTTCTTGAGAGTCGTCATGAATAGTTGTGAGTTCCACCGGAGCAAGCTGGGTTTTAAAAGTTTTATAGTATTGTAGCCAATACTGTTCAGCAGATTATACAAAAGACCTGAGAGTATAATCATCCGCTATGTATCACATTTGTAGATTACGAGAAGCTTTCTGACATCATCAAGACCTGGGCATTTCTGGATTGTCTACGACTGTGTCGTGCTGATACGATATTTCATTGCTGAGATGCTAATTTTAGATTAGAAGACGAAGCCCAGAAGGAGATAAACGTCGAAAGGTCGACAAGGGTTGGGCAGCATTGGGCAAAGTCATCGAGGTTTCTACTCCCCTGTTAAGACTCATGGGGCCGAAATGTGGGAACTGACAGTGGGGAAATACGGTGGATGATTGAGTGCTATGGCATATATTGGGTGAGGCCTAAGTCCAACAGTGGACTGTAATAGGCTAATTGATTGATTGATTCATAAGAACGAAATGTTAGATAATAGTATGTTTTTCCTACCAGTCTTTTTCTAGCCATTTACTAGCTATTGATATAAAGATACCTATCTATACTAATATTATAAAGAGGAAAGATTTGTTTGTTTGTTTGTTTGTTTGTTTGTTTGTTTGTTTGTTTTTTTGTTTGTAACGAATAGGCTCCGAAACTACTGGACCGATTTCAATAATTCTTTCACCTATAGAAAGCTACACTATCTGGGAGTAACATAGGCTATATAACATCACGCTACTACTAAAGGGAGCGGAGCAGTGAGCATAAATGTCAATAAATCGGGCAGATTTCCATACATTCTTTACTAATATTAGATTTGTATTTTTGTATTCCAGTAAACTCAAGAACTACTGAACCGATTTCAAAAATTCTTTTACCATTAGAAAGCTGCACTATCACTGACTAACATAGGCTATAATTAATTTTAAAAAAATAGGGATCCTGGATAAAACTTCAATAATGTAACCCAAGGTGTAAAAAAAATGACCTAAAAAATTCCTTACATCGCGTACGCTGCGAAAACTATTGAAGATAGAACAAAATAATGTACTGTAGAAATGTTTAACTTAAAAAGGTCTACATAAAAGTCCGCGACAGCATATGTCTATCTAATAAGGGTAGCTCACAATAACCATTTTTATCTTTTACAAATTATAAAAAAAATATGTGTCATTTTCGAAGCTATTTTTAACAATATAGTGTTAAGCCTTATCTGACTAAATACGTTAGATACATTGTACATTTAATGTAGATAAAAATTGCCCTTTACACTGTATAATTATAATGAATATTTTAGAATCTATTGCAGTATGAAAGTAACGCGCGACGATATAAATTCAAGCCGAAATGCCGATCAAAGTCAGACCACGGAATCAATACCTTTATATTAATTCTTATCTAAATAAATCGTTTGGTATTTAAGATTGTTTCAATACCTGTTGATTATTTTTTGAATTATTGAAATCGGACGTTCTATTCAAAAGATATTACGAAATTATAATGTCAACAAATCCGGTAAATTACCATACATTATTTGAAAACTAATTATTATTACGGGCATGGGCTCAAAGGGTGCAACCACGGGTGTTCGAAGTATTTCACGAGCGAAGACAGGGAAGGTCAGCTGAACACAAGATGCAACGGTAACGGGATCCGAATGCGGGATTGAAACCTCCATGTGATGCATCCTGGGTAACGGAGGCATTAACGCCCCTCACCCAGGGGAGGCGCTACCGCCTACGGCAAATACATACAGCAACGGGAGCAGCTCTATAGAGGGCTGCTCAAAGGCTTCCCACATGTCCCTCTGACTACGAGGAGGCCCAGTAGAGAGCAGGAAAGGGAAGGGCTGGTCACCGAGCGCGAACGTGAGGATTATAGGTCCGGCCTCCTGTCATCCCTTCACGCCCGTCTCCTCCCTTTCCGGAATTCGATGGGACATCGTGCTTCCCACTTCTGAGAGGGCCATCTTAAAATTGTAGATGGCCCAGGGTCAGCCGGGGGGTGCGGAAAATGCCCTAGGCAATTTTACACTCCAGCAACTGAAGACCCGCGACGGCATGCTGTTTAGTGGGTCCGAATTCCACATGGCACTCCTGATGGCTGACGGGGATGGTATCCGAGGCAATTTTAGCACGAAAGAAAAGTTTGTACGGAATCCGAATTCCACGCGGGCGGAGCCGCGGGCAACAGCTAGTTAATAATATTTTTATTTTGATGTACTTATTATTCTAAAAATCTGCCACTTATTTTTATGACAAGGCCTACAGTTTTCATTTAATATTTTGAAAAACTCACTACTGAGAGAGCAAAATAAGGCGTCAAACGTTTATACAACAAGTCCGTCAGTTTAGAAAAAATACTTTTGATGGCAGTAGTCGACATCCACGCAGGCGGAGCTGCGGGCGAAAAGCTAGTTTTAGTATAAACGTTATAAATATTGAAGTTATTGACATACTTGGACCATTGCCCGCGTATTTTGGTTAGGTTTTGTAACATTTATGTGCTATGTCTACTATTGGTACAAAAAATCTTAGATGTTCCAATGATAGACACTTTGGAATAATGCCTTTATTTCATGAAAATAAGATGTTATACCTACGCTAAATGTGATAAATACATTGAAATTCAGCACATGTACCGGTAATAACTAATAATGCTCGCGGTAGCCCACTCTAACCACGTGGATGTCGCTTATCGCGTAGTATTGTAAATTTTAGTGCTGCGAGTCAAGCATTGTGCACTTAGTCAACACTATTGAACCACTTGACTCTCTATTTGACTATCTACTTACCTTTCTCCCCTATCCACCCTCCCTCATTCCCTTACCCTGCCCTACACACATTCTTACAACTCTCCACCCATCCCTTTCCGCCCTCACTATTTAGCACACAATTTCGCCCATCCCCACGCTCTCCTCTCCTTTCCCTACATTCCCCACACACCTACTTTCCTTACTCCTTCCCATGACCTTCTTCCTCAGCTCTTATACCATACCGAAACACACCGTAAGATTCCCCCTCCCTCTCCCACCTATTCTCTCGCTCCTTCCCACACATTCCCACGCTCCTACCCCAAATTTTCCCCCACTCTTTCCATTTCCTCCACCCCTTCTCCCACTCCTACCTCTGCCTCGTCTCTCTTCTTTAGCTCAATCCTTCGTGGTCCTTCCTAATCATTTCATCAGAAAGGACCATCTTCAAGGGAAATTTTCATCCAGTATTACCCCCAGGTATCGAGGTCTAGCCAAATCCGTAGTTAGGACTGGTAAAGCGGACCCCAGATTCCGAGCTGAAGGCTTCGGATGCGACTTGGAATTAACGCTAGGAGGAAGAAGATTACCCCCCCCCCTCCATTTAACTCCAATAAAAAGCCTATATCCGTTCCCGAGCTCTAATCCATCTCTGTACCAAATTTTATAAAGATTGGTTCAGCCATCTATCTATCTTCTATCTATACTATTATAAAATTGTAAAGTGGTCGTGTCTGTACATTGGAGATATTTAAAAAAAAATACTTGGGTTATGTTATATTAACGATACTGAACACGAAAATATATTTTTTTCATTTCCTGTCTGTTTGTCTGTTTGTCTGTTTGTCCGCGATGGACGCAAAAACTACTGGACGGATTTTGATGCGGTTTTTTTTGTTAGAAAGGGCTTACTCAGACTTAAAATCTTACGTTTGTTTGATCGCAATCGGTTGAGTAGAACCGAAGATATGAGCAAAGGTCGCGTTAACCGAGATGCACGCGGGCGGAGCCGCGGGCGGAAGGCTAGTAATATATATAAATCTCGTGTCACAATGTTTGTCCTCAATGGACTCCTAAACCACTTAACCGATTATAATAAATCTTCTTAATATATATAAATCTCGTGTCACAATGTTTGTCCTCAATGGACTCCTAAACCACTTAACCGATTATAATAAAATTCGCACACCATGTACAGTTCGATCCAACTTGAGAGATAGGATAGTTTAAATCTCAAATTATAGTCGCAATTTTAATTTATCGCGATAACCAACATCCACGCGGGCGGAGCCGCGGGCAAAGGCTAGTCTATCTATACTATTATATAATTGTAAAGTGGTCGTGTCTGTACATTGGAGATATTTAAAAAAAAATACTTGGGTTATGTTATGTTAACGATACTGAACACGAAAATATTTTTTTTGAATTTCCTGTCTGTTTGTCTGTTTGTCTGTTTGTCTGTTTGTCCGCGATGGACGCAAAAACTACTGGACGGATTTTGATGCGGTTTTTTTTGTTAGAAAGGGCTTACTCAGACTTAAAATCTTACGTTTGTTTGATCGCAATCGGTTGAGTAGAACCGAAGATATGAGCAAAGGTCGCGTTAACCGAGATGCACGCGGGCGGAGCCGCGGGCGGAAGGCTAGTACTATTATATAATTGTAAAGTGGTCGTGTCTGTACATTGGAGATATTTAAAAAAAAGTACTTGGGTTATGTTATATTAACGATACTGAACACGAAAATATATTTTTTTAATTTCCTGTCTGTTTGTCTGTTTGTCTGTTTGTCTGTTTGTCTGTTTGTCCGCGATGGACGCAAAAACTACTGGACGGATTTTGATGCGGTTTTTTTTGTTAGAAAGGGCTTGCTCAGACTTAAAATCTTACGTTTGTTTGATCGGAATCGGTTGAGTAGAACCGAAGTTGTGAACAATTATGATAATAAACGGAAAATGACCCAATAGACAGATGGCGCTTTTTATTATTATTGGTCAATTTTTATAGCTTAATACATCCGAGCAAGAATGTCAATTTATAGACTTTATTTTTACATACACAATTGTGTAAACTAATACGTTTTTAATCATGAAATTAAAATTTGAATTTTTAAGATTTAGTTACAGAATCATAACTAGATGGCGTTCTCGCGTTTAAATTCAAGCTATCGTTTGGTTTCAAACTACCGATATACGCGAACCGGTATTTACCATTACTTTTTTTAATTTCTAATTTGTCAATTTGTGATGTAGATTTTGGTACAGTCTTAAGATCCGTAACAAAATCGTTTTTCACGCAAAGACAGATTAGAGCTTGGCGAAGACGAAGTACCTAAAGCTACTAACCCCTACCTATTATAGTTGAGTAGACAGGAAAGGTACAGGTAGTGCGAGAAGGGCTAAGGAATGGGGACTACAATAGAGAGTCGAGTAGATATCCAGGTAGGAACATTTTTATATACCACTTAAGTGGCAAACAAGCACCCGGCCCACCTGATGGAAAGTGGTGTATGGACTGTGGCCTATAGACGTAGGTATGCAACTCCAGAGGCGTCACACTCGCCCTTCTTGAAGTACCCCATCCCAATACTATTGTCGTGAGTCGTACTGTAATAGTGAAGTCGAGTATAGTGGCATCGAGTAGAGACGCGAATACAGAGTGGAGTACTCGTACCTACTACGTGGAGTACAGAGTCAAGTAGGAGCCGAATAGAGAGGCGAGTACAGTGTCTAATCTTTTTCTTATTATATACTACCTACTTAGGTCGCAGACAAGCACACGGCCCTCCTGATGTTAAGAGGTTACCGTGGCCTATGGGCGAGTGCAACACCAGGGGCGTCACACCCGTGCTATGCTGTAAGAACAGAGGGATTCTGTGCCGTCAGCGCAAAAGATAAGTAGGGCAAAGCCTTTGGTTTTCCCACTGACAGCACAAAATCTCTGGCAACCCTACTCACCGTCAGAAACACTACACGAGGTTATTAGGTAAGTCGCGAACTTCTGTAGGGCCAGTCGGACTGCTCGATTGGGACGGATATACCGTCGTTTCCTACCTCCTCTAAAAAATAAAGCTCCTCTAATCAGCGTTCAACGCGCAACTCTCTGCACTGAAATTTATAACACCACGCGATAAACGACATCCACGCGGGCGGAGCCGCGGGCAACAGCTAGTTTGAATAATATGAGGAGTGAAAGTGGCAATGTAACATCTAATATTTTCAAATATGGTGTGTTGGGTATCAAGTGACAGGTCATAATTTATACATCACGATTCACGATACAGCAAGTCTTATGGAAATCGGTTGAGTGGTTATACCTGTAAAAAGTATGAAATAAAAAAAAATTAAAAATTTAAAAAACCCCCGATCCAAAATGAACCTTTAAAAAGTAAAACCCACCTTTTGTCATTTGTCTCGTCGGGGGACCGCCGTCTGACCGTCGCTCGGGGGGAATAGGGCATACCAAGGCACTTAGCGGTCTGATATTCAATTTTGTAGAGAGAAATTAAAGTGTCTACTATTGGTACAAATAGGTGTCTAGCATTGGGACAATGATGTCTAGCATTAGTGTTTTCGACCAAGTGCATAATAATTTAATTTAAAGTAAAAGTATGATAGATTTTAAAGATTTTATGGGCAAAAGTTAATGTCTAATTGTTGCTGTAACAGTTAAAAAAGAATGTAACGACCATGCTGTAATTAATTTGTTAAATTTTTTAGATTGAAATTTTATTTTTCCTTAAAGTGTCGAGCATTGGTACAGTTACCTTACTTTACTCTATGATTATAATAATTTTAGTCTTTTGCTTTGGTCACACTGCCAAGCGCCAAGTGCCACCTTACAGGAGAAAAAGGGAAAAAATAAAATGGCTGCCGGTATATTTGAATCTAATTCGAATTGAATGTATTCGATATTTGCAGTTTTTGTTATTTATTTATCCGATCCTTTTAATATTCAAGTCGAGTTCAGCTCGCCGCTTCGTGTCCTAACAAATAAAAATACGTGGAAGTGAGGCCCTTTGTGATTTTTCGTGATTTCTGCGTGGTAGTGTTTGGACTAAATCCGTGGACTATGTCTAATGTCTATAAACTTTAATTAGTTCTTGATACAAGTGCTGTGTTCCTGGATGCGCCGTAAAAAAAGATCACGGTAAGTTTTTAATTTACTCGGCAAACAAACATTGTGTCTGTTGGTCATTGACCCGCCTTGAAATCGGATATTGCGACCGTAAACACTATAATAATAAGTAAACAGCCTGTGATCAGTGTGATCTATTTTTCTGACCTACACTTGTAGGTATGAAACATATACAAACTAAAATAGTTATTTGTTATACAAGAGTGCAAAGTTGCTTTTTAACCGCGTGCTCAGTTTTGATGACCGAGCCAGCGAAAGATTCTAAATTTGAATCACGAGCATAGCGAGTGATTCATAAATTAGAATCTTGAGCGTTAGCGAGGGAATCAAAAGAGCACAAGGTGTAAAATCTTTGCACTCGAGTGCAACACGTAACTTTTCATCCCACCTCAGCGAGGAAATAATGAAATGCTTCTTCTTCCTAGCGTTAATTCCCAGTCGCATCCGAAGCTTTCACCTCGGAGTTCGGGGTCCGCTTTACCAGTCTTAACTGCGGATTTGGCTGGACCTCGATATTTTCCGTAAAGCGACTGCCATGTGACCTCCACAACCCAATGGTGACATTAGGCGATATCGAAACATTGCAGCTAGACCGTTGTTGTTGAACTTTTTATGCATACAAATATTTGCACTGAGCGGGGATCGGACCCGCGCCTCCTGCGTTGCGGCCACGTTCACTACCACTACGCCACGGAGGCTGTATAATAATTATGTGTAATAATGCTAATAATAAAATATCAACAAATAAAATTCAACAACAATGTTCAACCATAGGACGTGAAAAAAAAATTATGCGCGCAAAGCAAATTTAAAAAAAAAAGTAGGTACACTAAGGAGGTTCCGAGTTGAGTTTTTCATAAATTAAAAAAAAGTTGTATGATAAATTGGCACCATAGAGGTAGAAGTAAATAGGTTTAATGATGTTTTGAGTTCACAAACCTAGTACACACGATGTTCTAAATTCAAATTTACTTTACCACTCTAGAGGGTAAAAACGACTTTTACACTCAGATATCGAAGAAAAAAAGTACTCTTTCCGAGATGGTGGGATGAAAAAAACATTTATAGTAATTAAACCATTCCGAAGCAGAGCTACTCTATACTTCGACTTTTAATTAGATGCAGTAAAATGACGTTTCAAAATGTCATTGCGTAAAATAATGTTTACAGCCTAATCTCAATAGGGATGTGATTCAGTTCACAGAAGATCATTCTAATGGTTCCATAACTTACTCATAATGATCATACTTAATTTTATTTATTATTCATATAAATAAAAGGCTGTATAAACGTTGATCCATTTACACATTTCCTTTTTGAGTGTTTCGAGGTGTGGTTCGCCGGCATTCTACCCAAACTCAAGCCGAATGTAGCAGTAGTCGTAATTGAAAGTTTTCCAAAAAAAAAAGTGTACCCCTCCACTTTTGAGCCCCTGTGTTTGAATTTCAATAAGAAAAAAGATATTCATATTATATATCTGGGTAATGATTATAATATTTTAAAAATATAAACATACTCTAAAGTAGTTAAATCTATTCATTATTTTACCCTATTTGCCGTAATATTTCAATTGTGATGATTTTTATACACCGAGGCATCAGTTTTTGGCGTGGACTCAAGTTATTGAATTTATGTAGAAACGATACTGAATTGTTTTGTACTAGGCTAGCATGAGTTGTAGGTCCCATTTGAAAGATATCTTAGACACCTAGCAGCGTCTTAAGCTTCTAATTCGAGTCTTATGCTGTTTAAGTATAGTTTAGTCTCAAATAAAAACGTAATAGCTAAGCGGTATCTTCCGGACATGTCGGTTTTGACACGGCTAAAACGGTCTATCTATTTCACGAGGATTTTTTTCACTTCTTGTAATGGAAAAATAACGTTTACATGACAATAACAGCTTTTTCAAAAGTGCTAGTATCGAATAAGTTTCAAACCTAATAGTTGTGTTTTGTGTGGGTGCCACGGCGGTCAACATTTCTTCGGGTTAGTTTGAAACACTTCTATAAGTATTCAGCTTAGTTTACATGATTTAATTATTCGCAACGCTCAATTATATTATCAACGCGCTCTATCACTCTCGATCGAAACAATCCCGGAGATGTCGTGGACGAAAGCACGAATTCAAGAGTGGCTGACCACTAAAAATACTGCATTTGAACCAAATATGGTGAAGGCCATTCGAGATGGCTGCACATAAAGGTATCAGACTTCTAAGACTACCCTCTTATCACTGTGAATTAAACCGATGAGTTATTTTGGTCTCAGGCAAAGGGGCACGTCGCAGATAAATTAATAAGATGTATGAAATGCTAGAAGTGAAAAACCTTTTTTCCAAGAAGTAATCAACAATGTAACACCGGCTAATTGGAGTGACTTTTGCGTCTCACACTATAAAAGAGGAACACAATATGTATCACCTCGATCATATTAGATGATGAATAGACAGACAGATTTGTCATTAGTGTGACCGAAAGCAACAGCAACAGTGTATTATGACATTTTTGATTCGTTTTGAATGTACATTCCTATACTTTCACTGAAAAAGATCAATTCTTTATCATATGTAATAATAATAGAATAAAAAAATACATTACAACTTAATATTGAATCTTTAAAACAAAACCAAAGATCATTCATTTATTGAATGATTCACTTACTCACTTAGCCACATCCCTATTTATTTTTCTTCAAAAAGTGGTATCCCACAAAACGTCATTTTACTGCAGCTGATTAAAAGTTCGACTATAGAGCAAAATCCTTTAAACCATGGCACCAACTTTTTACCCTACTGTCAAGAAGTGTAAGTTTTAAAAATGCCGCCAAGAGCTTCACGTATTTGAATGTTCAAATTTCATCAAAATTGGTTCAGTGGTGAAGTCGTGAGGCGTAACAGACAGACAGACAGACAGACAGAGTGAGAGTAACTTTCGAGTTCGCATTTATCCAACTTTTACAAGGTATATAGATTTTTGATCTTTCCTAAATATTACAATAACAGTTTTTCATCATTTCTGTGTCATCAATCATGATTATTGAGATACTAGCTGTTGCCCGCGGCTCCGCCCGCATGGAATTCTGATCCCGTTCATCGCTGATATATAGCCTATATGTTAATCCAGGGTATAACCTATATACATACCAAATTTCAACCAAATCGGTCCAGCCGTTTATGCGTGAAAGAGTAACAAACATCCACACATCCATTCTCACAAACTTTCACATTTATAATATTAGTAGGAAGTAGGACTACAGTTATTACCTAGGGGTGTGATGCATATGCATGGTTTCTACCTAGTAACACACCCACTTGACTTGTTTATGTACTTTATAATAGGTATCTCATTTTTATTTTATTTTATAAAACCTATAATACGGTAGCCTAGTGGTATGGGTAATGGACTGCTGAGATGAGGTCTCGGGTTCGATCACAGGTTTTACCATGGCACACACCAATGACTTTTCGATACTTTTCGAAGTTATGTGTGTATTTATCGCAGGTTTATAAGTGCCCGGTTAATGGCAATAGGCTCGCCACCTATTACATTGGGACCTAAACATAAACGGCGAAATGTGGGTGCTAGCACCTCTGCCTACCCCTTCGGGGATATAGGCGTGAGTTTATGTTATGTTATGTTATGTTTATAAAACTAACTGTAGCTAATGTGTGTGTAAACATTAATATGGATCGAAGAAAATACTGCTGTTTAGATATTAGTTAGGTATATGCAGACTTTTCAATATTATTTATTTAGCATTGTGTAGAATGTCCTACAATATTTATTATTTATTTATTTACTTGTTGACCTGCCCTGTCTTCCCCATTGCATATTTTGAAATCCTGTCCTACCTATAAGCAATATAATTATGCCTGTACATATGGGCATGCCGGATTTGTTGACATTTATGGTCTGCGTCTGCCTACTTGAGTAGTACTTATTTATTTATATGTTTAGGAACAAGCAGCTACAAGTTGATGTGTACAGTTGTAGTGATAAAATGTAATTGTCCATTAAAATACTGATTCGTATAGTCCTAGTCAGTTATCAAGCCAATGTTTAAATGAGATTATTGAGGTATCAGAAATAACAATTATGTACCACTCTATTACTGAAGAAGTGGTGGGCAACCAGTGTGGCAGTGAAGGCCTGTGTTACACCCATATTCACAAACAAGACTGTGAGGTCTCATAGTGTGCTCGAGCGCACAGGGCTGGTAAAATCAATTCACAAACAACACTTAAGTGCCAAAGCGCACTGTGGGTTCCCTTAAGTGAACGCACAACTAAGTAAGCTCCTTAGCTATTTTAGCCAATGCATAGTGTTGGTAGGTAAGCTGAATCCCATCAAAAACAATACTTGTAAAAAAATGCCAAGCCTCGCCGCCCTCGATTCTTCTACCGCAAAAAGTTGTGAGATCCATGTAATACCAAGTCGGTTAATTTATTCAGTCCATACTTCAGATACCTTCTGTCCTAAGTTATTACGTAATAAGCTTTTATGTTTTAAATGTAATAAATTGACTTGGCAATCGCACTAAACAATCTTATTTAATGTAATTATTGTGATGTGCTATACATTGTGTTTTCATGCGATGGCCAAGTCAATTTATTATATTCAAAACATAAAAACTTATTACGTAATAACTTAGGACAGAAGGTATGGTATGGTATGGTATGGTATGGCGGGCTGGTTTCCGCAACTCCACGTCATGGCGCGGTTTTTGCGTAAGGGTGGGCATTTTATTCCAGCCACCCCAGCTCGCTGAAAAACGCCAGCAGGCTGTTAATGCTGCTGGTGATCTCCCGGAGCGTACCTGTGTCTGGGAAGTACTTAGCCCTGTATGTGGCGGTTGCAGGGCAGTGTAGGAGCACGTGTGCCGCCGTTTCTTCCTCCCTCATGCAGGCTCTGCAAAGGGGGCTGTCGGTGATGCCTAAAATAAAAAGGTGTTTATTAAAGGAGCCATGTCCCGTGATGGCAGCTGTAGCCGTGCGTAGCTGCAGTTTTGACAGTTGTCTAAGACGCCTGGTCAGTCTCTTCTCGAGCACAGGGAGAGCCTCCCTGGCCTGCCTGCATACTTCCAGGTTGGTCCAGTAATTGTTGTGTTGATCTCTCGTTCGTTTCTCCACGATTGTTCGTAGGTAGGCAAAGGGGATTGGTATAATGGGCTCAGGTCCTATTGCGACCATATCTGACCCTCTTCTGGCAAGTTCGTCTGCTGCATCATTGCCACGCGAACCGCTGTGTCCCTTAATCCATTGCAGGGTTATGTTGTTGGTGTGTCCTATCTGGTTTAGCTTGAAATGGCACTCCAGTATCAATCCCGAGTTTATAGTGTGGCCGTTTAGAGCTTGTAGCACAGCCACGCTATCTGAGAGTATGCGTATTGAGTGACCCATCACTCTCCTGGCCGTTATTGCTGAGGCTGCCAGGATGATTCCCATGCATTCTGCTTGAAATACTGTGTTGTGGGTCCCCAATGGTTTTGAGATGGCAATATTTAGGTCCTCTGAGTAGACTCCAGCACCAGTGCCACTATCTGTTTTGGATCCATCTGTGAAGATACGCATTTCTGCTAGGCATAGTGCCTCACATCGGTGGTCTTCATGAAGTTGGATTTTGTACTTCTTGTCAAATATATGCTGTTTAGGTACACGATCATTTATTGCTCCCATTATGGGAAGCTCCTTTATGAGGTCTGAGAGCAGTAATGTGTGTCGTGTGTGCCCTTCGCTCCATAGATTCAGAGCCCTAAGGCGTATAGCCGCAGCAGTCGCTTCCTGGCGGATGAACAGATCCAGGGGCAGGAGACCAAGCATAGCTTCCATAGCCGCTGTAGGGGTGGTTTTCATGCAACCGGTGGTTGCCATGCAGGCCAGTCTTTGGGTCCGTTGTAGTTTAGCCGATACTGTGCTGTTTTCAGTTCTTGGCCACCACACGATAGCGCCATACGCTATCATGGGGCGGATCACTGTTTCATAAATCCATAGAATGATTTTAGGTGTTAGCCCCCATTTTTTGCCGATCATTCTTCTGCACTGCCAGAAGATGATTGCGGCCTTCTCTAATTTGTTGTCTAGGTGGCTGTTCCATTTTAACTTGCTGTCGAGTATAACGCCAAGATACTTGACCTCTTTTGACAGCTGAAGTTCAGTGTTGAAGAGTTTGGGTAGTCGATATTCACCTAATACCCTTTTGTTCGTAAACATCTCTAACTCTGTTTTAGTCGGGTTCACCGATAGGTCGAATTCCCCACACCATTTTTCCACGGTGCGTAGGGCCTGTTGTGTAAGGTTGCAGACTGTTCCCGCTGCCTTTCCCGAAATAAGGATGGTAAGGTCGTCAGCGTATCCTATTGTATAGTCCCTGTTTTTGTTCAGCCTTGTGATCAGGTCATCTATCACTAGATTCCATAGCAGAGGAGATAAAACTCCTCCTTGGGGGCAGCCTTTGGCTATCAGGGCCATCTGGTCTTTGTCCCCAAGGCGTACCACTCTTTTGCTGAGCATGTTTGTTATCCAATCTGTTAGTACTGGTTCCGCTCCGTGTTTTGCCAGGGCAGCCTTAATACTAGTGAAGTTGGTTTTGTCGAAAGCTCCTTCAATGTCTATGAACGTTCCTAGGCAAATGCTTTGGTGTTCGATCGCTTCCTCTATTCGGCTGACCACCAGATGGAGGGCCGATTCCGTAGACTTACCGGAGCTGTATGCGTGCTGGTTTGCGTGTAGGGGTATCTGTTTTAGTGCACCATCTCTCAGCTCCCTCTCGCATAAACGTTCCATGGTTTTAAGCATGAAGGAGGTCAGACTGATTGGTCGATGTGCTTTGGGATTTGTGTAGTCACCCTTTCCTGGGACAGAAGGTATCTGAAGTAGGGACTGAATAAATTAACCGACTTGGTATTACATGGATCTCACAACTTTTTGCGGTAGAAGAATCGAGGGCGGGCGAGGCTTGGCATATTTTTACAAGTATTGTTTTTGATGGGATTTCAGTTCTTTTTGTAGATTACATTTCCGGTTTCTCCCACTCCCACTCCCACTCCCACTCCTACTCCCACTAGATTAGAAGACGAAACCCAGAAAGAGATATAGGTACGTCGAAGGGTCGACAAGGGTTGGGCAACATTGGGAAAATTCGTCGAGGTTTCTACTCCCCTGTTATGACTCATGGGGCCCAAATGTGCAAACTGACAGCATAATATATGTCCCCAACATACGGTGGAGGATCGAGTGCTATGGCATACTTTGGGTGAGGCCTAAGTCCAACAGTGGACTGAAATAGGCTATTGATTGATTGATTGATAAGAACGAAATGTTAGGCAATAGTAATTTTTTTCTTACCAGTCTTTAGTTTTAAAAATCACCCATTATGGATTGTTTGTTACATAAAAAAAATAATAATAATATATTATAGAAAGAAACGCAAGCATCACCCAACCGCTCGATCTATTAGATAGACAACGGGGACGCCGTGCGTAGTACAGTTTACGAACGCGTTCAATTCGACTCGTGGTGCGGATTTTTATACCAGTCTACGTTGAATTGTAACGAACGCGACGCGAGACGACAATAAATATAAAAATATGAATCGTCAGTCTCTAAAATTTATATCGAACAGAGAGTTTCATACGCAGCACTAAAACCACCGCGAGGCGGAGTCAGCGCGTACGTATTAATTCTCTTATTGTGGATTTTATTATTGTGATACACGTTACGACTGACGTCGTTACACGTTACACGTTAATGATCCTTCCGCAGGTTCCCCTACGGAAACCTTGTTACGACTTTTACTTCCTCTAAATGATCAAGTTTGGTCAACTTCCCAGCAACGCCGACGGCCGTGAAGCCACCGCGTGTCGGTCCGAAGACCTCACTAAATCATTCAATCGGTAGTAGCGACGGGCGGTGTGTACAAAGGGCAGGGACGTAATCAACGCGAGCTTATGACTCGCGCTTACTAGGAATTCCTCGTTTATGGGGGATAATTGCAAACCCCAATCCCCAGCACGAAGGAGTTTCAGCGGGTTGCCCGGGCCTCTAGGCCAGGGAGAACATGCTGATTCCTTCAGTGTAGCGCGCGTGCGGCCCAGGACATCTAAGGGCATCACAGACCTGTTATTGCTCAATCTCGTGCGGCTCGAAGCCGCCGGTCCCTCTAAGAAGAATTTTAATACGTCGCCAGTGAGTTGCGTGACGGAGCCACGCACACCTAAATGACGACGCCTATTTAGCAGGCTAGAGTCTCGTTCGTTACCGGAATTAACCAGACAAATCGCTCCACCAACTAAGAACGGCCATGCACCACCACCCACCGAATCAAGAAAGAGCTGTTAATCTGTCAATCCTTCCGGTGTCCGGGCCTGGTGAGATTTCCCGTGTTGAGTCAAATTAAGCCGCAGGCTCCACTCCTGGTGGTGCCCTTCCGTCAATTCCTTTAAGTTTCAGCTTTGCAACCATACTCCCCCCGGAGTCCAAAATCTTTGGTTTCCCGGAAGCTGCCCGCCGAGCCATTGTAGTAACGTCGGCGGATCGCTAGATGACATATTTACGGTTAGAACTAGGGCGGTATCTAATCGCCTTCGAACCTCTAACTTTCGTTCTTGATTGATGAAAACACCTTTGGCAAATGCTTTCGCTGATGTTCGTCTTGCGACGATCCAAGAATTTCACCTCTAACGTCGCAATACGAATGCCCCCAGTTATCCCTATTAATCATTACCTCGGAGTTCTGAAAACCAACAAAATAGAACCGAGATCATATTCTATTATTCCATGCACGAAATATTCAAGCAGCATTTTGAGCCCGCTTTGAGCACTCTAATTTGTTCAAAGTAAAATTGTCGGCCCACCTCGACACTCACCGAAGAGCACCGCGATAGGATTTTGATATTGAACCGGCGTATTACCGCCGGCTCACCGACGATATGCTCCGCAGACGTGTCAGTATCACCGCGGATGCGGTGCACCGACAGCGCGGCGCACAAATGCAACTACGAGCTTTTTAACCGCAACAATTTTAGTATACGCTATTGGAGCTGGAATTACCGCGGCTGCTGGCACCAGACTTGCCCTCCAATTGTTCCTCGTTAAAATATTTAAAGTGTACTCATTCCGATTACGAGGCCTCGTAAGAGTCCCGTATCGTTATTTTTCGTCACTACCTCCCCGTGCCGGGAGTGGGTAATTTGCGCGCCTGCTGCCTTCCTTGGATGTGGTAGCCGTTTCTCAGGCTCCCTCTCCGGAATCGAACCCTGATTCCCCGTTACCCGTGACAACCATGGTAGTCGCAGAAACTACCATCGAAAGTTGATAAGGCAGACATTTGAAAGATGCGTCGCCGGTACTGGACCATGCGATCGGCAAAAGTTATCCAGATTCATCAAAATTAACGACTTCGAACGCGAGGCCCTCCGTCGATTGGTTTTGATCTAATAAAAGCACTCATCCCATCACTGGTCAGAGTTCTGATTGCATGTATTAGCTCTAGAATTACCACAGTTATCCAAGTAACTGAGTAAGATCTAAGGAACCAAAACTGATATATTGAGCCATTCGCGGTATCGCCTTAATACGGCTTGCACTGAGACATGCATGGCTTAATCTTTGAGACAAGCATATAACTACTGGCAGGATCAACCAGGGAGCTTCTTTTAATGAAAGCGAAAAACGTGAACGTACCGCGCGCGTCAGCGCTCGACACAAACACATTTGTTCACACTCATACCCGCGCGCCGACGATCGTATCACGTCGGACAGCTAACGGGCGAGCCCTTGTGTTTATTATTTTATGAATGTTATGAACATTATAAAATAATATTTTTAGCTAAACGCGTAAACGTTAAAACGGTTATATCTCAAACAACGTTGAAACGTATTGCGCGATAGCATTTTAGAGTTAATACATAAACGCGTCATGACGACGTTTTACATATAAAATCTCCATTATTGAACGTTCGAAATCGAGACGTGTTCACATGTTGTATTATAAATTTTGACACATACGATTGTTGTGACACATTAACGATTCAGCCCGGAATCTATAGAGTCATCTCGCATAAAAAATGTTTTGTAATATATATTTTAAAGGATCGCTTCGCTATTTGCCACGGACACGAACGTAAGTTACGATCCGTCGATCCACACAGTTTAATAGAAATTATTAAAATGCGTGGTGCGGCAAGTATATCAAGTGTACGTGAGGGTATGGGTACAATACGTGTGCACTACATATCATATAATACTGTGAGAATGTGTATGTGTAAAACTTATAATAAAATCGTTTCGGTGCCGTCGATGACATGGGGAAAAAAGGTTTTTTCACAACATCAATCAAAGACACTGAACACAATAATATATAAACGTATTAAATACACAAACTACATCAAGATACAATAGTGGCGCACACAATCGATACAACACAACAACACCACAACTATCATACAACCGCACTTCTGTCACACATTTACGACGCGGCCGACACGAGACTGGTAATAAATTGTAGAGAGTTCACAATTCACACCGTGTTCGCGTCGACCGCGTCGCACACCACATGTATGTGTCAATCAAAAATGTATCCCACCGCCAACATGCGCACCATAATATATAATATATTTTTTTTTTTTATGTTTTAGTTATTACTTACGCTGACCTAAAAAGGGGGGTGATGAGGGATTTGGGAGGGGGGTTATTTTTTTTTTTAAATTTTTTTTTTTTTAAAATTTTTTTTTTTTTAAATTTCTTCTCTCCGTCTTCTTTCTCTTTATTTATTCAACAACAACAAACATTACTAAACAAACAAACAAACAAACAAACAAACACACCACACGCACGCACGCACGCACGCACGCACGCACGCGACGTTCGTGTATTAAAATTTAACACTGTTCGTGTATTAAAATGACATTGTCAAAACACGTAGTGTATACTCGTACAGTACTATAATTATATTGTTTTTTTAGTTATTACTTACGCTGACCTAAAAAGGGGGGCGATGAGGGATTCGGGAGGAGACGGGAGGGGGAAGGGGGTAGTAAACGAACCATCCACCCACGAGACGTTCGTGTATTAAAATTTGGCACTGTTCGTGTATTAAAATGACACTGTCAAAACACGTAGTGTATACTCGTACCATAATGTTTGTTTTTTAGTTATTACATGAGTTAATATTGAGAGGAGACCCCAGGATGGGCACGCACGCACGCACGCACGCACGCACGCACGCACGCACGCACGCACGCACGCACGCACGCACGCACGCACGCACGCACGCACGCACGCACGCACGCACGCACGCACGCACGCCCGCACGCACGCACGCACGCACGCACGCACGCACGCACGCACGCACGCGCACACGCACACGCACACGCACACGCACACGCACACGCACACGAACACGAACACAACGCGACGTTCGTGTATTCGTAGATACATAATTGAAAAGAAAACAATAAAGCGTTACGTTAAAACTTTATCTAATGTCTAATCACGTTTAGTAAGGTCCATGTATTTCGGTCACACACTCACAATATTGAATGTAGATACATATACAGAACAAAAGAAATTGTTCACAATGAGAAAGTTTATATAAGCAGAGAAGAATAATTATATTATATTCATTATATATATACGCCGCACACACTTAGACAGGTAGTCATTAGGTTGTACTATATTCCACAAGAAGTATTTATAATTTATAGCTGCTGGTCACAAGACATTTACGAACGTCGAACCGAGAATGTCTAGCCTAGAACATTCGTAAATACATACATATAACATTAATTAGATAATGTGTAAATATGTAAATACATAATAAATAAATTTAATTTAATTTAATTTAATTTAATTTAATTTAATTTAATTTAATTTAATTTAATTTAATTTACTTACTTGCCAATTTTTTTTTAATCTTAGATTACGCGACGTCGAGAATGTAATCACGCACCACGAGTGACTTCACACGAGTAACATCGGGAATTGTATCCGGCGACCATATCGAGTGAGTAATTTTATTTTATATTAATATATTCGTTGTGTTTTTATTACACACAATGTGTCGGAAATTCGAAATGCGTGCAGAAAAAAAAAAAAGAAAGTAAGTATGTTTGAAATTTATGTCGATTTAAATTATGTCAACTAGTACAGTACCCATCTCCTTAAATTTAGTGTTGATTAATTGTGTTATACCTATAATTAAAATGTGTCTATGCGTGGTTGGATGTTTCAAAATTGAAGTTAAGTTTTGACTCGTCGAACGAAATGCGTGAAACGCGTGTATTTGATGTGAGGGACGAAAGTGTGGTCTCTCCCCGCGTTCGTGTATTAAATTTGGTGTTTCGTATCTTTGTGTAATTACAATGAATGTGTAGTGTGCGCGTTTATAAACTTAACTTAAGTTAAGTTAAGCTTTGAAAATTTAAAAAAAAAAAAAAAAAAAATTGTATACCACTAAACGTGCGCGCCTTCGCCTTCAGAAGCGGCGCGCGACCGTTCGGTTCGTGTATTATTGTCATCGAACGAAATGCGTGAAACGCGTGTGGTGTAAATGTACAATGCGTCTATTATCAACTGGTGTTTGGATGTTTCAAAATTAAAATAATAATAAAGTTAAGTTAAGTTAAGTTAACCTAATCTAACCTATATTGTATGATAGATTATGATTATATTATCTCATCGTACGAAATGCGTGTTTTTGCACGATGCAAACGGCAACGGACGGTTCGATTCGTGTATTAAATATTGGTTTGGTTCGTGTATTAAATCGATTCGAAAACTTCACGAATACAACTTGTAACTCGTATTTATATTTTATATAATATTGTATTATTATAATAATAACAACAACACAACACCAAAACAACCAACAAACGACTAAATTTACAAGTTCGTGAAATAACTATTACACAAACAAAATTGGTGTCTCTATTGAATGTAACGTTTAAAACTTAACAAGTAATTAACGTTACAATATCATCGTCCTCGGACGAATCACCTGGCGTAGGGCTGAGTCTCAACAGATCGCAGCACGACGCTGCTCTACCGAGCACAACACCCCGCCAGGAACGGAAGTCGTCTACAGACTATTCCGAGCCCCGACATCGAACTGAGGTAGATTCGGACCTTCGGAGCCGTGATGCACGCATTAAACGGACAGCATCGATCTCCGCGATCCAAATGGGCTTCGACGTCGCACCTCACGAAGTGAAGCGCGACTAGTAAAGTCACATTGTTTAGAGCCTCCCGACTCTCGGGGCTCCACAGTGAGCATATCCTTGCGGGATTCGGCTAGGCTGGCTTCGGCCTTAGAGGCGTTCAGGCATAATCCCGCGGATGGTAGCTTCGCACCACCGGCCGCTCGGCCGAGTGCATGAACCAAATGTCCGAAACTGCGGTTCCTCTCGTACTGAGCAGTATTACTATCGCAACGACAAGCCATCAGTAGGGTAAAACTAACCTGTCTCACGACGGTCTAAACCCAGCTCACGTTCCCTTTTGATGGGTGAACAATCCAACGCTTGGCGAATTTTGCTTCGCAATGATAGGAAGAGCCGACATCGAAGGATCAAAAAGCAACGTCGCTATGAACGCTTGGCTGCCACAAGCCAGTTATCCCTGTGGTAACTTTTCTGGCACCTCTTGCTAAAAACTCTTTATACTAAAGGATCGATAGGCCGTGCTTTCGCAGTCCCTATGCGTACTGAACATCTGGATCAAGCCAGCTTTTGCCCTTTTGCTCCACGCGAGGTTTCTGTCCTCGCTGAGCTGGCCTTAGGACACCTGCGTTATTCTTTGACAGATGTACCGCCCCAGTCAAACTACCCGCCTGGCAGTGTCCTCGAACCGGATCACGCGGGAGTTGTACGGCGACGAGCGTTGCCGCCACGTCGCCACTCTGCACGCTTGGAACGAAACACCGTGCGCCCGCCGATATTATCGACCGCGCACCGCTTCCGCCCAACCGAGTAAGTAATGAAACAATGAAAGTAGTGGTTTTTCAGCGACGATCGCGCGAACGATCTCCCACTTATGCTACACCTCTCATGTCTCCTTACAATGCCAGACTAGAGTCAAGCTCAACAGGGTCTTCTTTCCCCGCTGATTCTCCCAAGCCCGTTCCCTTGGCTGTGGTTTCGCTAGATAGTAGATAGGGACATTCCCTCCATCCTCCCATGGTCATTCCTGCCTCACGGCGTACTGACCGAATCACGGGAGAGTGCCCAGTACGGTTTGCTATATAGCTTCTCCGCGGGCACAGTTCTTGACTCCCTACAAATTCTTGATCCGTCCCCAGCCGTATTCTCCCCCTACGGGGCTGGCTTTCTACTGAAGCGTTCCCCCCTAATGGGGTTGACAAGCACAGTTATGTTACTGCGCGTCCTGCAGGCCGTTGATCCTATTAAGATGATCCGTTATTCGAATGCGCGCCTAACAGAGTGCCAAGAGTGCGCGAACGTCCTAAAAGCTAAAAAGGCATCCCTACAACTTACCAAGCCGCTATGCCATAGCGGGCCCTCTACGTTCCGCTCGATCCCGTGTATCGCGTCCAACATGACTTCCCTGTCAGCGTAGTACAACTTACAGTCCCAGAGTGCGTGGTCACGGCTTTCCTGGTCGTATTCCTCACATGGGCACGCTGCAGACTCGCATAAGCTTAGCTGGTGTAAGCGTTGCCTAAAGCAGCCATGGCCCGTTAGGAGTTGTGAAACGACGAAGTCCGGTTCGATCCACCTGTACTTGAGCCTCACGACGACATCTGGAAAGAAGCTGTATAAGTCACGCCCGTTGGTAGTTATTTCCCATCGCTGCTGCCAAAGGGAGACAACCTCGCCACTCACCGAAACCTTGAGCTGCCTGCGTTCCCTAGGGGCCAGATGGAGTCCCTCCTCCGCAATTCGCCCCGCACGAAAGACCTCCAGATCGGCAGGTAGAACCCCCGCGAGAACTGGTAGTGCCGCGGAGCTACACGATCTGTAAGCCTTCGTAAGAAGTATTAAGGCTGGCCGCTGAGTCTTCAGCAAGTTTCTTTTGACCACGAAGTTAGACGAGCGTCGGTACCATACGGCCGCAGCATAGGTGACTGTAGCAACATAGGTCCCTGAATACAGGACCCGTAGTGCCGGGAATCTAACACCCCACCTTGTAGCGGACACCCGGGAAACTTTCCCGAAACAATTCGCCGCTTTTTCGCCAATTAAAACTGCATGCGGACCGTAGGACCTAGCCCCGTCCAGAGTGACACCGAGCACCTTAGCCTGTGAAACATGCGTGATAGAGGCGCCGTCCATCCGAATGGTTGGCGGTCTTTTAAAATTACCTTTATATGTCAGCGCCAAGGACTTGCCGGGCGAGAAACCCAGTCGATTTCGGGTCCCCCAGCCGGTTATTGCTCTTAGCGTGACGTCGGCGTGTCGCTCAATCTCAGCACGGGACGTCGCCTCTATCACGACGGTCACGTCGTCGGCATATGCGATCAAATGCACTCCTTCGGGCTTAGGCAGCAAGAGGAGGTCGTTGAGGAGGAGGTTCCAAAGTGTCGGGCCCAGGACTGATCCCTGTGGACACCCCATGGTGTTTGACTTCCATGACGACGCGGTGCCTGTAATAAAACCCACACGGCGGTTGTTAAAATAACTGGTGATGATCCTATACAGGTTCGGTGGTGATCCACCCTGTTTTAGCTTTAGTAGAATCATGGGCCACCACGCGTTGTCAAACGCACCGGATATGTCCAGAAAGATCAGCTGCACGTACGGAGCCACTGAGTTTTCAACAATAGAGTTCAGGTGTCTGAGCGCCGTAACCGTCGAACGCCCGCGAGTAAATCCATGCTGCGCTTCCGATATATTCCTGTGCAGACAGGGAGCGCAGGCAACTATAATTCGTTCCAGAATCTTACCTAAAATGGGTAGAAGGGTAATGGGCCTATACGCTTTCGGGTCGCTGAGGGGCTTATCATTCCCCTTGGGCAGCACGATGAGTCGGCCTACCTTCCAATGGTCAGGGAAAACGCCTTCAACAATACACTTTTGGTACATCATAAGCATCTCGGACGAGGTGGCATTCCAGGCCCGCTTTATGATGACCGAGGTAAGGCCGTCCATGCCCGGCGCTGTCTTAGGGAGAGCCCGCACAATGCGGTCAACTGTTTCCCATTCAGGGGCTGGCATGTCCCCACCGGAGGGTGCGATTGCAGCTGCTATACGCACCTGCCGGTGGTAGGTCGTATCAGCGCCGAGCATGTCATCCGGGTAGAGGGTTAACAAGAGCTGCTCCATGGTGGCCCCCGTTGAGGTCGTGAACCCTTCAACTAGGCGTGTACCGTAAAGGATGTTCTGGGGGGGCTTAGCGCGGCCACTGGCCTCCCTGTAAGCCAGGCCCCATGGGTCCTCGTTTCCGGAATCAGCCAGTTTCCGAAAGAATTCAACCTCGGCCGTTTTCATGGCCGCCTTGTACTCGCCCCGCAGAGCGCGCAAGGTTGCGTGATGTTGTTCTTGCATAATGCAATTGTCACGCTTCGATCGCTGCCAAATCCTACGGGCACGACTCACCTTACGGCGGTAGTCGTCCAGTAATGGGGACCACCATTCGTACTTTCCGCAGCTATTCCGGGCCCGTTGTCCCAGGTGTTCCCTAGCAGTTTGTAGGAGAATATCAGAGTACCGCGTACTATACTCAGAGGCAGACAGACCGAGATGAAGCCTGTCCATCCTAGCGTGAAGCGCAGAGCAGAAGGTTGTCCAATTCACCCCTTGTGCTCGAAACTGATCCAGGGCGATCTCGGTCGTGTCTCGTGTCGCATTCACGGAGTCGCCCGATACGTTAAAAGTGATCAGCTGATGATCCGCTAAGCTGTCGCCCTCATGCACTGTCCACCCACAAACGTTAACACCTCTGGTTGAGAGAGTGAGGTCAATGTTTGATTTACCCCTCGGACCGTTAAATGTGGGAGGTTGTCCCGGGGCGTTGTGTAGCACAAGATCCCTGGAGAGAATGAACCCCTCCATTTCACTCCTTCTGTGCTCTTCGTCGAGCCCCCTTCCAGTATACTGGTGACGTTCGCAGTACCACATAGGTGAATGAGCGTTACTATCCATACCGATGAGGACCGGGCCTCTCGGCAGCTGTTGTAGAACCTTTTCTAGGTGCGCTATGTGGATACTGATATTATCACTGTACTGGAAATATGCGGAGACCACGTGCATGCTTAGTGTTCCAAGGACTAGATGGATTACACAGCAGTGTTCGTTACTGAGGTGCTCTAGTATCGTTGCAGTAGCGGCCCTATTGGACACTACAATCCCGGCTTTGGGTTTGCGGCCACACTGCAGTATACCTGCTCGTTGCTCATACTGGTCCTGAACTAAGATTAAGTCCAGTTTATGATTAGGGCCAAGACTGGCAAGCAGTTCAGTGGTGGCCGCCTCCATACCTTGTAGATTCAGCTGACCAACCTTTAACTGTAGGCGTCTATCCATATTGGATCATGTTAGCGGCCTGTGCCTCTGCATGAAGGCGGGCCGGGCAATTCGGCGCAGCAGTGGAGTGGTCGTTAGCCTCCTTCCGCTTAAAGCGTTTACAGGTGGCGCAGCATTGGGTCTTGGACTGGCACTCCTTGTTGTTGTGCCCGTTTTCGCCACATTTTCCGCACGTCATCTCCTTGGCACGGCAGTATTTCTCGGGATGACCGTATTGTTGGCACTTGGAGCAACACGTGGACCTTATGTGGTCCGTTACCTCAGCCTCGTCCCACCCTACGTAAACACGTCCCATGGAGATGAGAGCATCTCGTGCGGCTCCGGTGCACTCCAAAACAACAAGGAATTTGCTCCCCAGCTGTTTCTTAACCCCAAACTTGCATTCCCCTTGGAATCTCTCGAGCGTCCACCCGGGATTGTCCGAAAAATTGATCCGGTGTAGCTCCTTAATGAGTTCCTCAGGTGTCGGATCAGCACGCAAGTACCTCAACGCCACCCGTGGCAAACGGGCCCTGGGTTCAGCCACCCTCAGGCCGGGGGGGACAGCTTTCTTAAGTATATTGGCCGCCTCCTGGGTGGCGGTCCTCACCACCACCCCAGAGTTTCCTACTCTGCGGACCTGGGTTACTCGTATGCCCGCATCCCCGGGCTTCACCGCCTCCTGGAGGACCCTTTTCGTGTCCTCGCTGCTTTTAATATCCTCCCTATTGGGGTAAAATATAACCGCGGGCCCCTTGTGCGGAACTTGCAGAGGCGGTTTACCAATGGGCCTCTTCAGGGCACTGGCATATGACGGCCCTACAGGAACCGGCTCACAAGCCCCCTGTAGGGCAGTGGCTGGCCCCGCCAAAGCGGTCTCAATCGCAGCCAATTTTGCCGCACCCAACTCCCGCTCCGTCTCCGCAAGCCTGACAGTAAGCTTAGCCACGAGGGCAATTATGTCCTGGCCGTACCCCGAAATGGTGTTTTTGTCCCCAATATTTAGTTTATTGGGGGCGTTCACCACCATGGAGATCCGCCTCACCGCAAGGTGCACTGCATCAATAATGCCCTCCTTGCTGCTAGGCAGCGCAAAGGGAGAAGCGCCTTCGACAGTTGCTCGTGGGGGGGCCGGGGTAGCGCTGAGGACGCCACTGGTAGGAGGGACCGACGACTTTTTTGACGCAACCCTGCGTCGAATGGCCTCCTGTACCTCCTCCGGAGAGCTAAGCAGCCTCTTGCCTCCTATCTCCTGGGGACCAATTACGGCACCAGAGGCCGGGGGCGTCACCGCCATTGCGGTCGCCGGGGGAGTAATAGTGTCCAGTGGAGC
>OU612039.1:6572500-6575000 GCA_914767945.1 Eilema depressum
TGTGTACAAAGGGCAGGGACGTAATCAACGCGAGCTTATGACTCGCGCTTACTAGGAATTCCTCGTTTATGGGGGATAATTGCAAACCCCAATCCCCAGCACGAAGGAGTTTCAGCGGGTTGCCCGGGCCTCTAGGCCAGGGAGAACATGCTGATTCCTTCAGTGTAGCGCGCGTGCGGCCCAGGACATCTAAGGGCATCACAGACCTGTTATTGCTCAATCTCGTGCGGCTCGAAGCCGCCGGTCCCTCTAAGAAGAATTTTAATACGTCGCCAGTGAGTTGCGTGACGGAGCCACGCACACCTAAATGACGACGCCTATTTAGCAGGCTAGAGTCTCGTTCGTTACCGGAATTAACCAGACAAATCGCTCCACCAACTAAGAACGGCCATGCACCACCACCCACCGAATCAAGAAAGAGCTGTTAATCTGTCAATCCTTCCGGTGTCCGGGCCTGGTGAGATTTCCCGTGTTGAGTCAAATTAAGCCGCAGGCTCCACTCCTGGTGGTGCCCTTCCGTCAATTCCTTTAAGTTTCAGCTTTGCAACCATACTCCCCCCGGAGTCCAAAATCTTTGGTTTCCCGGAAGCTGCCCGCCGAGCCATTGTAGTAACGTCGGCGGATCGCTAGATGACATATTTACGGTTAGAACTAGGGCGGTATCTAATCGCCTTCGAACCTCTAACTTTCGTTCTTGATTGATGAAAACACCTTTGGCAAATGCTTTCGCTGATGTTCGTCTTGCGACGATCCAAGAATTTCACCTCTAACGTCGCAATACGAATGCCCCCAGTTATCCCTATTAATCATTACCTCGGAGTTCTGAAAACCAACAAAATAGAACCGAGATCATATTCTATTATTCCATGCACGAAATATTCAAGCAGCATTTTGAGCCCGCTTTGAGCACTCTAATTTGTTCAAAGTAAAATTGTCGGCCCACCTCGACACTCACCGAAGAGCACCGCGATAGGATTTTGATATTGAACCGGCGTATTACCGCCGGCTCACCGACGATATGCTCCGCAGACGTGTCAGTATCACCGCGGATGCGGTGCACCGACAGCGCGGCGCACAAATGCAACTACGAGCTTTTTAACCGCAACAATTTTAGTATACGCTATTGGAGCTGGAATTACCGCGGCTGCTGGCACCAGACTTGCCCTCCAATTGTTCCTCGTTAAAATATTTAAAGTGTACTCATTCCGATTACGAGGCCTCGTAAGAGTCCCGTATCGTTATTTTTCGTCACTACCTCCCCGTGCCGGGAGTGGGTAATTTGCGCGCCTGCTGCCTTCCTTGGATGTGGTAGCCGTTTCTCAGGCTCCCTCTCCGGAATCGAACCCTGATTCCCCGTTACCCGTGACAACCATGGTAGTCGCAGAAACTACCATCGAAAGTTGATAAGGCAGACATTTGAAAGATGCGTCGCCGGTACTGGACCATGCGATCGGCAAAAGTTATCCAGATTCATCAAAATTAACGACTTCGAACGCGAGGCCCTCCGTCGATTGGTTTTGATCTAATAAAAGCACTCATCCCATCACTGGTCAGAGTTCTGATTGCATGTATTAGCTCTAGAATTACCACAGTTATCCAAGTAACTGAGTAAGATCTAAGGAACCAAAACTGATATATTGAGCCATTCGCGGTATCGCCTTAATACGGCTTGCACTGAGACATGCATGGCTTAATCTTTGAGACAAGCATATAACTACTGGCAGGATCAACCAGGGAGCTTCTTTTAATGAAAGCGAAAAACGTGAACGTACCGCGCGCGTCAGCGCTCGACACAAACACATTTGTTCACACTCATACCCGCGCGCCGACGATCGTATCACGTCGGACAGCTAACGGGCGAGCCCTTGTGTTTATTATTTTATGAATGTTATGAACATTATAAAATAATATTTTTAGCTAAACGCGTAAACGTTAAAACGGTTATATCTCAAACAACGTTGAAACGTATTGCGCGATAGCATTTTAGAGTTAATACATAAACGCGTCATGACGACGTTTTACATATAAAATCTCCATTATTGAACGTTCGAAATCGAGACGCGTTCACATGTTGTATTATAAATTTTGACACATACGATTGTTGTGACACATTAACGATTCAGCCCGGAATCTATAGAGTCATCTCGCATAAAAAATGTTTTGTAATATATATTTTAAAGGATCGCTTCGCTATTTGCCACGGACACGAACGTAAGTTACGATCCGTCGATCCACACAGTTTAATAGAAATTATTAAAATGCGTGGTGCGGCAAGTATATCAAGTGTACGTGAGGGTATGGGTACAATACGTGTGCACTACATATCATATAATACTGTGAGAATGTGTATGTGTAAAACTTATAATAAAATCGTTTCGGTGCCGTCGATGACATGGGGAAAAAAGGTTTTTTCACAACATCAATCAAAGACACTGAACACAATAATATATAAACGTATTAAATACACAAACTACATCAAGATACAATAGTGGCGCACACA
>OU612039.1:6582500-6605000 GCA_914767945.1 Eilema depressum
TGTTACGACTTTTACTTCCTCTAAATGATCAAGTTTGGTCAACTTCCCAGCAACGCCGACGGCCGTGAAGCCACCGCGTGTCGGTCCGAAGACCTCACTAAATCATTCAATCGGTAGTAGCGACGGGCGGTGTGTACAAAGGGCAGGGACGTAATCAACGCGAGCTTATGACTCGCGCTTACTAGGAATTCCTCGTTTATGGGGGATAATTGCAAACCCCAATCCCCAGCACGAAGGAGTTTCAGCGGGTTGCCCGGGCCTCTAGGCCAGGGAGAACATGCTGATTCCTTCAGTGTAGCGCGCGTGCGGCCCAGGACATCTAAGGGCATCACAGACCTGTTATTGCTCAATCTCGTGCGGCTCGAAGCCGCCGGTCCCTCTAAGAAGAATTTTAATACGTCGCCAGTGAGTTGCGTGACGGAGCCACGCACACCTAAATGACGACGCCTATTTAGCAGGCTAGAGTCTCGTTCGTTACCGGAATTAACCAGACAAATCGCTCCACCAACTAAGAACGGCCATGCACCACCACCCACCGAATCAAGAAAGAGCTGTTAATCTGTCAATCCTTCCGGTGTCCGGGCCTGGTGAGATTTCCCGTGTTGAGTCAAATTAAGCCGCAGGCTCCACTCCTGGTGGTGCCCTTCCGTCAATTCCTTTAAGTTTCAGCTTTGCAACCATACTCCCCCCGGAGTCCAAAATCTTTGGTTTCCCGGAAGCTGCCCGCCGAGCCATTGTAGTAACGTCGGCGGATCGCTAGATGACATATTTACGGTTAGAACTAGGGCGGTATCTAATCGCCTTCGAACCTCTAACTTTCGTTCTTGATTGATGAAAACACCTTTGGCAAATGCTTTCGCTGATGTTCGTCTTGCGACGATCCAAGAATTTCACCTCTAACGTCGCAATACGAATGCCCCCAGTTATCCCTATTAATCATTACCTCGGAGTTCTGAAAACCAACAAAATAGAACCGAGATCATATTCTATTATTCCATGCACGAAATATTCAAGCAGCATTTTGAGCCCGCTTTGAGCACTCTAATTTGTTCAAAGTAAAATTGTCGGCCCACCTCGACACTCACCGAAGAGCACCGCGATAGGATTTTGATATTGAACCGGCGTATTACCGCCGGCTCACCGACGATATGCTCCGCAGACGTGTCAGTATCACCGCGGATGCGGTGCACCGACAGCGCGGCGCACAAATGCAACTACGAGCTTTTTAACCGCAACAATTTTAGTATACGCTATTGGAGCTGGAATTACCGCGGCTGCTGGCACCAGACTTGCCCTCCAATTGTTCCTCGTTAAAATATTTAAAGTGTACTCATTCCGATTACGAGGCCTCGTAAGAGTCCCGTATCGTTATTTTTCGTCACTACCTCCCCGTGCCGGGAGTGGGTAATTTGCGCGCCTGCTGCCTTCCTTGGATGTGGTAGCCGTTTCTCAGGCTCCCTCTCCGGAATCGAACCCTGATTCCCCGTTACCCGTGACAACCATGGTAGTCGCAGAAACTACCATCGAAAGTTGATAAGGCAGACATTTGAAAGATGCGTCGCCGGTACTGGACCATGCGATCGGCAAAAGTTATCCAGATTCATCAAAATTAACGACTTCGAACGCGAGGCCCTCCGTCGATTGGTTTTGATCTAATAAAAGCACTCATCCCATCACTGGTCAGAGTTCTGATTGCATGTATTAGCTCTAGAATTACCACAGTTATCCAAGTAACTGAGTAAGATCTAAGGAACCAAAACTGATATATTGAGCCATTCGCGGTATCGCCTTAATACGGCTTGCACTGAGACATGCATGGCTTAATCTTTGAGACAAGCATATAACTACTGGCAGGATCAACCAGGGAGCTTCTTTTAATGAAAGCGAAAAACGTGAACGTACCGCGCGCGTCAGCGCTCGACACAAACACATTTGTTCACACTCATACCCGCGCGCCGACGATCGTATCACGTCGGACAGCTAACGGGCGAGCCCTTGTGTTTATTATTTTATGAATGTTATGAACATTATAAAATAATATTTTTAGCTAAACGCGTAAACGTTAAAACGGTTATATCTCAAACAACGTTGAAACGTATTGCGCGATAGCATTTTAGAGTTAATACATAAACGCGTCATGACGACGTTTTACATATAAAATCTCCATTATTGAACGTTCGAAATCGAGACGCGTTCACATGTTGTATTATAAATTTTGACACATACGATTGTTGTGACACATTAACGATTCAGCCCGGAATCTATAGAGTCATCTCGCATAAAAAATGTTTTGTAATATATATTTTAAAGGATCGCTTCGCTATTTGCCACGGACACGAACGTAAGTTACGATCCGTCGATCCACACAGTTTAATAGAAATTATTAAAATGCGTGGTGCGGCAAGTATATCAAGTGTACGTGAGGGTATGGGTACAATACGTGTGCACTACATATCATATAATACTGTGAGAATGTGTATGTGTAAAACTTATAATAAAATCGTTTCGGTGCCGTCGATGACATGGGGAAAAAAGGTTTTTTCACAACATCAATCAAAGACACTGAACACAATAATATATAAACGTATTAAATACACAAACTACATCAAGATACAATAGTGGCGCACACAATCGATACAACACAACAACACCACAACTATCATACAACCGCACTTCTGTCACACATTTACGACGCGGCCGACACGAGACTGGTAATAAATTGTAGAGAGTTCACAATTCACACCGTGTTCGCGTCGACCGCGTCGCACACCACATGTATGTGTCAATCAAAAATGTATCCCACCGCCAACATGCGCACCATAATATATAATATATTTTTTTTTTTTATGTTTTAGTTATTACTTACGCTGACCTAAAAAGGGGGGTGATGAGGGATTTGGGAGGGGGGTTATTTTTTTTTTTAAATTTTTTTTTTTTTAAAATTTTTTTTTTTTTAAATTTCTTCTCTCCGTCTTCTTTCTCTTTATTTATTCAACAACAACAAACATTACTAAACAAACAAACAAACAAACAAACAAACACACCACACGCACGCACGCACGCACGCACGCACGCACGCGACGTTCGTGTATTAAAATTTAACACTGTTCGTGTATTAAAATGACATTGTCAAAACACGTAGTGTATACTCGTACAGTACTATAATTATATTGTTTTTTTAGTTATTACTTACGCTGACCTAAAAAGGGGGGCGATGAGGGATTCGGGAGGAGACGGGAGGGGGAAGGGGGTAGTAAACGAACCATCCACCCACGAGACGTTCGTGTATTAAAATTTGGCACTGTTCGTGTATTAAAATGACACTGTCAAAACACGTAGTGTATACTCGTACCATAATGTTTGTTTTTTAGTTATTACATGAGTTAATATTGAGAGGAGACCCCAGGATGGGCACGCACGCACGCACGCACGCACGCACGCACGCACGCACGCACGCACGCACGCACGCACGCACGCACGCACGCACGCACGCACGCACGCCCGCACGCACGCACGCACGCACGCACGCACGCACGCACGCACGCACGCGCACACGCACACGCACACGCACACGCACACGCACACGCACACGCACACGCACACGCACACGAACACGAACACAACGCGACGTTCGTGTATTCGTAGATACATAATTGAAAAGAAAACAATAAAGCGTTACGTTAAAACTTTATCTAATGTCTAATCACGTTTAGTAAGGTCCATGTATTTCGGTCACACACTCACAATATTGAATGTAGATACATATACAGAACAAAAGAAATTGTTCACAATGAGAAAGTTTATATAAGCAGAGAAGAATAATTATATTATATTCATTATATATATACGCCGCACACACTTAGACAGGTAGTCATTAGGTTGTACTATATTCCACAAGAAGTATTTATAATTTATAGCTGCTGGTCACAAGACATTTACGAACGTCGAACCGAGAATGTCTAGCCTAGAACATTCGTAAATACATACATATAACATTAATTAGATAATGTGTAAATATGTAAATACATAATAAATAAATTTAATTTAATTTAATTTAATTTAATTTAATTTAATTTAATTTAATTTAATTTAATTTAATTTAATTTACTTACTTGCCAATTTTTTTTTAATCTTAGATTACGCGACGTCGAGAATGTAATCACGCACCACGAGTGACTTCACACGAGTAACATCGGGAATTGTATCCGGCGACCATATCGAGTGAGTAATTTTATTTTATATTAATATATTCGTTGTGTTTTTATTACACACAATGTGTCGGAAATTCGAAATGCGTGCAGAAAAAAAAAAAAGAAAGTAAGTATGTTTGAAATTTATGTCGATTTAAATTATGTCAACTAGTACAGTACCCATCTCCTTAAATTTAGTGTTGATTAATTGTGTTATACCTATAATTAAAATGTGTCTATGCGTGGTTGGATGTTTCAAAATTGAAGTTAAGTTTTGACTCGTCGAACGAAATGCGTGAAACGCGTGTATTTGATGTGAGGGACGAAAGTGTGGTCTCTCCCCGCGTTCGTGTATTAAATTTGGTGTTTCGTATCTTTGTGTAATTACAATGAATGTGTAGTGTGCGCGTTTATAAACTTAACTTAAGTTAAGTTAAGCTTTGAAAATTTAAAAAAAAAAAAAAAAAAAATTGTATACCACTAAACGTGCGCGCCTTCGCCTTCAGAAGCGGCGCGCGACCGTTCGGTTCGTGTATTATTGTCATCGAACGAAATGCGTGAAACGCGTGTGGTGTAAATGTACAATGCGTCTATTATCAACTGGTGTTTGGATGTTTCAAAATTAAAATAATAATAAAGTTAAGTTAAGTTAAGTTAACCTAATCTAACCTATATTGTATGATAGATTATGATTATATTATCTCATCGTACGAAATGCGTGTTTTTGCACGATGCAAACGGCAACGGACGGTTCGATTCGTGTATTAAATATTGGTTTGGTTCGTGTATTAAATCGATTCGAAAACTTCACGAATACAACTTGTAACTCGTATTTATATTTTATATAATATTGTATTATTATAATAATAACAACAACACAACACCAAAACAACCAACAAACGACTAAATTTACAAGTTCGTGAAATAACTATTACACAAACAAAATTGGTGTCTCTAATGAATTTAACGTTTAAAACTTAACAAGTAATTAACGTTACAATATCATCGTCCTCGGACGAATCACCTGGCGTAGGGCTGAGTCTCAACAGATCGCAGCACGACGCTGCTCTACCGAGCACAACACCCCGCCAGGAACGGAAGTCGTCTACAGACTATTCCGAGCCCCGACATCGAACTGAGGTAGATTCGGACCTTCGGAGCCGTGATGCACGCATTAAACGGACAGCATCGATCTCCGCGATCCAAATGGGCTTCGACGTCGCACCTCACGAAGTGAAGCGCGACTAGTAAAGTCACATTGTTTAGAGCCTCCCGACTCTCGGGGCTCCACAGTGAGCATATCCTTGCCGGATTCGGCTAGGCTGGCTTCGGCCTTAGAGGCGTTCAGGCATAATCCCGCGGATGGTAGCTTCGCACCACCGGCCGCTCGGCCGAGTGCATGAACCAAATGTCCGAAACTGCGGTTCCTCTCGTACTGAGCAGTATTACTATCGCAACGACAAGCCATCAGTAGGGTAAAACTAACCTGTCTCACGACGGTCTAAACCCAGCTCACGTTCCCTTTTGATGGGTGAACAATCCAACGCTTGGCGAATTTTGCTTCGCAATGATAGGAAGAGCCGACATCGAAGGATCAAAAAGCAACGTCGCTATGAACGCTTGGCTGCCACAAGCCAGTTATCCCTGTGGTAACTTTTCTGGCACCTCTTGCTAAAAACTCTTTATACTAAAGGATCGATAGGCCGTGCTTTCGCAGTCCCTATGCGTACTGAACATCTGGATCAAGCCAGCTTTTGCCCTTTTGCTCCACGCGAGGTTTCTGTCCTCGCTGAGCTGGCCTTAGGACACCTGCGTTATTCTTTGACAGATGTACCGCCCCAGTCAAACTACCCGCCTGGCAGTGTCCTCGAACCGGATCACGCGGGAGTTGTACGGCGACGAGCGTTGCCGCCACGTCGCCACTCTGCACGCTTGGAACGAAACACCGTGCGCCCGCCGATATTATCGACCGCGCACCGCTTCCGCCCAACCGAGTAAGTAATGAAACAATGAAAGTAGTGGTTTTTCAGCGACGATCGCGCGAACGATCTCCCACTTATGCTACACCTCTCATGTCTCCTTACAATGCCAGACTAGAGTCAAGCTCAACAGGGTCTTCTTTCCCCGCTGATTCTCCCAAGCCCGTTCCCTTGGCTGTGGTTTCGCTAGATAGTAGATAGGGACAAACCCACCTCCGCCTCATGGCTTGTTCCAACCTATTGGTTATACAAGCCGAATCACGGGAGATGCATACCCTTACTTGCCTTCGGCTCTTTGGGGGTACGCACGTTTCTCCCTAACAAATTGTTTTCTTTGTCCTTGTCCCTATTGGTCAATCCTCTCCCCCTTCTGGGGCGTGACAAACACACGTACGTACTTGGGTGCCTAAGTCCGCCGTGTGCCCACCTTACGGTGGTACCGCTAGCTCCACTTTGCGTCCGGGTTTTGTTTAATTAATTTGGCCTCTTCTAGGCCTCACTTAAATCTTCACCTCTCTCTAGCCCACTGCGCTTCTTGTGCCACCTTCGCGCGTATTCACGGAAGTACCGGAAATTTTCCGCAGATCCCACCAGATCCGGGTAGTACACCGGGCCTATCTGAAGAGCCGTAATATTCTCCAGTAACTGCCTACGCTCCTCCCCGTAGAGTGTGCACTCCCACAGTGCGTGGTGAACATCCTCCACCTCACTCTCTTCGCAGTAGCAGTGCCCCACTTCTACTAACTTCATACGGTGAAGTCGGTCCCTAAAGCAGCCATGTCCGGTGAGAAGCTGCGAGGTTTCATAGTCCGGCTCGACCCAAGCAGCCTTGAGTCGGGCCTTCACGTCCGGGAAGTATCGATACAGCTCCCTTCCCTTCTCCGATGTGTCCCAACGCTCCTGCCACGCGGCAAGAGCGGACTCAGTCCCGCTGAGTTTGGCACTCCGAAGCTCCTTCTTGGTAGCCGCGGACTCGCGTGCCGCACCTAGTTCGCCCGCCCGTATTACCTCGAGGTCGGCCGGTAGGACGCCGGCCAACACCGCCAACGCGTCGGTACTCGTCGATCTGTACGCCTTGGTCAGAAGGACCAGTGCAGGCCTCTGCGTGCGCAACAGCACACTCCGCACAACGGGCTGGGACGCACGCCCATACCAACACGCCGCAGCATACGTCACCGTCGCAACAAAAGTCCCCTGATACAGCACCTTAAGGGCCCTGTATCTGACACCCCATGAGGACGCCGATACTCTCGACATCTTGCCAAAGCAATTTGCCGCCCTGTCCCCGATCGATGCTGCATGCTGCGAGAACAATAGACTGGCGTCGATCACCACACCCAGCACCGTGGTCGATGTGACGCTCCTTACAGACGTCCCCCCGAATCTGATGGTGGGAGGCCGCTGGAATTTTCCCCTGATAGTCATAGTTGCAGACTTTGCAGGGGAGAAGTCCAGCCTATTGCGGGCTCCCCACTCACCGACAAGATTCAACGCCAAAGAGGCCGAGGCCTCTATTCCTGCCCGGGTTCCGGATTCTATAAGGATCGTCACATCGTCGGCGTAAGCCACGACACTAACCCCCCCAGGATATGGTAACCGAAGCAAATCGTCCAGAAGCACGTTCCAGAGCGTGGGGCCCAGCACCGATCCCTGCGGGCAACCCATTGTTGCTGTCTTCCACAACACCCGGCTCCCCACGAACATCCCCGTCCGGCGGTTCGTGAAGTAGTCCGCCAACATCCTATAGATGTTTTGCGGGCATCCTCCGCGCTTCACCTTGAGCATGATCATGGGCCACCAGGCATTGTCGAAGGCTCCAGAGATGTCTAAGAATATAGCCTGAGCGTACTTCGACTCACTCCTGTGAGCGACCTGAAGGATGGCGTTCAGTGCCGACACCGTTGACCGTCCTCGAGTGAATCCGTGCTGGCGATCCGATAAGCTTCTTGCTATTTGCGGGGCACACCCAAGCATTACACGCTCCAAAATCTTACCAAGAATCGGCAACAGTGTGACGGGTCGGTAGGCCTTCGGGTCGTCAAGCTGCCTGCCGTTCCCTTTCGGGAGGACAATCAGCCTGCCGTCCTTCCATACCTCCGGAAAAACTCCCTCCTGGACACATCGCCTATACATTTCGGCAAACTCTGCCGGTGCAGCCGCATAACTGTGCTGGATGATTCGAGCACTCAACCCATCGATACCCGGGGCCGTGTTGGGAAGGTCCCTGACTATCCTCTTTACTGTCTCGTCCGTTGGAGGAGAGGCATCCTCTCCTGAAGGCATCGCAGAGCTCATTAGTCGCACCAGCCCATGATACTCCGTGTCCGCAGTGACATCGTCGTCTGGGCACAAGGAGCACATTAGGCCGCGCATGGCCTCGTCGACACTCCCAGCATGTCCTTGGGCGTAAATAATGCCATTAATTACGTTACTTGGAGGCCTATGCCTCCCACTCGCTGTTCTGTACGCATGTCCCCAAGGGTCCATGTTTCCAGATTCAGCGATCTTCCTAAAATGAGCAAGTTGCGTCTCCTCCATGGCTTTCCTATACCTACGCCTATGCTCATGGAATCGCCCCTTCGCGCATTCCTCCACGGGCCCGCCGGCCCGTCGAGCAGACTGCCAAGCCCTCCGGAGGGTGTTGTTAGTCTGTCGCAACCGATCCAATTCCGGTGACCACCACGGGTGGCCCCTCTGTCCTGCCCTAACCACCCCTAGAGTCTGCTTTGCGGTGCTCCCTACCATTACGGTGAATTGAGCACAGACTTCTGAGGCGGGACGATTCCATTTAATCCCCCCAGCTATGACCCTAAAGCGGTTCCCAAATTCGCCCCAGTCCACTCCACGGTCCCGAAATCTGGCAGGCAGGGACTCTGAGACTGCGCCCGCAGTGGGCTTGCTTGCCACACTATAAACAAGTAGTCGGTGGTCACTCTCAATCACATTTGGCATCACTCTCCACCCTGTCACCAGGGTGCCTCCTGATGTCAGCGTGAGGTCGATGTTGGTCTCCCCTCTATGATTCAGGAAAGTCCCCGGCTGACCCTTCTGGTTCTCTATCCGGAGACCCCGGGCCAGGATAAACGCCTCCATAGACTGTCGCCGGTGCGTGACGTCTGGCCCGCGACCGGTATACTGCCGCGGTTCGCAATACCACATCGGAGAGTGTGCGTTCGAGTCTGTCCCAATGAGCACTCTCTTTCCCCTAAGGGCGTCGAGCACTGTGCCAAGATGCTGTAGATGGACATCAATATCGTCTCCGTACTGGAAGTACGCGGACACCATGTATATCCCTTCTCCGCCGTCCTGTACATGACACACAACACAGTGTGTAGTGGACAGGTGACGGAGGACGGCGCATGGGAGGTCCTCGCGAGTGATGAGCACCCCAGCCTGTGCACCGGTCCCGCATGAAATTATGCGACTCTCTGGGTCCTCCTGTACAGGCTGCTCCTGTACCAGGATCACATCTAGACCCAGCTCCCGGACCGCACTGGGCAGCTCCCTTGTGGCAAGCTTTGCCCTGCCCAAATTAATCTGGCCGACTGTAATTTGTGGAGCCATTTTTAGTAGTGAGTGGCCTCAACCATTCTCCTCTCGGCCGATACACGAGCCGGACACTCTCGTGCGCCCGTAGCGTGCCCCTCGGCACCCTTCTGCCCAAACTTGTGGCACGTGGCGCATCTCCCTGTACTCTCCTTGCAGTCATCTGCAGAGTGCCCCGTCCCGCCACACTTGAAACATGTAGCTTTCTCCTGCTTGCACTTCTTGTCATTGTGTCCATACATGGTGCACTTCCTGCAGATGACCGCAGTAGTAAAATCCTCAACGCGGCAGGATTCCCACCCTATATACAGTCGACCTTTTTTAATCAATATCCCCCTGAGCTCCGCAGAGCAGGCGACCACTATCGCCGAGTAGGCGGACCCCTGACGGCTCTTACGGAACGCCAGGCGGCTCTGAGTCCGCATGGCCTCCAGCGTCCACTTCGGGTCGTCTTTGAAGTTCTGCTCGTGTATAGATTTCAGAACATCTTCCCACTCCGGGTCCCTCCCCTCCAGGTCCCTTATTATAATCAACGGCGATTTGCCCCTAAGGTCTGCGGTTTTCAAGTTCTCGGGAAGAGCCGCCTTCAGTTTTCTAATGTCTTCCGTAGTGTCCGTCTGCAGGACGACACCTGCGCCGCCCACTCTGCGAACCCTATTGATTTTAATCCCTAGTTGGGCAGGGACTATTGAGGCCTTTATAAGCGATTTTGTATCCTCTGAAGATTTAATGGCCGTGCCCTCTTTCGGGTACACGGCCACCACCGGACCCCGGCTTCGGGAGCCCAGCACGCCAGCATACGTCGAAGCAGTCGAGGACGTTGGTCGGGCCGAGATGGCAGAACCCGAGGCCTGTAAAGCCTCAAGTCTTGCCTCCGCGACGGCCGCTCTCTTCTCCGCCTCAGCCAACCTGGCAATGAGTATCGTCACCGCCGATCCCGCGGCTGCCACGTGCTGGCCTATTACTGCAATCTCTTCTTTGTTTAGTTTGGAGAATCGGCTGTGTACCGTCTCCATGATGCCTGTTGTTGCTTTCGTGGCCAATCCGGCGATCTCCTCTATGGTTTCAACTGCTGGAACATGCGCCACCGGTGCCGGCGTGCCCTCCAGTACGCCTGCCGGTAAGGAAGCCGGTGGCGGCGGCTGCTGAGTCAACTCCGGCGCCGAAGGTCCGGCCAGGATGCCACCAATGGGGGGTATGTCAGCCTGCCTCCGAGCAGCCTGCACTCGCCTTTTGACGGGGTCCTGTATCTCCTGTGGGGACGTCAAGGGCCGCTTCGCCGAAGTCGTGGCTGTTGGCGGGAGCTGTTCCGGGGGGGGCGGGGGTGAAGTTATGGGGGTGCCGAATGAGCTGGGGGGCGTCCGCACCAGGGACTCCCTGGGCCGGAAACCCGCCTCGCGGATTAACTCGTTCATGGCTTTCAGCTCTGCCTCCTTCGCCGCCATTTCTTCCTCCAAAAGTCGCCTGTAAATTTCCTCCTGCTGGGCCATGTTTGACCGAGCAGGAGAGGGGGAGGGGGGGCTGACACCTGGGGGGGGGTTTTAGAGGATGGGCTGCCTCCCTCCAAAGTGGGAAAGGAAGAATTCAATCCCAATTACCGAGAATTGGAATAAGAAAATAAAAACAATAATAAAAAAGGGGGGGGGCAAGATTAGAGGGGGGGGATATCCCTGGGGGGCTTCTCACCCACCAGGACTACCCAATGAGGGCACAAAAGAAAATACAAAAATTTTCACAATTTCAGTTCTCTGTCGCCGGTGGGATACATTTCTCGTTTCCGTATATACAATATTGCACGAACACGATTTGAGTAGACTCGAAACAGACTCACCAAAGACTGATGGTTGCACTAAAAGTGTCCGCTCACAAATAAATATAAGTCCTGCCGCAGTCTGCACCCGAGATGCGCCTCTCACCCAAGTGTCACTCGGGGTAAGCGATCACCATCACCAATGCACTAACACTAACTTACACTAATAAAACGTCACTGTCGTAGAAACGTCACTGTCGCAAGAACGTCACTGTCGCACGAACGTCACTTTCACAAAGCGTCAATGTCGCTGTGACAGTTGACAGTTGTCAACTTGACACTGTCAACGTCGCCGCCCACCACACCGGTCACGCACTATCTCGCTCCCAAGTTAAGATGGCCGCGGCCTCTTACGGGCGATCGCCCAGGAGAGAGCAGGAGGGGCCGATTTGTACGCGCACCAAGTGTCACTGACCGCACTGCGTCTCACTTTGGCGCCAAGATGGCCGCCGGGCCTTATGGCAGGTGCCACAGGAAGGAACGAGAGGGTCCGATTTTCCCTACGTTGAGCACTTCACTTATTTAAAAATGTGATTTAAATAGGCGATAAAAACGCTCCGCGCGCGCGCAACACGTCCGCACTTGAGGAATGCGAACACCCAAGTAGATAGGGACAAACCCACCTCCGCCTCATGGCTTGTTCCAACCTATTGGTTATACAAGCCGAATCACGGGAGATGCATACCCTTACTTGCCTTCGGCTCTTTGGGGGTACGCACGTTTCTCCCTAACAAATTGTTTTCTTTGTCCTTGTCCCTATTGGTCAATCCTCTCCCCCTTCTGGGGCGTGACAAACACACGTACGTACTTGGGTGCCTAAGTCCGCCGTGTGCCCACCTTACGGTGGTACCGCTAGCTCCACTTTGCGTCCGGGTTTTGTTTAATTAATTTGGCCTCTTCTAGGCCTCACTTAAATCTTCACCTCTCTCTAGCCCACTGCGCTTCTTGTGCCACCTTCGCGCGTATTCACGGAAGTACCGGAAATTTTCCGCAGATCCCACCAGATCCGGGTAGTACACCGGGCCTATCTGAAGAGCCGTAATATTCTCCAGTAACTGCCTACGCTCCTCCCCGTAGAGTGTGCACTCCCACAGTGCGTGGTGAACATCCTCCACCTCACTCTCTTCGCAGTAGCAGTGCCCCACTTCTACTAACTTCATACGGTGAAGTCGGTCCCTAAAGCAGCCATGTCCGGTGAGAAGCTGCGAGGTTTCATAGTCCGGCTCGACCCAAGCAGCCTTGAGTCGGGCCTTCACGTCCGGGAAGTATCGATACAGCTCCCTTCCCTTCTCCGATGTGTCCCAACGCTCCTGCCACGCGGCAAGAGCGGACTCAGTCCCGCTGAGTTTGGCACTCCGAAGCTCCTTCTTGGTAGCCGCGGACTCGCGTGCCGCACCTAGTTCGCCCGCCCGTATTACCTCGAGGTCGGCCGGTAGGACGCCGGCCAACACCGCCAACGCGTCGGTACTCGTCGATCTGTACGCCTTGGTCAGAAGGACCAGTGCAGGCCTCTGCGTGCGCAACAGCACACTCCGCACAACGGGCTGGGACGCACGCCCATACCAACACGCCGCAGCATACGTCACCGTCGCAACAAAAGTCCCCTGATACAGCACCTTAAGGGCCCTGTATCTGACACCCCATGAGGACGCCGATACTCTCGACATCTTGCCAAAGCAATTTGCCGCCCTGTCCCCGATCGATGCTGCATGCTGCGAGAACAATAGACTGGCGTCGATCACCACACCCAGCACCGTGGTCGATGTGACGCTCCTTACAGACGTCCCCCCGAATCTGATGGTGGGAGGCCGCTGGAATTTTCCCCTGATAGTCATAGTTGCAGACTTTGCAGGGGAGAAGTCCAGCCTATTGCGGGCTCCCCACTCACCGACAAGATTCAACGCCAAAGAGGCCGAGGCCTCTATTCCTGCCCGGGTTCCGGATTCTATAAGGATCGTCACATCGTCGGCGTAAGCCACGACACTAACCCCCCCAGGATATGGTAACCGAAGCAAATCGTCCAGAAGCACGTTCCAGAGCGTGGGGCCCAGCACCGATCCCTGCGGGCAACCCATTGTTGCTGTCTTCCACAACACCCGGCTCCCCACGAACACCCCCGTCCGGCGGTTCGTGAAGTAGTCCGCCAACATCCTATAGATGTTTTGCGGGCATCCTCCGCGCTTCACCTTGAGCATGATCATGGGCCACCAGGCATTGTCGAAGGCTCCAGAGATGTCTAAGAATATAGCCTGAGCGTACTTCGACTCACTCCTGTGAGCGACCTGAAGGATGGCGTTCAGTGCCGACACCGTTGACCGTCCTCGAGTGAATCCGTGCTGGCGATCCGATAAGCTTCTTGCTATTTGCGGGGCACACCCAAGCATTACACGCTCCAAAATCTTACCAAGAATCGGCAACAGTGTGACGGGTCGGTAGGCCTTCGGGTCGTCAAGCTGCCTGCCGTTCCCTTTCGGGAGGACAATCAGCCTGCCGTCCTTCCATACCTCCGGAAAAACTCCCTCCTGGACACATCGCCTATACATTTCGGCAAACTCTGCCGGTGCAGCCGCATAACTGTGCTGGATGATTCGAGCACTCAACCCATCGATACCCGGGGCCGTGTTGGGAAGGTCCCTGACTATCCTCTTTACTGTCTCGTCCGTTGGAGGAGAGGCATCCTCTCCTGAAGGCATCGCAGAGCTCATTAGTCGCACCAGCCCATGATACTCCGTGTCCGCAGTGACATCGTCGTCTGGGCACAAGGAGCACATTAGGCCGCGCATGGCCTCGTCGACACTCCCAGCATGTCCTTGGGCGTAAATAATGCCATTAATTACGTTACTTGGAGGCCTATGCCTCCCACTCGCTGTTCTGTACGCATGTCCCCAAGGGTCCATGTTTCCAGATTCAGCGATCTTCCTAAAATGAGCAAGTTGCGTCTCCTCCATGGCTTTCCTATACCTACGCCTATGCTCATGGAATCGCCCCTTCGCGCATTCCTCCACGGGCCCGCCGGCCCGTCGAGCAGACTGCCAAGCCCTCCGGAGGGTGTTGTTAGTCTGTCGCAACCGATCCAATTCCGGTGACCACCACGGGTGGCCCCTCTGTCCTGCCCTAACCACCCCTAGAGTCTGCTTTGCGGTGCTCCCTACCATTACGGTGAATTGAGCACAGACTTCTGAGGCGGGACGATTCCATTTAATCCCCCCAGCTATGACCCTAAAGCGGTTCTCAAATTCGCCCCAGTCCACTCCACGGTCCCGAAATCTGGCAGGCAGGGACTCTGAGACTGCGCCCGCAGTGGGCTTGCTTGCCACACTATAAACAAGTAGTCGGTGGTCACTCTCAATCACATTTGGCATCACTCTCCACCCTGTCACCAGGGTGCCTCCTGATGTCAGCGTGAGGTCGATGTTGGTCTCCCCTCTATGATTCAGGAAAGTCCCCGGCTGACCCTTCTGGTTCTCTATCCGGAGACCCCGGGCCAGGATAAACGCCTCCATAGACTGTCGCCGGTGCGTGACGTCTGGCCCGCGACCGGTATACTGCCGCGGTTCGCAATACCACATCGGAGAGTGTGCGTTCGAGTCTGTCCCAATGAGCACTCTCTTTCCCCTAAGGGCGTCGAGCACTGTGCCAAGATGCTGTAGATGGACATCAATATCGTCTCCGTACTGGAAGTACGCGGACACCATGTATATCCCTTCTCCGCCGTCCTGTACATGACACACAACACAGTGTGTAGTGGACAGGTGACGGAGGACGGCGCATGGGAGGTCCTCGCGAGTGATGAGCACCCCAGCCTGTGCACCGGTCCCGCATGAAATTATGCGACTCTCTGGGTCCTCCTGTACAGGCTGCTCCTGTACCAGGATCACATCTAGACCCAGCTCCCGGACCGCACTGGGCAGCTCCCTTGTGGCAAGCTTTGCCCTGCCCAAATTAATCTGGCCGACTGTAATTTGTGGAGCCATTTTTAGTAGTGAGTGGCCTCAACCATTCTCCTCTCGGCCGATACACGAGCCGGACACTCTCGTGCGCCCGTAGCGTGCCCCTCGGCACCCTTCTGCCCAAACTTGTGGCACGTGGCGCATCTCCCTGTACTCTCCTTGCAGTCATCTGCAGAGTGCCCCGTCCCGCCACACTTGAAACATGTAGCTTTCTCCTGCTTGCACTTCTTGTCATTGTGTCCATACATGGTGCACTTCCTGCAGATGACCGCAGTAGTAAAATCCTCAACGCGGCAGGATTCCCACCCTATATACAGTCGACCTTTTTTAATCAATATCCCCCTGAGCTCCGCAGAGCAGGCGACCACTATCGCCGAGTAGGCGGACCCCTGACGGCTCTTACGGAACGCCAGGCGGCTCTGAGTCCGCATGGCCTCCAGCGTCCACTTCGGGTCGTCTTTGAAGTTCTGCTCGTGTATAGATTTCAGAACATCTTCCCACTCCGGGTCCCTCCCCTCCAGGTCCCTTATTATAATCAACGGCGATTTGCCCCTAAGGTCTGCGGTTTTCAAGTTCTCGGGAAGAGCCGCCTTCAGTTTTCTAATGTCTTCCGTAGTGTCCGTCTGCAGGACGACACCTGCGCCGCCCACTCTGCGAACCCTATTGATTTTAATCCCTAGTTGGGCAGGGACTATTGAGGCCTTTATAAGCGATTTTGTATCCTCTGAAGATTTAATGGCCGTGCCCTCTTTCGGGTACACGGCCACCACCGGACCCCGGCTTCGGGAGCCCAGCACGCCAGCATACGTCGAAGCAGTCGAGGACGTTGGTCGGGCCGAGATGGCAGAACCCGAGGCCTGTAAAGCCTCAAGTCTTGCCTCCGCGACGGCCGCTCTCTTCTCCGCCTCAGCCAACCTGGCAATGAGTATCGTCACCGCCGATCCCGCGGCTGCCACGTGCTGGCCTATTACTGCAATCTCTTCTTTGTTTAGTTTGGAGAATCGGCTGTGTACCGTCTCCATGATGCCTGTTGTTGCTTTCGTGGCCAATCCGGCGATCTCCTCTATGGTTTCAACTGCTGGAACATGCGCCACCGGTGCCGGCGTGCCCTCCAGTACGCCTGCCGGTAAGGAAGCCGGTGGCGGCGGCTGCTGAGTCAACTCCGGCGCCGAAGGTCCGGCCAGGATGCCACCAATGGGGGGTATGTCAGCCTGCCTCCGAGCAGCCTGCACTCGCCTTTTGACGGAGTCCTGTATCTCCTGTGGGGACGTCAAGGGCCGCTTCGCCGAAGTCGTGGCTGTTGGCGGGAGCTGTTCCGGGGGGGGCGGGGGTGAAGTTATGGGGGTGCCGAATGAGCTGGGGGGCGTCCGCACCAGGGACTCCCTGGGCCGGAAACCCGCCTCGCGGATTAACTCGTTCATGGCTTTCAGCTCTGCCTCCTTCGCCGCCATTTCTTCCTCCAAAAGTCGCCTGTAAATTTCCTCCTGCTGGGCCATGTTTGACCGAGCAGGAGAGGGGGAGGGGGGGCTGACACCTGGGGGGGGGTTTTAGAGGATGGGCTGCCTCCCTCCAAAGTGGGAAAGGAAGAATTCAATCCCAATTACCGAGAATTGGAATAAGAAAATAAAAACAATAATAAAAAGGGGGGGGGGCAAGATTAGAGGGGGGGGATATCCCTGGGGGGCTTCTCACCCACCAGGACTACCCAATGAGGGCACAAAAGAAAATACAAAAATTTTCACAATTTCAGTTCTCTGTCGCCGGTGGGATACATTTCTCGTTTCCGTATATACAATATTGCACGAACACGATTTGAGTAGACTCGAAACAGACTCACCAAAGACTGATGGTTGCACTAAAAGTGTCCGCTCACAAATAAATATAAGTCCTGCCGCAGTCTGCACCCGAGATGCGCCTCTCACCCAAGTGTCACTCGGGGTAAGCGATCACCATCACCAATGCACTAACACTAACTTACACTAATAAAACGTCACTGTCGTAGAAACGTCACTGTCGCAAGAACGTCACTGTCGCACGAACGTCACTTTCACAAAGCGTCAATGTCGCTGTGACAGTTGACAGTTGTCAACTTGACACTGTCAACGTCGCCGCCCACCACACCGGTCACGCACTATCTCGCTCCCAAGTTAAGATGGCCGCGGCCTCTTACGGGCGATCGCCCAGGAGAGAGCAGGAGGGGCCGATTTGTACGCGCACCAAGTGTCACTGACCGCACTGCGTCTCACTTTGGCGCCAAGATGGCCGCCGGGCCTTATGGCAGGTGCCACAGGAAGGAACGAGAGGGTCCGATTTTCCCTACGTTGAGCACTTCACTTATTTAAAAATGTGATTTAAATAGGCGATAAAAACGCTCCGCGCGCGCGCAACACGTCCGCACTTGAGGAATGCGAACACCCAAGTAGCTAGGGATAGGGACATTCCCTCCATCCTCCCATGGTCATTCCTGCCTCACGGCGTACTGACCGAATCACGGGAGAGTGCCCAGTACGGTTTGCTATATAGCTTCTCCGCGGGCACAGTTCTTGACTCCCTACAAATTCTTGATCCGTCCCCAGCCGTATTCTCCCCCTACGGGGCTGGCTTTCTACTGAAGCGTTCCCCCCTAATGGGGTTGACAAGCACAGTTATGTTACTGCGCGTCCTGCAGGCCGTTGATCCTATTAAGATGATCCGTTATTCGAATGCGCGCCTAACAGAGTGCCAAGAGTGCGCGAACGTCCTAAAAGCTAAAAAGGCATCCCTACAACTTACCAAGCCGCTATGCCATAGCGGGCCCTCTACGTTCCGCTCGATCCCGTGTATCGCGTCCAACATGACTTCCCTGTCAGCGTAGTACAACTTACAGTCCCAGAGTGCGTGGTCACGGCTTTCCTGGTCGTATTCCTCACATGGGCACGCTGCAGACTCGCATAAGCTTAGCTGGTGTAAGCGTTGCCTAAAGCAGCCATGGCCCGTTAGGAGTTGTGAAACGACGAAGTCCGGTTCGATCCACCTGTACTTGAGCCTCACGACGACATCTGGAAAGAAGCTGTATAAGTCACGCCCGTTGGTAGTTATTTCCCATCGCTGCTGCCAAAGGGAGACAACCTCGCCACTCACCGAAACCTTGAGCTGCCTGCGTTCCCTAGGGGCCAGATGGAGTCCCTCCTCCGCAATTCGCCCCGCACGAAAGACCTCCAGATCGGCAGGTAGAACCCCCGCGAGAACTGGTAGTGCCGCGGAGCTACACGATCTGTAAGCCTTCGTAAGAAGTATTAAGGCTGGCCGCTGAGTCTTCAGCAAGTTTCTTTTGACCACGAAGTTAGACGAGCGTCGGTACCATACGGCCGCAGCATAGGTGACTGTAGCAACATAGGTCCCTGAATACAGGACCCGTAGTGCCGGGAATCTAACACCCCACCTTGTAGCGGACACCCGGGAAACTTTCCCGAAACAATTCGCCGCTTTTTCGCCAATTAAAACTGCATGCGGACCGTAGGACCTAGCCCCGTCCAGAGTGACACCGAGCACCTTAGCCTGTGAAACATGCGTGATAGAGGCGCCGTCCATCCGAATGGTTGGCGGTCTTTTAAAATTACCTTTATATGTCAGCGCCAAGGACTTGCCGGGCGAGAAACCCAGTCGATTTCGGGTCCCCCAGCCGGTTATTGCTCTTAGCGTGACGTCGGCGTGTCGCTCAATCTCAGCACGGGACGTCGCCTCTATCACGACGGTCACGTCGTCGGCATATGCGATCAAATGCACTCCTTCGGGCTTAGGCAGCAAGAGGAGGTCGTTGAGGAGGAGGTTCCAAAGTGTCGGGCCCAGGACTGATCCCTGTGGACACCCCATGGTGTTTGACTTCCATGACGACGCGGTGCCTGTAATAAAACCCACACGGCGGTTGTTAAAATAACTGGTGATGATCCTATACAGGTTCGGTGGTGATCCACCCTGTTTTAGCTTTAGTAGAATCATGGGCCACCACGCGTTGTCAAACGCACCGGATATGTCCAGAAAGATCAGCTGCACGTACGGAGCCACTGAGTTTTCAACAATAGAGTTCAGGTGTCTGAGCGCCGTAACCGTCGAACGCCCGCGAGTAAATCCATGCTGCGCTTCCGATATATTCCTGTGCAGACAGGGAGCGCAGGCAACTATAATTCGTTCCAGAATCTTACCTAAAATGGGTAGAAGGGTAATGGGCCTATACGCTTTCGGGTCGCTGAGGGGCTTATCATTCCCCTTGGGCAGCACGATGAGTCGGCCTACCTTCCAATGGTCAGGGAAAACGCCTTCAACAATACACTTTTGGTACATCATAAGCATCTCGGACGAGGTGGCATTCCAGGCCCGCTTTATGATGACCGAGGTAAGGCCGTCCATGCCCGGCGCTGTCTTAGGGAGAGCCCGCACAATGCGGTCAACTGTTTCCCATTCAGGGGCTGGCATGTCCCCACCGGAGGGTGCGATTGCAGCTGCTATACGCACCTGCCGGTGGTAGGTCGTATCAGCGCCGAGCATGTCATCCGGGTAGAGGGTTAACAAGAGCTGCTCCATGGTGGCCCCCGTTGAGGTCGTGAACCCTTCAACTAGGCGTGTACCGTAAAGGATGTTCTGGGGGGGCTTAGCGCGGCCACTGGCCTCCCTGTAAGCCAGGCCCCATGGGTCCTCGTTTCCGGAATCAGCCAGTTTCCGAAAGAATTCAACCTCGGCCGTTTTCATGGCCGCCTTGTACTCGCCCCGCAGAGCGCGCAAGGTTGCGTGATGTTGTTCTTGCATAATGCAATTGTCACGCTTCGATCGCTGCCAAATCCTACGGGCACGACTCACCTTACGGCGGTAGTCGTCCAGTAATGGGGACCACCATTCGTACTTTCCGCAGCTATTCCGGGCCCGTTGTCCCAGGTGTTCCCTAGCAGTTTGTAGGAGAATATCAGAGTACCGCGTACTATACTCAGAGGCAGACAGACCGAGATGAAGCCTGTCCATCCTAGCGTGAAGCGCAGAGCAGAAGGTTGTCCAATTCACCCCTTGTGCTCGAAACTGATCCAGGGCGATCTCGGTCGTGTCTCGTGTCGCATTCACGGAGTCGCCCGATACGTTAAAAGTGATCAGCTGATGATCCGCTAAGCTGTCGCCCTCATGCACTGTCCACCCACAAACGTTAACACCTCTGGTTGAGAGAGTGAGGTCAATGTTTGATTTACCCCTCGGACCGTTAAATGTGGGAGGTTGTCCCGGGGCGTTGTGTAGCACAAGATCCCTGGAGAGAATGAACCCCTCCATTTCACTCCTTCTGTGCTCTTCGTCGAGCCCCCTTCCAGTATACTGGTGACGTTCGCAGTACCACATAGGTGAATGAGCGTTACTATCCATACCGATGAGGACCGGGCCTCTCGGCAGCTGTTGTAGAACCTTTTCTAGGTGCGCTATGTGGATACTGATATTATCACTGTACTGGAAATATGCGGAGACCACGTGCATGCTTAGTGTTCCAAGGACTAGATGGATTACACAGCAGTGTTCGTTACTGAGGTGCTCTAGTATCGTTGCAGTAGCGGCCCTATTGGACACTACAATCCCGGCTTTGGGTTTGCGGCCACACTGCAGTATACCTGCTCGTTGCTCATACTGGTCCTGAACTAAGATTAAGTCCAGTTTATGATTAGGGCCAAGACTGGCAAGCAGTTCAGTGGTGGCCGCCTCCATACCTTGTAGATTCAGCTGACCAACCTTTAACTGTAGGCGTCTATCCATATTGGATCATGTTAGCGGCCTGTGCCTCTGCATGAAGGCGGGCCGGGCAATTCGGCGCAGCAGTGGAGTGGTCGTTAGCCTCCTTCCGCTTAAAGCGTTTACAGGTGGCGCAGCATTGGGTCTTGGACTGGCACTCCTTGTTGTTGTGCCCGTTTTCGCCACATTTTCCGCACGTCATCTCCTTGGCACGGCAGTATTTCTCGGGATGACCGTATTGTTGGCACTTGGAGCAACACGTGGACCTTATGTGGTCCGTTACCTCAGCCTCGTCCCACCCTACGTAAACACGTCCCATGGAGATGAGAGCATCTCGTGCGGCTCCGGTGCACTCCAAAACAACAAGGAATTTGCTCCCCAGCTGTTTCTTAACCCCAAACTTGCATTCCCCTTGGAATCTCTCGAGCGTCCACCCGGGATTGTCCGAAAAATTGATCCGGTGTAGCTCCTTAATGAGTTCCTCAGGTGTCGGATCAGCACGCAAGTACCTCAACGCCACCCGTGGCAAACGGGCCCTGGGTTCAGCCACCCTCAGGCCGGGGGGGACAGCTTTCTTAAGTATATTGGCCGCCTCCTGGGTGGCGGTCCTCACCACCACCCCAGAGTTTCCTACTCTGCGGACCTGGGTTACTCGTATGCCCGCATCCCCGGGCTTCACCGCCTCCTGGAGGACCCTTTTCGTGTCCTCGCTGCTTTTAATATCCTCCCTATTGGGGTAAAATATAACCGCGGGCCCCTTGTGCGGAACTTGCAGAGGCGGTTTACCAATGGGCCTCTTCAGGGCACTGGCATATGACGGCCCTACAGGAACCGGCTCACAAGCCCCCTGTAGGGCAGTGGCTGGCCCCGCCAAAGCGGTCTCAATCGCAGCCAATTTTGCCGCACCCAACTCCCGCTCCGTCTCCGCAAGCCTGACAGTAAGCTTAGCCACGAGGGCAATTATGTCCTGGCCGTACCCCGAAATGGTGTTTTTGTCCCCAATATTTAGTTTATTGGGGGCGTTCACCACCATGGAGATCCGCCTCACCGCAAGGTGCACTGCATCAATAATGCCCTCCTTGCTGCTAGGCAGCGCAAAGGGAGAAGCGCCTTCGACAGTTGCTCGTGGGGGGGCCGGGGTAGCGCTGAGGACGCCACTGGTAGGAGGGACCGACGACTTTTTTGACGCAACCCTGCGTCGAATGGCCTCCTGTACCTCCTCCGGAGAGCTAAGCAGCCTCTTGCCTCCTATCTCCTGGGGACCAATTACGGCACCAGAGGCCGGGGGC
>OU612039.1:6610000-6627500 GCA_914767945.1 Eilema depressum
CGAACGCGTTCAATTCGACTCGTGGTGCGGATTTTTATACCAGTCTACGTTGAATTGTAACGAACGCGACGCGAGACGACAATAAATATAAAAATATGAATCGTCAGTCTCTAAAATTTATATCGAACAGAGAGTTTCATACGCAGCACTAAAACCACCGCGAGGCGGAGTCAGCGCGTACGTATTAATTCTCTTATTGTGGATTTTATTATTGTGATACACGTTACGACTGACGTCGTTACACGTTACACGTTAATGATCCTTCCGCAGGTTCCCCTACGGAAACCTTGTTACGACTTTTACTTCCTCTAAATGATCAAGTTTGGTCAACTTCCCAGCAACGCCGACGGCCGTGAAGCCACCGCGTGTCGGTCCGAAGACCTCACTAAATCATTCAATCGGTAGTAGCGACGGGCGGTGTGTACAAAGGGCAGGGACGTAATCAACGCGAGCTTATGACTCGCGCTTACTAGGAATTCCTCGTTTATGGGGGATAATTGCAAACCCCAATCCCCAGCACGAAGGAGTTTCAGCGGGTTGCCCGGGCCTCTAGGCCAGGGAGAACATGCTGATTCCTTCAGTGTAGCGCGCGTGCGGCCCAGGACATCTAAGGGCATCACAGACCTGTTATTGCTCAATCTCGTGCGGCTCGAAGCCGCCGGTCCCTCTAAGAAGAATTTTAATACGTCGCCAGTGAGTTGCGTGACGGAGCCACGCACACCTAAATGACGACGCCTATTTAGCAGGCTAGAGTCTCGTTCGTTACCGGAATTAACCAGACAAATCGCTCCACCAACTAAGAACGGCCATGCACCACCACCCACCGAATCAAGAAAGAGCTGTTAATCTGTCAATCCTTCCGGTGTCCGGGCCTGGTGAGATTTCCCGTGTTGAGTCAAATTAAGCCGCAGGCTCCACTCCTGGTGGTGCCCTTCCGTCAATTCCTTTAAGTTTCAGCTTTGCAACCATACTCCCCCCGGAGTCCAAAATCTTTGGTTTCCCGGAAGCTGCCCGCCGAGCCATTGTAGTAACGTCGGCGGATCGCTAGATGACATATTTACGGTTAGAACTAGGGCGGTATCTAATCGCCTTCGAACCTCTAACTTTCGTTCTTGATTGATGAAAACACCTTTGGCAAATGCTTTCGCTGATGTTCGTCTTGCGACGATCCAAGAATTTCACCTCTAACGTCGCAATACGAATGCCCCCAGTTATCCCTATTAATCATTACCTCGGAGTTCTGAAAACCAACAAAATAGAACCGAGATCATATTCTATTATTCCATGCACGAAATATTCAAGCAGCATTTTGAGCCCGCTTTGAGCACTCTAATTTGTTCAAAGTAAAATTGTCGGCCCACCTCGACACTCACCGAAGAGCACCGCGATAGGATTTTGATATTGAACCGGCGTATTACCGCCGGCTCACCGACGATATGCTCCGCAGACGTGTCAGTATCACCGCGGATGCGGTGCACCGACAGCGCGGCGCACAAATGCAACTACGAGCTTTTTAACCGCAACAATTTTAGTATACGCTATTGGAGCTGGAATTACCGCGGCTGCTGGCACCAGACTTGCCCTCCAATTGTTCCTCGTTAAAATATTTAAAGTGTACTCATTCCGATTACGAGGCCTCGTAAGAGTCCCGTATCGTTATTTTTCGTCACTACCTCCCCGTGCCGGGAGTGGGTAATTTGCGCGCCTGCTGCCTTCCTTGGATGTGGTAGCCGTTTCTCAGGCTCCCTCTCCGGAATCGAACCCTGATTCCCCGTTACCCGTGACAACCATGGTAGTCGCAGAAACTACCATCGAAAGTTGATAAGGCAGACATTTGAAAGATGCGTCGCCGGTACTGGACCATGCGATCGGCAAAAGTTATCCAGATTCATCAAAATTAACGACTTCGAACGCGAGGCCCTCCGTCGATTGGTTTTGATCTAATAAAAGCACTCATCCCATCACTGGTCAGAGTTCTGATTGCATGTATTAGCTCTAGAATTACCACAGTTATCCAAGTAACTGAGTAAGATCTAAGGAACCAAAACTGATATATTGAGCCATTCGCGGTATCGCCTTAATACGGCTTGCACTGAGACATGCATGGCTTAATCTTTGAGACAAGCATATAACTACTGGCAGGATCAACCAGGGAGCTTCTTTTAATGAAAGCGAAAAACGTGAACGTACCGCGCGCGTCAGCGCTCGACACAAACACATTTGTTCACACTCATACCCGCGCGCCGACGATCGTATCACGTCGGACAGCTAACGGGCGAGCCCTTGTGTTTATTATTTTATGAATGTTATGAACATTATAAAATAATATTTTTAGCTAAACGCGTAAACGTTAAAACGGTTATATCTCAAACAACGTTGAAACGTATTGCGCGATAGCATTTTAGAGTTAATACATAAACGCGTCATGACGACGTTTTACATATAAAATCTCCATTATTGAACGTTCGAAATCGAGACGCGTTCACATGTTGTATTATAAATTTTGACACATACGATTGTTGTGACACATTAACGATTCAGCCCGGAATCTATAGAGTCATCTCGCATAAAAAATGTTTTGTAATATATATTTTAAAGGATCGCTTCGCTATTTGCCACGGACACGAACGTAAGTTACGATCCGTCGATCCACACAGTTTAATAGAAATTATTAAAATGCGTGGTGCGGCAAGTATATCAAGTGTACGTGAGGGTATGGGTACAATACGTGTGCACTACATATCATATAATACTGTGAGAATGTGTATGTGTAAAACTTATAATAAAATCGTTTCGGTGCCGTCGATGACATGGGGAAAAAAGGTTTTTTCACAACATCAATCAAAGACACTGAACACAATAATATATAAACGTATTAAATACACAAACTACATCAAGATACAATAGTGGCGCACACAATCGATACAACACAACAACACCACAACTATCATACAACCGCACTTCTGTCACACATTTACGACGCGGCCGACACGAGACTGGTAATAAATTGTAGAGAGTTCACAATTCACACCGTGTTCGCGTCGACCGCGTCGCACACCACATGTATGTGTCAATCAAAAATGTATCCCACCGCCAACATGCGCACCATAATATATAATATATTTTTTTTTTTTATGTTTTAGTTATTACTTACGCTGACCTAAAAAGGGGGGTGATGAGGGATTTGGGAGGGGGGTTATTTTTTTTTTTAAATTTTTTTTTTTTTAAAATTTTTTTTTTTTTAAATTTCTTCTCTCCGTCTTCTTTCTCTTTATTTATTCAACAACAACAAACATTACTAAACAAACAAACAAACAAACAAACAAACACACCACACGCACGCACGCACGCACGCACGCACGCACGCGACGTTCGTGTATTAAAATTTAACACTGTTCGTGTATTAAAATGACATTGTCAAAACACGTAGTGTATACTCGTACAGTACTATAATTATATTGTTTTTTTAGTTATTACTTACGCTGACCTAAAAAGGGGGGCGATGAGGGATTCGGGAGGAGACGGGAGGGGGAAGGGGGTAGTAAACGAACCATCCACCCACGAGACGTTCGTGTATTAAAATTTGGCACTGTTCGTGTATTAAAATGACACTGTCAAAACACGTAGTGTATACTCGTACCATAATGTTTGTTTTTTAGTTATTACATGAGTTAATATTGAGAGGAGACCCCAGGATGGGCACGCACGCACGCACGCACGCACGCACGCACGCACGCACGCACGCACGCACGCACGCACGCACGCACGCACGCACGCACGCACGCACGCACGCACGCACGCACGCACGCACGCACGCACGCACGCACGCGCACACGCACACGCACACGCACACGCACACGCACACGCACACGCACACGCACACGCACACGCACACGCACACGCACACGCACACGCACAAGCAGAGAAGAATAATTATATTATATTCATTATATATATACGCCGCACACACTTAGACAGGTAGTCATTAGGTTGTACTATATTCCACAAGAAGTATTTATAATTTATAGCTGCTGGTCACAAGACATTTACGAACGTCGAACCGAGAATGTCTAGCCTAGAACATTCGTAAATACATACATATAACATTAATTAGATAATGTGTAAATATGTAAATACATAATAAATAAATTTAATTTAATTTAATTTAATTTAATTTAATTTAATTTAATTTAATTTAATTTAATTTAATTTAATTTACTTACTTGCCAATTTTTTTTTAATCTTAGATTACGCGACGTCGAGAATGTAATCACGCACCACGAGTGACTTCACACGAGTAACATCGGGAATTGTATCCGGCGACCATATCGAGTGAGTAATTTTATTTTATATTAATATATTCGTTGTGTTTTTATTACACACAATGTGTCGGAAATTCGAAATGCGTGCAGAAAAAAAAAAAAGAAAGTAAGTATGTTTGAAATTTATGTCGATTTAAATTATGTCAACTAGTACAGTACCCATCTCCTTAAATTTAGTGTTGATTAATTGTGTTATACCTATAATTAAAATGTGTCTATGCGTGGTTGGATGTTTCAAAATTGAAGTTAAGTTTTGACTCGTCGAACGAAATGCGTGAAACGCGTGTATTTGATGTGAGGGACGAAAGTGTGGTCTCTCCCCGCGTTCGTGTATTAAATTTGGTGTTTCGTATCTTTGTGTAATTACAATGAATGTGTAGTGTGCGCGTTTATAAACTTAACTTAAGTTAAGTTAAGCTTTGAAAATTTAAAAAAAAAAAAAAAAAAAATTGTATACCACTAAACGTGCGCGCCTTCGCCTTCAGAAGCGGCGCGCGACCGTTCGGTTCGTGTATTATTGTCATCGAACGAAATGCGTGAAACGCGTGTGGTGTAAATGTACAATGCGTCTATTTTTTTTTATTTATTTATTTATTTATTGAACTTTATGCACAAATACATAGGCGGACTTAATGCCGTAGGCATTCTCTACCAGTCAACCAAAGGTGGTGCAGAGATATATTAGTAGGTGCATTATAGAGAGTGATAATTAGTAGATGAACACTAAGTATACATAATGATAGATAGACATATACTTACATGCATAAAATAAATAAATATACCTACACATATACATGAACATACCTACACATACATATAATATATAAATATACCTACACATACATACGCCATAAATATCCTATCGCAAATACCATATACCTAAATATATAATATATAATAGTATGGACTAATTGAGATTTGATTGCCTGGATGATTCTGCCAGTTTGTCGAGAAGTAATTGGCGAACTTTCGCCTTGAACACAAGACTGCTAGTGGCCTTCCTGATTTCAAGAGGTAGCGCGTTCCAAAGGAGCACAGACTGTATAGGAAAAGAAGAGTGAACAAAGCCAGAAGTATGAGTAGGACAGCTTAGGAGAAGGTTATTTTTAGAGCGAAGATGTCTGTTGTGATTTTCATGCCTATATTGAAAGTAGGGAGATAGATAGATAGGGGGAGAAGGAGATGTGAGAATTGAAAAGAGAGTAGTAAGTGCACGTAGATTTCGTCGCTGGCGAATTGGCAACCAATTTAGTTGCTCACGATAAGCAGACACATGGTCGTACTTACGGAGATTGAATACGAATCTAATGCAGTTATTTAGAAGTCGGTCAAATTTATCAAGATGTTCTGCATTCAGGTCGAAGTAACAAACATCACCGTAGTCAAAGACAGGAAAGAGTAGGGTCTGCACAATCATAGTCTTTGTTTTTGCGGGCAGAAGGGTCCGGAGGCGATAAAATGAACGAAGCGATCCCGTCACTCTGCGACCGACATGTGCTACTTGACTACGCCAACTTAGAGTTGAGTCTAAGAACAGACCAAGATCCTTCACTGAAGCGCTTAGTGGTATGGTGGAGCCATTGTAGGTGACGGGTGGGAGAGATGATACATCCACCCGGCGCATTAACCGTTGACTGCCTATAATAATAGCCTGGCACTTAGATGGATTCACAGTTAAGCCGAATCTGTTCGACCAACTGCTAACGTGTTCCAGGTCCCGGTTAACGTCACATATTGCAGCACATACATCGTCCGCACTCGCTTGAGCATAAAGCTGTAAATCATCCGCATACAAATGATACGCACATCGAAGATTACTAGTTAAGAGGTTAATAAATATTGAAAATAACAACGGGGATAGTATACCGCCTTGAGGGACACCAGTGTCAATGTCGCACCAGCACGAAGTATTTTCATGCAAGCGAACAGCCTGCTGGCGCCCCTGAAGATAACATGAGAACCATTCCAGTGCCTCCGACGAGATCCTATAGAAGGATAGGATGGATAGGAGCAAATCGTGGCTGACGGTATTAAAGGCATTTGAGAAGTCGACCAATGTAAGTATCGTGAGCTTAGTGTCTTCCATGCCTGTCCTAATGTCCCCGGTCACCTTTAAAAGCGCGGACACAGTGCTGTGCCCGGGCCTAAACCCTGATTGTAGAGGACTCAGTAAATTATTTTTATGAATAAAAGGGGACAGCTGTCTGTGCACACAGGCCTCAAGGACTTTTGAGAGGAAAGGCAAAATACTGATGGGTCGGAAATGGTTGGGAAGGGATGGGTTTGATATTTTTGGAAGCGGGATAACATAGGCCTTGCGCCACAGTGACGGGAACTGCCCGGAGTCTAATGAGAAATTTATGATGTGGGTGATCACCAGCAGGACATGGTCTAGTATGGTAATAATCATTCGACGACTTATGTTATCATAGCCCACAGCATTAGATTTAATAGAGAGCACAATCTTTTTGATCTCGTTCGGTGTCACTGGAGAAAAATCAAAAGCGTCAATGTCCGGATGAGGCAAGTTTGCCACGTATTCCATCGTGCAACCCTTGGTCTGATGATCGATAGGAGAAAAAGTGGTGAAATGATGGTTTATGTCATCCAGACCAATAGTTGCCTGAAACTCAGAATACCGCTGCCTACCAATGCCTAACGTTCCTAGGAACTTCCAGACATTCGCGGGCGGAGAAGAATTAATGTTATTATGGATATAACGGCGTTTGGTATTGCGTATCACCTGATTGCATCGATTCCTAGCAGCTTTGAAATGCGACCACGTTTCGTCGCTACGGCGACGGCGGAATCTGTTGAAAGCGCGGTCTCTACTTCGCATTGCCATTCGTACCTCCTCTGTTATCCACGGCGCTGGTGGGCGCTTCAATTTCACTTTCCTGATTGGCGCGTGGACATCATACAGGTTAATTATCGCTTCATTAAAGATGCGAACTTTCTCGTCTATTGACGACGTCTCTCCCACACAGTCCCAGTCTATTGCCGCAGCATCCTCGCCCAACCTATCCACATTCATACGTGCAAAGCTACGCAAGAATAGTACACGAGGTTTGGGTTTCGGTGGCTTAAGAGCGTAGGACATGAACAAAAGGTCATGTCGCGAAAAACAAGGCGCGGGACATTGGCCGTGGCAAGAGACAAGTGATGGGGTGGAGGTAAGGATTACGTCCAACAAAGTATCCTCCACATTCGTATTATGGTGTGTAGCCTGTAGCGGTAAAATGTGCAGGTTTACGGACTCGACGATATCGAGCAATTTACGACATCGCCACGTTTCGGGTGCCAAGAGGTTTGTGTTTAGATCTCCCATGACCACGTGATGCTGATACTCCGACCCTACAGACTCCAGTATCGGCTCAAGACAAGAGAAGTAATTAATTGCAGGAGGACAGTAGACAACTCCCAACAAGATCTTGACTCCCTTGACAGCGACCTCCAAAAAAAGAAATTCTGCAGTGGCAGATAAGTCTGAAGAGGAAGAGGCAAGAATTCTATAGGGAAAATCACTACGAAGATAAATAGCAACACCACCCCCTCTCCTCTCGTCCTCATCCACTCGATCGTTACGAACCAAAGTGAAGCCGGAGAGAGGGTAAGTAGTAGAGAGATGATGAGGTTTGAACCAGCTCTCTGAAATCAGGATGGCGTGAACGTTAGCATCTGTAAAAGTTTCCAAGAAGTGAGTATAATGGTGTGGTAGGCTTTGCGCATTGATATGACATACGTTCAATAGGTGTCGAGATTGATTATCAAAGGTTTGTCGCACAAAGTCACCCAGCGTCCCAGGAACCGACGAAAAACTTTCATCGCCGGAAGCTATTGAAGTCTCGTTGGCAGAAATGTACAGGTCATCATCATCAGAACTCATAAAACTGACTAAGAATGAAATATATGAATATAATAAAAACACGTTAAATATATGTATAAATAAATGAATATATATTATAACTATAATATATATATATATATATAAATATCTAAGTAAAATTAAAGTTACTTACTATAAATTAAATAATGCAATAATTTACGTACGCAATTTTTTCTCTGCACCACCCGCCAGCAACTGCACACATTTACACACTAAGTCACTACTAAAAATAATATTAAGTACAATGGCACAGAAAACGAATAATTAAGAAAATACCATGGAAAAGCCATGCAATAAGTACCTAAATTAACACAAAACATGAAAGCTATTATTTTATATAACGCAACGCTTCATATGTACAAAATTTGTAGATTGCATGTATCCGAACGTAATATTAACTGTCATGTGTCAATTCTGAATGTCAATGTCATGTCTGTCAGTGATTTGTAAAATTCTGTTTACTTTACATCAAATTTAAAAATGTTTTATGTTGTGTTGTGGGTGAAATAGAATATAAAGTACGATGAATAAAGTGGGTATCAAGATAGTTGAAGTGTTAGAGGCAATGAACCAACATATTCCATAACAGTTTCGATCAAATAACATTACAATTTGCAAACCGAATGGTACCACTTATATTAGTTCTTCCGCAATCTTGTCTTTGCATTGTCGTTACTGACCGCACCACTCCTGGAAAGAAATGCTGCCCGCTCGCCGACCACCTTTGGATGCTTGATAGTTAATGGGTTCAGCTCTTCCATAGTTGTTATCTTGTGACGGCTACCAGCAACATTAACAACTATGACACCGTCTTGTGTCCAGCATGCTCGCATACCAAAATGCTGCCGGGCTTTGCTGAAAATAGACTGCCGAACTTTGGTCAGGAATTCTTTAACTGACACTGAGGAGCCTTTCAGCTTAGTCTTGGAACGCCATATGCTTGACCTGACGTCCAAGGCGGAAAACCTCACCAAGATGGGACGGGGACGATCCCTTGCAGCACCTATTCTATGACACCTTGATATGTTGGTGGCAGAGACATCACATAGCGCCAACTTCTTATGGACTAATTCAAGGATAGTCGCAGTACAGTCCTCATTCTCGGCCTCGGCAACTCCCATGAAGACAAGTGATTTCAGCCGGTGTCTCGTTTCCATTCCATCTAATGCTCTTGAGCACTCGTTTATCTGCTTTCTGAGCAGACCGAGCATGGAAAATATGAGCTCCCGGAACGTCCGGAACTCATCTGCCACCTTTGCCACAGTGTCCTTTGCCGGTCCTCCCATTTGTAGCTGCGCCTCAAGTTCAGCCATTCTCTTTGTGAAGCTTTCCTCCAGATTGATCTGTGCGTTTTCAATAGCTGCCAATTGTGACATAGTGACTAACCTGAAGTAGTTTTGAGCTGTGTTGTGTGTATCGCGCTGGCAGGTGGTGTGTGTTCTTGAAGTCAGATCACATAAAGAGTTGCACAAACGTAAGTACTGTTTATCCACAGTATACTGTACTTCAGAATGTTAGTAAACGTTGAAAAATAAAAGTAAATACAATTATTTTAAATATTTAAAAACGGAGTGACTTCTTAACTCTTTCGCACCTACCCGCCTATCTATCTATTATCAACTGGTGTTTGGATGTTTCAAAATTAAAATAATAATAAAGTTAAGTTAAGTTAAGTTAACCTAATCTAACCTATATTGTATGATAGATTATGATTATATTATCTCATCGTACGAAATGCGTGTTTTTGCACGATGCAAACGGCAACGGACGGTTCGATTCGTGTATTAAATATTGGTTTGGTTCGTGTATTAAATCGATTCGAAAACTTCACGAATACAACTTGTAACTCGTATTTATATTTTATATAATATTGTATTATTATAATAATAACAACAACACAACACCAAAACAACCAACAAACGACTAAATTTACAAGTTCGTGAAATAACTATTACACAAACAAAATTGGTGTCTCTAATGAATTTAACGTTTAAAACTTAACAAGTAATTAACGTTACAATATCATCGTCCTCGGACGAATCACCTGGCGTAGGGCTGAGTCTCAACAGATCGCAGCACGACGCTGCTCTACCGAGCACAACACCCCGCCAGGAACGGAAGTCGTCTACAGACTATTCCGAGCCCCGACATCGAACTGAGGTAGATTCGGACCTTCGGAGCCGTGATGCACGCATTAAACGGACAGCATCGATCTCCGCGATCCAAATGGGCTTCGACGTCGCACCTCACGAAGTGAAGCGCGACTAGTAAAGTCACATTGTTTAGAGCCTCCCGACTCTCGGGGCTCCACAGTGAGCATATCCTTGCCGGATTCGGCTAGGCTGGCTTCGGCCTTAGAGGCGTTCAGGCATAATCCCGCGGATGGTAGCTTCGCACCACCGGCCGCTCGGCCGAGTGCATGAACCAAATGTCCGAAACTGCGGTTCCTCTCGTACTGAGCAGTATTACTATCGCAACGACAAGCCATCAGTAGGGTAAAACTAACCTGTCTCACGACGGTCTAAACCCAGCTCACGTTCCCTTTTGATGGGTGAACAATCCAACGCTTGGCGAATTTTGCTTCGCAATGATAGGAAGAGCCGACATCGAAGGATCAAAAAGCAACGTCGCTATGAACGCTTGGCTGCCACAAGCCAGTTATCCCTGTGGTAACTTTTCTGGCACCTCTTGCTAAAAACTCTTTATACTAAAGGATCGATAGGCCGTGCTTTCGCAGTCCCTATGCGTACTGAACATCTGGATCAAGCCAGCTTTTGCCCTTTTGCTCCACGCGAGGTTTCTGTCCTCGCTGAGCTGGCCTTAGGACACCTGCGTTATTCTTTGACAGATGTACCGCCCCAGTCAAACTACCCGCCTGGCAGTGTCCTCGAACCGGATCACGCGGGAGTTGTACGGCGACGAGCGTTGCCGCCACGTCGCCACTCTGCACGCTTGGAACGAAACACCGTGCGCCCGCCGATATTATCGACCGCGCACCGCTTCCGCCCAACCGAGTAAGTAATGAAACAATGAAAGTAGTGGTTTTTCAGCGACGATCGCGCGAACGATCTCCCACTTATGCTACACCTCTCATGTCTCCTTACAATGCCAGACTAGAGTCAAGCTCAACAGGGTCTTCTTTCCCCGCTGATTCTCCCAAGCCCGTTCCCTTGGCTGTGGTTTCGCTAGATAGTAGATAGGGACATTCCCTCCATCCTCCCATGGTCATTCCTGCCTCACGGCGTACTGACCGAATCACGGGAGAGTGCCCAGTACGGTTTGCTATATAGCTTCTCCGCGGGCACAGTTCTTGACTCCCTACAAATTCTTGATCCGTCCCCAGCCGTATTCTCCCCCTACGGGGCTGGCTTTCTACTGAAGCGTTCCCCCCTAATGGGGTTGACAAGCACAGTTATGTTACTGCGCGTCCTGCAGGCCGTTGATCCTATTAAGATGATCCGTTATTCGAATGCGCGCCTAACAGAGTGCCAAGAGTGCGCGAACGTCCTAAAAGCTAAAAAGGCATCCCTACAACTTACCAAGCCGCTATGCCATAGCGGGCCCTCTACGTTCCGCTCGATCCCGTGTATCGCGTCCAACATGACTTCCCTGTCAGCGTAGTACAACTTACAGTCCCAGAGTGCGTGGTCACGGCTTTCCTGGTCGTATTCCTCACATGGGCACGCTGCAGACTCGCATAAGCTTAGCTGGTGTAAGCGTTGCCTAAAGCAGCCATGGCCCGTTAGGAGTTGTGAAACGACGAAGTCCGGTTCGATCCACCTGTACTTGAGCCTCACGACGACATCTGGAAAGAAGCTGTATAAGTCACGCCCGTTGGTAGTTATTTCCCATCGCTGCTGCCAAAGGGAGACAACCTCGCCACTCACCGAAACCTTGAGCTGCCTGCGTTCCCTAGGGGCCAGATGGAGTCCCTCCTCCGCAATTCGCCCCGCACGAAAGACCTCCAGATCGGCAGGTAGAACCCCCGCGAGAACTGGTAGTGCCGCGGAGCTACACGATCTGTAAGCCTTCGTAAGAAGTATTAAGGCTGGCCGCTGAGTCTTCAGCAAGTTTCTTTTGACCACGAAGTTAGACGAGCGTCGGTACCATACGGCCGCAGCATAGGTGACTGTAGCAACATAGGTCCCTGAATACAGGACCCGTAGTGCCGGGAATCTAACACCCCACCTTGTAGCGGACACCCGGGAAACTTTCCCGAAACAATTCGCCGCTTTTTCGCCAATTAAAACTGCATGCGGACCGTAGGACCTAGCCCCGTCCAGAGTGACACCGAGCACCTTAGCCTGTGAAACATGCGTGATAGAGGCGCCGTCCATCCGAATGGTTGGCGGTCTTTTAAAATTACCTTTATATGTCAGCGCCAAGGACTTGCCGGGCGAGAAACCCAGTCGATTTCGGGTCCCCCAGCCGGTTATTGCTCTTAGCGTGACGTCGGCGTGTCGCTCAATCTCAGCACGGGACGTCGCCTCTATCACGACGGTCACGTCGTCGGCATATGCGATCAAATGCACTCCTTCGGGCTTAGGCAGCAAGAGGAGGTCGTTGAGGAGGAGGTTCCAAAGTGTCGGGCCCAGGACTGATCCCTGTGGACACCCCATGGTGTTTGACTTCCATGACGACGCGGTGCCTGTAATAAAACCCACACGGCGGTTGTTAAAATAACTGGTGATGATCCTATACAGGTTCGGTGGTGATCCACCCTGTTTTAGCTTTAGTAGAATCATGGGCCACCACGCGTTGTCAAACGCACCGGATATGTCCAGAAAGATCAGCTGCACGTACGGAGCCACTGAGTTTTCAACAATAGAGTTCAGGTGTCTGAGCGCCGTAACCGTCGAACGCCCGCGAGTAAATCCATGCTGCGCTTCCGATATATTCCTGTGCAGACAGGGAGCGCAGGCAACTATAATTCGTTCCAGAATCTTACCTAAAATGGGTAGAAGGGTAATGGGCCTATACGCTTTCGGGTCGCTGAGGGGCTTATCATTCCCCTTGGGCAGCACGATGAGTCGGCCTACCTTCCAATGGTCAGGGAAAACGCCTTCAACAATACACTTTTGGTACATCATAAGCATCTCGGACGAGGTGGCATTCCAGGCCCGCTTTATGATGACCGAGGTAAGGCCGTCCATGCCCGGCGCTGTCTTAGGGAGAGCCCGCACAATGCGGTCAACTGTTTCCCATTCAGGGGCTGGCATGTCCCCACCGGAGGGTGCGATTGCAGCTGCTATACGCACCTGCCGGTGGTAGGTCGTATCAGCGCCGAGCATGTCATCCGGGTAGAGGGTTAACAAGAGCTGCTCCATGGTGGCCCCCGTTGAGGTCGTGAACCCTTCAACTAGGCGTGTACCGTAAAGGATGTTCTGGGGGGGCTTAGCGCGGCCACTGGCCTCCCTGTAAGCCAGGCCCCATGGGTCCTCGTTTCCGGAATCAGCCAGTTTCCGAAAGAATTCAACCTCGGCCGTTTTCATGGCCGCCTTGTACTCGCCCCGCAGAGCGCGCAAGGTTGCGTGATGTTGTTCTTGCATAATGCAATTGTCACGCTTCGATCGCTGCCAAATCCTACGGGCACGACTCACCTTACGGCGGTAGTCGTCCAGTAATGGGGACCACCATTCGTACTTTCCGCAGCTATTCCGGGCCCGTTGTCCCAGGTGTTCCCTAGCAGTTTGTAGGAGAATATCAGAGTACCGCGTACTATACTCAGAGGCAGACAGACCGAGATGAAGCCTGTCCATCCTAGCGTGAAGCGCAGAGCAGAAGGTTGTCCAATTCACCCCTTGTGCTCGAAACTGATCCAGGGCGATCTCGGTCGTGTCTCGTGTCGCATTCACGGAGTCGCCCGATACGTTAAAAGTGATCAGCTGATGATCCGCTAAGCTGTCGCCCTCATGCACTGTCCACCCACAAACGTTAACACCTCTGGTTGAGAGAGTGAGGTCAATGTTTGATTTACCCCTCGGACCGTTAAATGTGGGAGGTTGTCCCGGGGCGTTGTGTAGCACAAGATCCCTGGAGAGAATGAACCCCTCCATTTCACTCCTTCTGTGCTCTTCGTCGAGCCCCCTTCCAGTATACTGGTGACGTTCGCAGTACCACATAGGTGAATGAGCGTTACTATCCATACCGATGAGGACCGGGCCTCTCGGCAGCTGTTGTAGAACCTTTTCTAGGTGCGCTATGTGGATACTGATATTATCACTGTACTGGAAATATGCGGAGACCACGTGCATGCTTAGTGTTCCAAGGACTAGATGGATTACACAGCAGTGTTCGTTACTGAGGTGCTCTAGTATCGTTGCAGTAGCGGCCCTATTGGACACTACAATCCCGGCTTTGGGTTTGCGGCCACACTGCAGTATACCTGCTCGTTGCTCATACTGGTCCTGAACTAAGATTAAGTCCAGTTTATGATTAGGGCCAAGACTGGCAAGCAGTTCAGTGGTGGCCGCCTCCATACCTTGTAGATTCAGCTGACCAACCTTTAACTGTAGGCGTCTATCCATATTGGATCATGTTAGCGGCCTGTGCCTCTGCATGAAGGCGGGCCGGGCAATTCGGCGCAGCAGTGGAGTGGTCGTTAGCCTCCTTCCGCTTAAAGCGTTTACAGGTGGCGCAGCATTGGGTCTTGGACTGGCACTCCTTGTTGTTGTGCCCGTTTTCGCCACATTTTCCGCACGTCATCTCCTTGGCACGGCAGTATTTCTCGGGATGACCGTATTGTTGGCACTTGGAGCAACACGTGGACCTTATGTGGTCCGTTACCTCAGCCTCGTCCCACCCTACGTAAACACGTCCCATGGAGATGAGAGCATCTCGTGCGGCTCCGGTGCACTCCAAAACAACAAGGAATTTGCTCCCCAGCTGTTTCTTAACCCCAAACTTGCATTCCCCTTGGAATCTCTCGAGCGTCCACCCGGGATTGTCCGAAAAATTGATCCGGTGTAGCTCCTTAATGAGTTCCTCAGGTGTCGGATCAGCACGCAAGTACCTCAACGCCACCCGTGGCAAACGGGCCCTGGGTTCAGCCACCCTCAGGCCGGGGGGGACAGCTTTCTTAAGTATATTGGCCGCCTCCTGGGTGGCGGTCCTCACCACCACCCCAGAGTTTCCTACTCTGCGGACCTGGGTTACTCGTATGCCCGCATCCCCGGGCTTCACCGCCTCCTGGAGGACCCTTTTCGTGTCCTCGCTGCTTTTAATATCCTCCCTATTGGGGTAAAATATAACCGCGGGCCCCTTGTGCGGAACTTGCAGAGGCGGTTTACCAATGGGCCTCTTCAGGGCACTGGCATATGACGGCCCTACAGGAACCGGCTCACAAGCCCCCTGTAGGGCAGTGGCTGGCCCCGCCAAAGCGGTCTCAATCGCAGCCAATTTTGCCGCACCCAACTCCCGCTCCGTCTCCGCAAGCCTGACAGTAAGCTTAGCCACGAGGGCAATTATGTCCTGGCCGTACCCCGAAATGGTGTTTTTGTCCCCAATATTTAGTTTATTGGGGGCGTTCACCACCATGGAGATCCGCCTCACCGCAAGGTGCACTGCATCAATAATGCCCTCCTTGCTGCTAGGCAGCGCAAAGGGAGAAGCGCCTTCGACAGTTGCTCGTGGGGGGGCCGGGGTAGCGCTGAGGACGCCACTGGTAGGAGGGACCGACGACTTTTTTGACGCAACCCTGCGTCGAATGGCCTCCTGTACCTCCTCCGGAGAGCTAAGCAGCCTCTTGCCTCCTATCTCCTGGGGACCAATTACGGCACCAGAGGCCGGGGGCGTCACCGCCATTGCGGTCGCCGGGGGAGTAATAGTGTCCAGTGGAGCCGCTGAGAAGCCCCCAGGCGGGGTGCGGGCCAACGAAGAACGCGGGACAAATGAACCTGTTGCCGTCACAATCTCTTCGAGGCATTGCACCTCTTCCCTCCTGCGGGCCAGCTCCTCCGCAAGGAGTGCCTGCTGACGGCTGAGCTCCTCGTCCTCAGCCATACCAACCAAGTATGGTACTTAAAATAAAAAAAAAAATAAAAAAAATGAGATAAACTAACAATAAAAATAATATCTGTAGCAACTAAACGTTGCTGCTGCGGATGTCCAAGTCACGGACACCGCAACAACAAAACGTGGGGTCGATGACAGACGCCAGATGACAGCTGTCAGCTGCCAAATAGACGTCTATCCGTCAGCCCAAACTAGTGTAAGTCAGACCCCCACTGACAGCTGCCAACTGTCAGAGAGACACCAGACGTCAACCTAGTTGATAAAACAACAACGTTCCCAGGCAAGAACGCTACTGTATCAATTAAATAACTAAATTAAATTAAATTAAATAAATAAGGCTAAAGTGCTTATGCCTCTGCCACAGGCACCGCAAAAACTAAACGTAGTGTCAGCGTTGAACTGACACCCGTCAAACGTCACCCAGCTGTCAACGTCAACCCACAAGACGTTTGACACACGTCAAGTCCCTGTCAGAACTGACAGCTGCCATGCGCCCTCTCGACGCAAGCGTCAGGCACAACGGCAGCTTCAAACCTCCACTCACTGGGACCAGGGCAAATAATACAACTATTTACTAAAATATCGACTAATCAGCCGAGAGCTAGGCGCCCTCAAAAGCCTTAGCTTCAGACAGATAGCGTCTGACTTTTGACGTATCACTTGTCAGGTGTCACGTTCCACTGACGTAAACGTCAGATGGAAAAAACGTGCCCGCGTGCTAACCTCAAAGTGAGGTTAAGCGCGTGTGCACTTGTGCCTGAAATATGTGATAATCAATTTTCAGAACGCTGAAATATTACTCACGGTTAATAGAGTGTCCTATTCCGGGTTGCCGAATCCCAAAATATGCACGAAATCACTGACTTATTCACAACACGTGTCCACCATCACACTACACAGTTTCACACACAAGAAAAACACCAAAATATGCGAAAATATCCAATAAAATTAGGGAAAAACACTTTCCCGCGATGACCAGCGGTTACACCGACCGGTTCGTGTAATAATATTTGGAAAAAATGCAGAAAAACCCACTTTCCCAAAATTAAAACCACGGAGCGCACTGTATTGCATCCGGCCGCTAACGCAGTCGAACAAGCAGTAGATAGGGACAGTGGGAATCTCGTTAATCCATTCATGCGCGTCACTAATTAGATGACGAGGCATTTGGCTACCTTAAGAGAGTCATAGTTACTCCCGCCGTTTACCCGCGCTTGCTTGAATTTCTTCACGTTGACATTCAGAGCACTGGGCAGAAATCACATTGCGTCAACACCCG